>JAQFVV010000020.1:6192336-6792336 GCA_028023455.1 Epiperipatus broadwayi | reverse complement strand
CTCTCTTTTTATTATCACATTTACATTATACAGAAATAGTGTAACTTTTACTGTAGAACAATATTCAAATTCCTGCCTTTACCAATGAAACGTTTTTTCAGAATCCAGTAAATATACATAATAAATCTAAATTTTTTTTTTTTTTTTTAATTAGTTCTTTAAAGGAATATTTGCTAATAAATTATTTTAAGGTTTACTTTTTAAACATTTTCTATTTTACCAAATCATACAAATTTGTATTTAAATAATTTTGTGTATTTCCAAAAACTTTTAATACAAACTAACTTTGAAATCAGGATTTTGAAATAAATAGAAGCTACCTGTACTAACCTTCCAAATTTTCACATGCATATATATTTAAATAATGCAATGCTCAGTCCTGATAAATGATATTTCTGTGATAGTGTGTTTTCATTTGTTTTCTTAACACATTCTATAAAACAAGTTGGTTAGTATGATATTTCTTTCTCTCACACAACCAAATGCATCTATAATTATTAAACAAAATCTTATCCAACATTCATACCATCCATGCACTTTACTACTGTTATATAATGCTTTATTTACCATACACTTTTACAGTTTTGATTGCCCCAGAAATCTTCTTCAGAACTACAACATAATACAAAAATATGAATATAAATATCATCATCATCATCATCATCAACCATTATCAATCCACTGCAGGATGAAGGTCTCTCCAAGTTTAATCCATCTTCTCCGATCTTTAGCTTCTCTTCTCCACAACACCCCTGCACATTTTCTTATTTCATCCATCCATCTCACATGTGGTCTCTTTCTGGGTCTTTTACAATCTTTTGGAATCCAGTTTAAAATTTCAATTGTTCATCTATTATCATCTCTTCTAGAAATATGTCCAGCCCAACTCCATTTCAATCTTTTAATTTTTTTAATAAGGTCAGTAACACCTTAATTATTTAAACATATAACTCAAGTACTGGAAAAATGTAATCAATCATTATAATATTTTTTTTATTAAACTGTTATTTACATGGCCTAGATTAATCACATATCCAATATCTTATTGCTATTGTTCGTATTTATCTAATGGTTGTTATATCAGTTCAGATTTCTAGCATCATTATCACATATGCTAGCATTTTAGATACTATCATAATTTTTATTACTTCATATTAATAATTAGTTTTCATTCTTAAAATATGACTTTGTAACATTTTTTGAATCACATGAAAATTTAATTTTTATTTTGAGTGAGTACACTTTTATTTAAAAAATTATATCATTCTTAATTTATGGTCTAAAGAATGTCTTAAAACACTTTGAGAAAGTCATGTGTTGATTTTTAATAGTTAGATGTATTTAATTTTTAATATTAAACTAAATTATTTATCTCCGTTTAAGAAATAATAATTTATGTTTAGTGTGAATATTAGTCATTAGGATAAAGAAATATAATAACAATATATCCATGCTATAAAAATAACACTAGTGATTTGAACAAATATGTATGTGTGCATATATATTTTGATTTAGACATGCACACAATTTTTGTTATTAATATTAGTATTTAGACATTTTGATAGGAATCATTACCTATCTGCTAGATAATAGAAGGAATTTAATGATGTTGCAGAAATTCTCAAAAATCAAATAATTGTTTATTTTTGGGAATCTCTTCAACCTCCCTGAATACCTTCTACTATCTGGAAGATTCCAGGTGGAATCCAGTCAAAATGGCAATATTATATTTTATACAGACAAGCAAATGAATACAATGCTGGATTTGAAATAAATGCTCACATTATTTACTTGTCAAATCTTCACTTTAATAAAGAGATAAATGGATAGATAGATGGATGAATCTTGAATTAAAATTAAATAAATATTTTGCTTTTTTATAATTAGCTGTATAAAATTATAAAATAAATTGGTATTAATTTTAATACGCATATAATATTTTCATTAATAAGCAATGTTTGCACAAGATTTTTTAATTATAGTTAAAAACCATTTTGACTAATATTAGAATCTGTGCTTATATCCTGAAAAAATTTCAGTTTGATATTGTTATCAATTGTTTTATTTTGAAGCTGAATGAAAACGTATCTATTCACATATGTAATTCTATGAAAATAAAATAATAAGCGGCTGACATTTCAGTATGAATGAAATACATCTTGAGAGCTTAATACTTACTTAAGATATAGGAGTAGATATACTATTTTAAACTTTTATTTTTTATCCTTGTTTTCCTCAAAGTTTTTTGGTAGAGACTATCAAGAGTTTTTTTTTAATAACATTTTTTTGATAGTATTTAATTAATTCAATTTACATATTTCCATTCATGCTATTGGGATTTTAAAAAATTTCCACGACTTTACTCATATAAATTTCATTGCGAAGCAATTGGTACTGTGGTATTAGAGCTGCGACATGAAGAATTATAATCGTTTAATCATTAAATTAATTAGGTTATTAAATCAAAAACACATTTTAAAATCTACATTAAAAAAAAAAACAATTTAACAAAAAAAAATACGAAAAGCATCAATGTGAAGAATAGTTAAAATGCGTGTTTAAATCAAATTGTGTGTGTGTTTTCACGTGCATATTCTGCATAATCTATTTTAATACATTGTACAAGCTTATATCTGCATTTATATATGTAATATATGCGGGATTCGAACTCAGACTTTCACACGACCTACAATTCTCAGTGCATCTTATATTGCTGACTCACCTGATCACACACATGTTGAAAAGATAAATAATCACCAATATGCGTATTTCATGCTAAACCAGCACTCATCAGTTGGTTCAGATTACGATCTCCACACATATATACAATTAGTATTCAGATTTATATTAGAGTTCATAAGATATTAGTAAAGCAAATTAACTTTTGATTTCCTCTTGGAGCAAACACAAACTAAATAGTTTGGCACAGTGATAGAGAGTATGATTTAGGATTGGAAGAATTCTCGGACCCAGACTTCTGAACTCTCGACCAATAAAGTCATTAACCTTATATATATATGTATCAAAAGGTTGTTTAAATTTAACATGGTATTTAATGGTTTTTTTAATTCTATTTTCTCTTTTAACAAAAATAAAAAAAAAAGAATATTTGAAAAACATATATATGTAATTTAAAATTGCAATATAAAATTTCAGTAAAAGCAAAGAAATATTTATTTACAAGCAATATTCTTTAAAAATAAAATAAAAAATCACACAATTTCTTTTCGTAACTTTTTTGGCAGGTTTTTCTTATTTTAGATAGTGAAAGCAAATAAAACTGACGAAAATAAAATCGAAGCAATAACAAAAAAAAAAAAAAGAGAAAACACACCCACACTTGTCTATTAATCTTGTCATTTCGTAGAGCACGCAGTAATTTTAAAAGAAAATGATTTTTTTATAGAACTTTAAAAATTATTTGTTTCTTAAAAGTAAAATAAATTTTCATGTTTATTTCCATGTTTGATAGTGTATTTTCATGTATGATGAGCGCATATACACACACATTTTCATAGATATTACTGACAAATGTGAATCTTTTAAAAAAAAATTAATAAAGCTATTGTTCTCTTATGTAAGTAGTTCACTAGAATGCAACACCTTCTTTAACGGCTCTCATCAAGGAATAGCAAGAAGGAGATGCATCCAATTGCTGGTTGATGAAGATTTGAATGATTTTATTTTATTTTATCTACTGAGAATATCTAAATACACACTTATTGATCAATGTTAGTTGCTTAGTTAGGTTGGTTATAGGTCAGATATGTCATAAAAAATTCTAATTTTCTTTAAAAAATTTCACTTGGCCTGGATTCAAATACCACATAGATGTATAACCTTTGCATAACTAAGATCTCTACTTTCTCCAAAATCTAACCAACCTTTCTTAATAAATTTACAACAAATGTATATATATGCCGGGAAATGCATAAGCAGATATACAGTATTTTTTTCAATTAATGAAGTATGTGGTAATTTAACAGATGAACAATGAAACTGGATAATCAAATAATATTGGGAAAAAGAGAATGCTAAACAGATTCCGAAGAAATGGGAAGAAGAATTCGCAACACTTCCATCGTCTAGGTTACACATTTACTTATTATTTCAACTATATATCTACTTATGAACCCTATTTTATATACACTTTTCTGGCATTCCTATATTATGCCTTTACTTTTTAAATTTTCTACTATTAAATATAAATATTTTCATAATTGAACCATGCTTTTTTTAAAAAAAAATGTTAAATTAAATTTATGATTTACTTATCTCTTTCCATTACTATCACTTTTCGGTAAATGTCCTTTATTTTTTTGCAAATTTCAAATGCCAGTTTTGAAGAATTGAAGCTAAATTTATCATCAACAGTATAGATGTTAGGTTTCACACCAGATGTCATATCTTTATTTATTTTAAATTCTATTAATGTTTTTATTATGTCTGCATTACTTTATATTAGCAGTCTTAATTAATATGGATCAATTTCCATCTTAATTAATTGTTTTCATAAGTATCTGATAGAAATATTGTAATATAGTTTTTAAACAGGCAAAACTCTCCATACAGTAGTCCCACTCAGTGCCAGCCAGAGTAATCAATGAAGCATAAGAAATGGTGATCATACGAAATATAGTTTCTCTAAATTTATATAAAAAATATCTTCATCATGTGTAAAATTAAAGACTTCTAAATCTATTCTTAGCTGCAAAATGTAAAAAAAATCTCACTTTGGTAAAATGAATTAAACAGTTGTGGCTTAATCGACCAGTTGGATGTTCTTTAACCATCACATAATCGCTTAAACAGTTATGCATACAATTATTCCAAGAGCTCACCAAATGATTTAGTACTAAAAAATATTCATTCCCAGACTAGTTTCTGACCTTTGCCTTCATCAGTGAGAATCAGGATTCAAAGCCAGAACCAATGCTCTGATTTTCCAACTTTATAGCATGAATCTCAAATAAGTAAAAAAAACTGTTCTTGGAAGAATATAAATAAGAATTAGGGAAAGTCATGATATTATTGTTGATATACAGATACTATTATTAGTAGCAATTCTTTATTGTTTTATAGCAACATTTTCAAAATAAAATACTATTTGCAATTAACTTCTTTTCAAAATTTTGCTGGTCCCTTTATATCTTATCGATTATTTATTAATCCATAAATATATAAAAAAATCTATGGAGTAATTTTTTTACTAACTCTAAAAGTTTCTTTGAATTTTATTTTAGATGCTAATGTTATATAATTAGATTATTCTTTTAATATTTTATTTTCAATTTATACATCTCTCAAACAAGTGATGTGATGTGATGTATGTGACTTCTCCTTAAATGGAGTCAGGAATCTCTCAGCATCTATGCCCAAAGAAACCTGTTAGCCACTTTACCTTCCCCTTCCATTCCCCACCCTAATTTTTCCCATAATCTGCTCCATCCCATTTCCACAACGTAATCTTTATCAACTCTATGGCCTCTATATCTAAATCCCCCTTTTCCCAAACCCAGCATAAAAAACAATAACCCACTTTCTGTATAATCACTTTGTTCATATTTATTCTTCCATAACTTCTTTATTTGTACCCTTTTTGCTTTCAAGCATTTACATCCAATCAACTGATGTAAAATCAGGATGATATTAAGAGTTTGGGTGATTTCCATTTAAATTAATTCCAAGAATATTGATTTTTATCCAGACAATTTTATTATTTACTCATTTTGTAAATGAGTTTTTTATTTGTTGTCTACTGTACTTGAATAAAGGCAAAATAGTCTTATTTGAGTCCTTTTTTATTCTGCTGATAACTTTATAGATTTAATCAGTTCACATATATAAGTATCTTCTAAATGTCTATTATAGACATACAATTTCATTTTTGCATGTTTTGTTGTTATGATCTTTTTATCACTTTAACCTTTTTAATTTCTGAACACGAGCTGCTGCTATACTATTTAGTAACCATTTATGAAGCTAATTGTTTTCTCTTTGATTCCATATATATTTATGATTACATTTTTGGGCTATATATATATATATCTTCAATCTGTCTATCTACAAGTCTTTTTTTCATTAGAATATCTTTCACCTTTTGCAAACTTTTTAATCACTTAACTGCTTGAATTTTATTGATTCTTCTATTGAAAACTTTTCCCACAAAATACTAGAAACTTATAGTTTCTAAAATTTTAATGAGAATTTGTTTCCATTCATATTTTGCTTGTATTGAAGCATCTACCATCTGTAAAAGCATTTGCACTAATTACAACTGCATTGTTTTTTAATATTAATTAATGCAGTTAATCCTTGTTTATAGATAAAGGGATCTCTAAGTAGGGTTGCCTAAACATGCAATCTTTGTCAAACTTCTAATCCAAATCTAATTGCAATATAATTCATTAGTCCTCAAGAGCTTCAATACAAAAAATGAAAAGGGGAATTGGAATTAGAATTTTGGTGCTCAGAAAAAGATGAAAATGTGGTTGCAAAATTAAACTTACATTTTATCTAAAATGACACCTAGTCTTTGACGAACCAACATCTTAACATACAAGGCAGAAGAATGTACTCTTATTTGGGTATTGTTTATTGGTTATTCACAATTAATCTTTATATATAAAGGTAATTCCACTATATGTCATCTATAGATCCCCTTGTTTCTGAATTCAGAAATAAATAAAAAATGACATTTTTTTCTTGCCTATTTTTTTGGTGGATTGAAGAAAAGATTTTTGACATGGAATAATATATTTAAATGTTATTTTATCTGTCACCTTGCAATTAAGGAATGCTTGAGCATGCAAATATTTTTCATTTATATTAACATCTTAAAAGATCAGCTTTTTACTATTATTATTTGACTTTATGAGAAAAACTTGATCTAATAATTGCAATGTTCTTAGCTTCTAGCTTCCTTGTAAGAAAAACCTTATTTTATTTAGGAGTAAGAATGCTAAGGGCTGCATCATAATCTTTCATTTTCTCACCCTTCGCTTGCTTACTATTTCTTAATATTAAATGAGCTGTATGGTAAAATGGGCAGGAACTAAAATAGTTGTTTAACTTTTTTGTTATTTCCATAGGGTACATCATCCATTATTACAGGTTCATATAATCTGTAAACTCTTTCTACTAATTTCTACATAAAAAGCATGAGTGTTGTTACCTTGCATTTATTACCCTCTATTCCATTTAGTTTTAAAAAATTCTCAATTTGAGTTATATGCAATGGCCATTTTGCAGTATTGCTTACATCAAACTCTGAAATCAGATTTGTCCAAATGTAGATCTTTTATTTTTCTCAATCATTTCTGACCATTTACTAATGACAAAAATTTTCAATTTGATGGCCAATTTTCCTTATGGCATCATCCAAAGATGTCAAGGTCCAGAGCTATCATTTTGCTGAATTACGTAGAGCATTTATTAGTGATAAACCCAATAACTTTGTCAGCATTATACTCTGCAACAAATGTTGAGAAAAAATTGACCGTGGAAAGAAGAACCAAACTAATTCAGCAGAATAATTAAAAAGTGAACATTAATGTTTTTTTATATATAATTCTAGCATTTTCAAACTCTCTAGTAAAAAAAAAAATCCCCTAAAGACCTTAAGTATAAAAACCTTTTAAAAAATAAAAATCCCGTAGATCTCCATATTAACTCTACCGAATTTCGCTATTTTTCTGCTATTTCTGACGTTTTTCTTTGTCTCACACAACCATAGCTTCAATAATCAATGGTTTAAAAAGTATTAAATAAAAAAAATTTAAAAAATAAATTTGAATTTAAATTTTCATTTAAATAAACATCAAAAAAGTCATCTGTCAGCCATTTCCACTTTTGCGCACTCAATCAGTCATGTGATTACTCTCTTTTTCTCTTTCTAGTCAATTAGTGTATTGCCTTTTATATATATATAATTGCGTTAGTATTTTTAAATATTTTGCTAATATCTAAATGTATATATTTTAAAAGTTGAATCATATAAGATGTGTGTGTTTGTATATATGTTAAATATAGATATAGGGAATAGGCTATTAATTATGTTTATTATTATGAAATAGCTTGAAATCAAATGATAAAACGTAGACAGACTATCATATTGAAACAAATGAATAAACAATAAAATAGATCAAATATTTTTTTCTAATGAAAATAACAATATACAAATCTTGAACAACATATTGGCTGTTATTAATATTTTATTCATCATCATCATCATCATCACTAGAAGACATTTGTAAATGAATATTGCCATATGTTAATATTTATGTGAAAATCCCTTCTTCCAGTTACTTGGTTTACTGGGGACTGGATGTTGAAAATGAAATAAACAGAAACATTTATCTAATTTCAGTCACATATTTTTTGTACTTTAAGGGCATATATATATTAAAATGAATGTTCTCACAGACAAAAGATGTTTTATAAAACATGTTTTCAGGAGCAACCATGTTTAATAAAATAATATAAAGTAAATATATTGAGTGAATAAACTAATAGTAGCAGATACAATTGTATCATGTAGTTGTTGAATATAATTTGGCATCATATTCACTTGTGTGAAGAAATTTTTCCAAATAGTTGGCAATTTCATTCTTTTATCATGTTTGTTATTTTTTTAATACTTTTATAGGCTCCCTAAATACTCTTTGCTCATGTTTATTACATGTTGATATGATTTTAATCTTTGAGAAATTTTATGCAATGGTCAGTGTTCAAAACATGGAGAGCAAGTGCCAAAAATCATGCATTAGTGAGCTCATTGCCATTTTCTATGCATGTATTTGGGCACAAACCACATGCTATCTCATAGACTTTTTAGATTTCCAGAGGGGTTACATCTTTAGATTTGATCAGGATGTTATTAAACTTTTCTCAAAATAAAATTTTATTTGATTTTTTTCATGTGTCAAAGCATCGGTCAGGAAGCAAACCCACAAACTTGGGAAAACTGCTTGTAAGGTATCGGTGCTGACCACTCGACCACCAATGGTTTTATTTTTTGTCATAGTGTTTTACTACCTTTCCAATATTTCCTGATGTTTCTTTTATATAAGGAATGCATACTCTAGAAGAAGCATTTCCTTCTTTCTCTTTTGCATTGCTTTATTTATATTGGTGATATTTATAACCATTCATTAATAAGACATCACATATGTGTTGGTCGCTTTTCTTAATGCAGATTTATGCATGTAAATTATAACATATATATCTGAAACAACATATGCATGAGATTAGAATAAGAGAAGAGACTAAATGATAAGGCCATAATTGGAATTAGAGCCACACACTAAGTGTTAAACACATAGAGTGATAATATTTTTACCAAAAGCTATACATAAAGCTTAGGATATATAAAAAGTTATTTACTCTGCCAATACTATTAATAATAATAAACAAATACTATCTGATTACACAATTATGTGTGATTCTAATACTAATGTCAGTAATGTCTCAGATTATTTTCATAAACCTTAATAATATAATCTCAAGGTAAGTTCTAATAAAACTTCATGTTTTATAGTTGATAAGGCTAGCAAGTTATTTCTCACTCTCGGGTTACATTAGTTTGGAGCAAACATATATCTCAGAGTTCTTAAGAAATATAATAATTACTGTTCTGAAAAATTATTAATCTCAACAATTTTAAACTAATATATTGTTGATATGGCTAGATAACAAAGGTATTTTATTGCAGCCACTCATATCTCTGCAAATTCATTATTAAAATGGAAATGGTGCAAGTAAATTGAATAATATATATATATTACTTTTCAAAAATAAAATATAATTGTGACCACATTTATTTACAAGACATTTAGATGATGATTTTCAATTAACAACAACAGCTATATAATAAAAAAATTATAACAATTAATTTATTAATTATAAAACTTAAAAAAATATTAGCCAAATGTAATCATAATATTAATAAATTTTCTGAAAAGATTATAAATCATATTGTGCTGTTATACTTGATAAATACTTTCTACTTGAGTTTTAAATATCTATCTGAGAATATGATGTCAAAATTTTTTACTTGTTTATTCAATCTAATGCAAGAATGTTTATTGCATCCCTACATACACTAACAATAATAATCATAGTAATAACCACTTCTTATTATAAGTATCAGACTTATTGCTTAACTCTCTCATGAATGAGGAAAGCAGCTACCTAACTTACACTATTATTCTTAAAATATATAATTTTAATGTATATATAACAGGTGCTGGTGGCATGACCTAATACATTAGAGTTAAAACTTTAACACAAGGTTCTTAGGAATTAAAATCAACTATACAATAATATTTGTTATTAGAAATGCCATGAGAATAATTTAATATACCACATACTTCTATTAAATTACACGAGTACTTTTAGGGCAATATAAAAAGGGTAACCTTGTAACTTTAACTATTTATTCTATGCACCTCTCATTATAGAAAATATGAGGTTGATTTAACAGATCAATAACATTTGAGTGATTAACCATTACAGAGCTGTGACATGTTTACTTTAGCTTAAAATTTAATACAACTGATCTCCAATACAGAATAGAATTAAAATGACACATTTATTCAATTTCCCGAATAAATATAATGTATTATATGTAACTTCCTTATGATATTTTCTTCATGGAGAACTTTTATTATAGTAACAAGAACAATTTTAAAATATTAAAATCATTAAGCAAATTAACTATAGGAGATATATAAAATTTATAATCTATAGTCATTTGACAAACATATGAGAAAATTTATCCAGATGCACTTTAATTATTCCAATCATATTAAAATAATATTTGGCTTTTTTATAAAGTAATAAATTGCACAAAGATGCATTCAATTAATCCAGATAAGGGTATAACCAATTGTGGCAACTGAGATTTTATAGCAGAAATTCAATTAATATCAAGTTTCCAAAGCATTTAACAAATCCACAAACATTTATTTGTATTCCTGCATGTATTGACATAGCAATTAATCTGTTTAAAGAAGTAGCTTTAATAAATTATGATGTCTTTAGGCATACTTATGAAGATATAATATCAATGAATGTAAATGCATTATCCTTTGAATTTCTGTGGTTACTGTTGTACCACACAAATATTAATCTATTGGTTAACTTAGCTTTACAAGCATATCCAAGGTTTTAAATAGCTTTCCACCAATATAATATGCAGTAATTTATTGATCCATTGCTTCAAGTTAAATTTATAATGTTCAAGAAATTTATTACTCCATTGACTCCAATAAGCTTATAAGACTTATCTACTGTTTAGAAGTAATATTTTTATATTACTGTTTTAGATAGTTTTCATAAATATAAAATTAAATCATACATGGACTGATAAATTCTTATGAATATTATACTATTCATTGAAAAATTTAGGTTGATGTAGCCAATATAATTCCAAATAAGTGATTTTAATCTTTAGAGAAGAGATGAATAATTTTTACGGTGTTATCACAAGCTGCAGTATTCCACAAGCAATTTTAAAAATTCACAGATGAATCAAAATATTTAAATTTCATTCCTTTAAGTGCATTACTGAATGATAAACATTGCTAATAATTTAATTTTTTTAATTCAGAATGACATGGAGGAAACATTTGCCATCAAGAGGAAAATGCCTAGCTGGTTTCTACCCAGACATGTTTATTGATGAAGGATAACAAAATGGCTAATTCCAGGTTTAAATCCAATATGGTCCTTCAACACACTGTAATTAAAGAAGACTAAAACAAGTTTTGACAATTGGTTATATTTTGTCATGTGATTAATGGTTTCATACTTTTTACCCACAATACTTCATTTTTTGGATTTGTACAGAAATATTCTGCTCTCATTACTATGGAAATAGTTAGAAGCAAGCGAGATTTGATAGCGACAAAACATTGTTACATTAATTAATAATAAAATAAAATACACAATTATTTATTTTACAAATAAAAATGATTTGTAATAATAAATATTAAATCAAATGATTTTTGTTTTTTTATTTTAAAGTTTTCATTTTTCATTAATAATAAATTTATTTATTTAACCCTAAGAATAAACCTATTTAAGCATTTTATGATTATATTTTTTCAAATTTACTACATTTTAAAACACAAACACTCATGCACTCTCTCACATATTTAATCATAATGTTACATGTTACCATCTTTATTAGTAAGTTGTAATTATTTATTAAGTGGACAGGCTTTAATGAATAACAATTTGTAAGCATGATATTAGCAATAGACATTACTAAAAAAAAGATTTAATTATCTCTCAATATTAAAAAATATTCCTAACAACAGCATTTGTAAAGGAAGATTAGTAAACATGGAAAAACAGACATCATTCACGTAGTTATGAAATAATGTAAAGCAATCTAATCTTATTAATCTCTTGTATAAAGTCTATTGTTTTGATTATCAAGTATTTACTGCTTCTAAATAGTATATTAATATATTATTATTTATATATAAAAGGATAATCCATCTTTTAATATAAATAATGAAAGAAATTTGATTTTTCCTTTTATATAGTAAGCTAAACAAAGTCCACATACAGAGTTGACAAAAAGAATTATAGAAAACATTAGTTCAGGTTAATAAAAAAAAATGCTGGGACGTGAAAGAAAGTATAGCACCATAGATCACATTCAAGTATTGAATTAAGTTATAAAAATATCAATGAGAATAAGAGTTTGTAGATATTACTAAGATATATTACTAAGATATTTAAATACATAAACATTTCTGCTGTGAATAAAGCTTTAATACATTTTGACATTGATCCAGGTGTTGTCAAATTCTGAAGAATATTTATTTAAATGTGACAATATAACAAGACTATTTGGTGAATCTAAAAAATTTACATTATCCAAATTTTACAACAAGATAATTCTATATATCCAAAACATTTTATGAAAAGCATTTTGTGGATTAAAATGTAAAACATAGAGAATTAAATAGAAATTATTCAAATCATAAAGATTTTTCAGATAATGTGATTATTTTGTAACTAATGCATCAAAGTTATTAGTTTATAATACAAAAGCAAGGAATTAAAAGAATATATATCATAAATAGTTTGGTCTAATTATCAATGCAGATGAAATTAATCACAGAATTAAACTTGAATGAAATACTATTAAACTATATGATTTATTATTAAATTTATATCCTTATAAATATGTTTTATTATTTCTCACTTTTATGCCCGAGACCTGAATACTTAGTACATAGTCACGATTGGAGAGATATATGTTGAAATTATCCAAAAGGGATTGAAAAAGGAATATGACTGAAAAAGCAAACAAATATTGTTTAACATCATTAAAAAATTCCCAAACTGAGGTGGAATTGTGTTTAACATGTTACTAAAAGAAATTACAATTAATGTTCTAAATGAATTTCAAGAAATTTTAAGTCTTGAAAAGAGATCTCATGAATGGGTGAGATAAAGAGATTTATTGGAATGCTTAGTAAAAGATTTCATTAAGAAAGATTAACATCAGAATGATTTTCATTCTTCTATTAAAAGAAATATAATTTAAAATTTGGTTGTTGTTTTTATTGAATAAAATGTCCTTTGGTTTTTAATGAAGTGGATATTACAGGATTTAAACCTAGGTACCATAATGTTCTATTTTTATGATTTGTTGTTTTATTTATAATAAATAAAATTATCAAGGTCCCAAAATTTCTTATCTAGAATAATAAAGTTCACAATTAACATAAGTTGGAAAACATTGACCTTGAATAATCTACATGAAGATTAATTAACTAATATATTAATGAAGATAAATGCCTTAGTTAATCAAATTTTATAAATAATCTATTTGAAGTTATATCAGTGCTTCTCACATGAAGAAAATGCCAAGAATCTTAAATATATTTTTAATATTATTTCAGTGCAGAACATTCTTTTACAGGCAAACATTATGCTAAAAAGAAAAAAGGAAACTATAAATCTGCTGCAGCTGCTAATAAAAAATACTTAAAATTTAAATTTTTTAATATTCAATTTTATTTTAACTAATAAATAATATTTACTGAGGCTATAACCTCGAGAATATGCATGTAAAATGCGATAGTAGGGACCTCTACAGGTATGGAAGAAAAGAGGGGAACCCTTCTTTACTTCAACTTTCTTTCTATTTAAATAGGTGAAGCTGAAGTGGTTAGATCTGTGAGCGTGAAGATATTTTGAAGTTATAAAAACAATTGGAAATATATTCAATAAAATCAATAGCAAAAACACAAATAAATGGTTTTATTGTTTAGAGAACACTGGAAATTGCAGAACCAGAATTTGTCTGAAGACTCACACCCACATTTTGCTACTTTATTACTGCACTAAATCATAAAGGGTATCAAGAGCATTAATTTTATATCATTAAAATAAGAGAGTAAAAATCTAGTAAGCTATTTATCCCTGGGTAATCAAATATAGCAGATAAAGTATAATTTTACTTTAGATTATGCAAATAATTCTTCACGTATAAAATGTGATAAACAGAGCAGCTAAAATTCAAAAAACATTAATCACAAAAAACTATTTGCCAAGCACTTTCATTACTGTGTACCAGAAGCACTTTCAGTACCATGTACCAGAATCATGGTGACCAATTGGAACTGGAAATATTTGCCAAGTGCTTTTGGTACTGTGTACCAGAAGCACTTTTAGTACCATGCACTAGAATCATGGTGACCAATTGGAACTGAAACTATTTGCCAAGTGCTTTCAGTACTGTGTACCAGAAGCACTTTCAGTACCATGCACCAGAATCATGGTGACCAATTGGAACTGAAACTATTTGCCAAATGCTTTCGATACTGTGTATCAGAAGCACTTTCAGTACCATGCACCAGAATCATGGTGACCAAATTGGAACTGGAACTATTTGCCAAGTGCTTTCAATACTGTGTACCAGAAGAACTTTCAGTACCATGCACCAAAATCATGGTGACCAATTGGAACTGGAACTGTTTGCCAAGTGCTTTCAGTACTGTGTACCAGAAGCACTTTCAGTACCATGCTCCAGAATCATGGTGACCAATTGGAACTGGAACTATTTGCCAAGTGGTTTCAGTACTGTGTACCAGAAGCACTTTCAGTACCATGCACCAGAATCATGGTGACCAATTGGAACTGGAACTATTTGCTAAGTGCTTTCAGTACTGTGTTCCAGAAACACTTTCAGTACCATGCACCAGAATCATGGTGACCAATTGGAACTGGAACTATTTGCCAAGTGCTTTGGAGACCAATTGGAACTGAAACTCTTTGCCAAGTGCTTTCAGTACTGTGTACCAGAATCTTGGCAACATATTGGAACTGAATGGTTTAACTGTTCAGTTTTAACATGTTGTCCTGATTCTGGTACACCATACAGAGAGCACTTGGCAGATAGTTTTTTGTAATTAAGGTTTTTTTGAATTTTAGCTACTCTGTTTATCACATTTTATACACAAAGAATAACTTTCATTATTTAATAAAGTTTTTGTATTATTTATTTATTAGGCAAATAAATAAACTGTAAAAGAAATCTGCTAATATAAGTTTTGTTTTCTGAGAAGTATACTTATTTTATAGGCATCTTAATGGATAAAAGGCTCATTAATATTATAGTGTAATTCTAAATATTAAGTTCTAGAAAAACTGCATTAATAGGACGGCAAACAAAGATCAAGTATTATCATTTTATTATTGCCTAATTATTCCAACTTTACATTCCAATGGGATAAAGAAGAGGAACAAGAGAAGATGATGATCATAAATATGATAAAAAATGAAACTATCCTCAATCAAATTAAAAATATATATTTCAAGTTTATAAATTATTGTTATACTATATATGAAATTATAACAAGATTTAGCATTGTTTCAAATCAATAAAAGAAATTCTAAATTATGATATATATATATATATATATATATATATATATATATATATATATATATATATATTACAAGCATAAAGCTAAACTAGTCAATATATAATCAAAACTACCCCAAATCCAAAATTAAACCAGACCAGCATAAAAATAATATCAAAACATAGGTCAGAGTAGTTTGAATTTAAATGAAAGAATAAAGGTTCATAAAAGTAGAGTTAAAAATAGATATCTTAGTTCTGCTTTGTATGTCCATGAAAAAGATACAGGCCACACTATTGATTTTGATGAAGCTAAGGTTGTCTTCTTTGAGAGAAATGAAATCAAAAGAAGAATTAAAGAATCTTTATTATAGAAAATTTATTATTCTGAAGCAATTAATTTATTTAAGAGTTCTTTTAATATTAAAGGTGGATGGGAAGTGAATGGATTTGTGGGTAATGTTTAATATTTTATATATTGTGTAGTTTTTGTAGTTCTTTACACTTGAGAAGTCTGCTTGTAGCAGTGAAACCTTTGGTAGTGTTTTAATATTATTTTTATGCTGGTCTGGTTGAATTTTGGATTTGGGTAGTTTTGATTATATATATATGTCATATTATTATTATTATTTGTGGGATTTGAGATTTGAGAAAAAGGATGCTCTGAGGAAGGTACTTGATATTGTACTAAAACGTCAGCATTTAGCCATTTCACTACACGGAATATTCTGCAAATAATAATAATAATAATAATAATAATAATAATAATAATAATAATAATAATAATAATAATAATAATAATAATAATATGATGATGATGATGATGACATCTTTTTTTAAAATAAATTTATTAATCAAAAAAGATTACAAATAGGATAAAACATGCTATTCAATAATCTTTGATAATCATCATCATTATCAAACATCAATTCACTGCAGGATGAAGGATCTCTCCAAGTTTAATCCATCTTCTCTGATCTTTAGCTTCCCTTCTCCACATCACCCCTGCACACTTTCTTATTTCATCCATTCAAAAAGTATTAAGTACTAAATTTTGACATCTTTTATCTGTGAAAATATTAGAATTAACATATATATATATATACAAGAAAGGAGTCCATCTTTACAGAATACCAAACAATACTAAACACTAATTTCATAAAATAAACACGAGGGCATTAATAACAGAATTTGTTGTTTTGAGAGAAAACTAAAACCAAACCTTGACAAATCTAGGTGTTCATTATTTTTTATATCTTTCAAAATGTTGACAATTGTTATTTAAGAATAGGTTAAAGTGATAAATATCTTAAATGAGATGTTATGGAAATGATTGCAAAACATAGAGATATTAAGGGCTCAAATTAAATAAAGAACTAACATTGTTTAATATTTAGTACAGGATGTTCAATGACTTTTTTTAGTTTTTGTTCATCTTGATATTGAGTATTCATTCACTTATTTTTATGTGCTCATTATGCATTTAATATTGAATACTTATTCATTTAGCATTTTATACTTATATTAAATATTCATCTATTCATTCACCCTTCTTTTAAACTTTTCATTCGTGTTATATTTAATATCATCATCATTACTCTGAGAAAATGTTTACAAATGTAAAAATTGCATATTATAATATCACATTATCATTTAAATAAAGAAAATATTTGTTTATAAATAGATAGATTTTATTCTACAAATGTCATCCATTAGAGAAGATAATGAGATTTTAATAATCCTGATAGCTAAGCAGGACCAATAAATAAAGATAAACTTGTAAAATAAATAAGTATAATTATTTCTTTTAATTAAATGATCGTTTTCTTTCAATATTTCAGATTCAACTTTGAGTTCAAAATTAAAACCAAAAAGTCTCTAGGTAAATGTTTATTTTAAATGAGGAAGCTTAGAAGAATATCTCATGAAATAATTTGGAAATAGCTGAACCGAAATGAAACTTTCAATAAGCAATTCATTTATTTCTTAGAGATTTTTTTAGGTCTTCTCTTTTTGAAGTTATATCAAAAGATTTACTTTTTTTTACTTTTTTATTTCATATTTTTTGGGATTGAATATTATATAAATTCTGTACTTCTCTTGCTATTGAGAATTTTTATTTATTCAATAAACCTCAAAGAAAAAATATACATTTCCATAGAAAAATCATTTAATAAAGTTAAAAATAACATAATAGCACTAACAAAGCTATTTTACTCCCATTTTCTTTTCTTCAATCATGCTAAATAATTAATATGTTATTCAATTTTGTAAATGTGATAGTCTATATATTGCGCTTGAAATGCACATCGTGAAGCTATATTAAAAGTTTATACTTGCTTAGTGCTTTCGGGAACTTCGTGCTCCCAAACTAATAGCTTATAATAATAATGTTTGTTGTTATCTTGTCTAATAGAGATGTATGCAAATATGCGCAAATCACTTAGACAGCCCATTTTTTTAAAATAGAGAAGCAAGCATCTCTCCTATTGATGGACTTGGGGTCTTCTACTAAAAAGCAAGTCTCCTTTATCTTGCGCTTGGTGTCATTGCGCTCCGTGCAAATCATTTCTGCCATCATAGGTTCAGATATGTGACCTGTGGATCTTTGATGTTCGAAAGATATTGATCTATCTTTATATTTAATTCTTGCCTTGGTATATATGTATTGGTGTTGCGATATTCTGGCAGTGATTGCAGCGCATGTTTCCCCATAATATGCCACACTGCAGCCATTATGGAGGTTAGTATAAAGTTTACTGTTATAAAATCACATCTTTTTTAGATTGGGCATGTGAAGTGAATGAACAATACAAGATTTCTTATAAAATATTTTATAGTGAATTTGACAGAGTCTTCATGAAAATCACAGATTCTGTTCACACTATAAAAATATCTCACATTCTACAGAAGTACAATATTCCTTGATTTTATTGAGAAGACATGGCTGAGACAGAATATCTTGGGAAGCTATAGTTCACATGTATTTCATAAAGAAAAGTGTGCTATAAAAGAAATTAAAAGACTTCATTACAAAATATCAAATCAATAGATTAATGGAGTATAGATGTTGTTTATATGAATGTATTTGTGTCTCACATATTGGTTTACTATGATTATTGTAAAACTAATTTCTAGTGTATAACTATTATTATTACTATTGCCATTATTTTGCTTTGCTTTTATCTTTTTTCCTCTTGAAATTAAAATGGTCATATTCTTTTATGAATGGCTTTTATTGTTGATAAGTTTTAGCTTACATAAAAGGCATTAATAATTTAATATATTATAGTGCTTCTTTATTTTAACTTTTAGTATAAAGTAATTAGTTTGCCTTGATCTTCCAGAAGGAGAATGAAGGACATTCAGGTATATTAATAACATTATTGTAATTTTATAAAATAAATTGTTTTCAGAAATAGAAATGCGTCTTAATAAGAATTTGAAAATTTTGAAAACTTTTTTGAAAGATTATTTTAGTTTAATTCCACAAAACCGTGCGATAAACTTTTATCTAAACATTAGATGAATATCTAATTATCTACAACAATGGACTGAAACATAATTCTAGTCCACACTACTTAGGAATAATCTTAGTTTGAAGGTTAATTTATTTTGTTCCTATATTAAATATTGCATCTATATAATTTCTAAAAATAATTTTCGTAAAAAAAACTGACTGATACTATTTTGAATTGTGACGCAAATTCTCTACATATAGCTGTTTTAATATTTGTATATTTTACTAGCGAATATTTGACTTTTTGTTTGGGTGTGTGTGTGTGTGTGTGCTAACATAGAATACATAATATTGCCATGAGAAATATTACTAAAAAACTCAAGACTCGGACTATACCCTACTCCTTTGCAGTGATATTTTGTTCTTTTATATATTCCTCCACAAAATATCAGAAAGCAAATCAGTTCACATAAAATTTATACAAAACTATTACGTAGGTCAAATTTATCACTAAATCAAGATATATGGGGAGAGCTATAAATTATCTGCATTTCAATTATATTAAAACTTCAACTGCTGTGCTGTCTTATCAGCACTTTCCATATGAGATTGCTTTTCCCCAGTCATTGCTGTGCAGTTTTGAAAATGTTATATCAATTCAAATGTGACTACAATGTAAAAAAAGTAGTGGCCCCATTTGGTGATTTGCACAATGGAGACCAGCATATAGTGATTAGCTTTTTATGGTTTGAGAATGTATCTGATGTTGATATTTTTGAAGACTATGTGCAAAATAGGGGGAAATGTTTTGTTGTAAAGAAGTGTTATATGAATGAACAGAGAAGTTCAAACAAGGTTGCATAAATCAAAAATGAAGGAAGAGAACAGCAGTCTATGTCCATGACTGATGACATTAATAATGCATTAAAATGACCTGATTCTGCTGAATAGATGAGTGACAATGTGATTATGATGCTAATCTTTTGTAAATCAGCCATGTCTCTGCCTATGCAATAATCTATGACAAATGTAGGTTTCAAAAAGTTTGTGCAACAATTCACAGAAGATCACAAACAGAAGTTACTGATGATAAGATGTATTTATCCACTACAAACCTGAGACTAAATGACAGAGTATTAAATGGAATATTCTCAATAAGTGACCAAGAAAAAGTCCACAAGTCAATTGTCAATAGGAAATTGATGTTTAGGACTTCCAGTATTTTCAAGATCCAGTATTAAAATATTATCAGGAAAAAGATTCAATAGTCAACAAAGTATTCATTACAGTAAGGTGCGTACTGAAAATCTGAAGGCTAAAATTTGGACAAAATGCAGAGGATTGATATCCAAGGACATTGAATTTTTGAATCACAATGGAATCCTTACACTTAATAAATTCACTGGTAAATCTGTCTTCTAATTGGAATCTTGATAGATTCCATCATAATGTTTAATAGTAGTGAGTTGTCAAAGAAATTCCTATACTAAATAAATAAATTAACTGATAATCCACATAATGGAATATGTGTTTCTATTATCATGTATATATAATGATTTGATTCCAAGGTGAATGCTTAAAATCATGAATAATATTAAATCCTGTAGTTATTATTTTTAATATGTATAAACATATACCTGTGATACAATTTACTTTTAAAATTATACATACTAAGACATCAACAACATTACTTAACATAAAAAGAAATAATGCCATTATGAAGAATACAGTACAATAATAAATTTAGAGAAAGAGCATATTCACATACAGATGTTTTCAAATCTAGATGAATAAACATGTGAATGTGTTTGTTCTACATATTACCTGTTGTATACTACCAAATCATTTATTTTTATTTTATCATATAGAATTGGCATCATCATTAACTTTAGAGTCATTTTAAGTAAAATTTCTATTAAATAATTTACAGCCATCACATAAAGAGAGTAAATTAATTGTAAATGATTTCACTGAAATTGCAAACACATGGCTGATTCCAATGAATTGAGAGATAATTCGTGGTGCCATTTATACAGCCAAGTACAAATGAGAAATTTAAAAATGCAAATATACAATATTTTAAATATTTAACTCTTAAATCAATTCTTTTAAATTGTGACTGATATATAATATGCAAAGGGAAACTCAAATTAGTCAAAATATTATATTATTAGTTTTTATCTGCTTTAAAGTTTTATGAGACTGATAATTAGAAGAAAGAAAACATATGTGTCTGAAGTAACGGATCATGTATGTACCAGTGAACATATGTTCAATTGGGAAAATACAAAAATATTGGATAGAGAAGAAAAGGTATAAAAAAGAAAATTAAAATAAGCTGCTCACATGACAATGGCAAACAATCCCATGTTAACCTAGTGTGACTATACATAATGTATGGAGATCACTAATCAACTTTGCTCTTAGGAAAAAGTGAAGAAATTAGGGGGAACTTCATAGAGAAGGATAGGAAATTTCTACTGATTGTTGCCTTTTGCAAGATGATTCAGCTGTTTAGAGTGTTACCTTAAAATTCAATACTCAAGAATTTAAGGGTCCAGGTTCAATTCCGATGCTATTACCACTGGTCAGCCAGCAACACCTGAAGAAGAGGGGAGAATAATATCTTTCAAAATTCTGTGCATATACTAACCTGTGTGCTTTTATTAACATTTTAATGTATTTGGAATATTTAAATAAAGTTAAATTTTTGTAAAACATGCAATATTCATATTATATGATGGAATAGTCCAACATATAAATACAACTAAAACACCATCATTACAAACCTTCAGAAAAATGATGATAGAAAGTTTTAATACCCACATATTGCTCACTATACATAATTATATGCGTATAAGTAAAAATCTCTATGAAACCAATAATAATAATAAATATGATAAATTACAAAAAATTCACTAATACTTATTAGCATCAAGTCCTGTTATAAAAAAGTCATTGATCATCATCAACCCAAGGGGCTAATGAAACAATGGTTAATATATTTATCTGATATGTTCATGATTTAGCATTTGAATTTAGTCCAGATAAAACTTGACAAATTTTGTGGTTGCAAATGGACATGTCTTTTCTAAAATAGATGATTTATATTAGTACAGTTTTTCAATCTCCAGAAAAAAGTCAGATACCTACTTAATCAATAATCAGATGATAATTGTATTAATTATGAGTTATTTTTTTTAAAATTTATATGTCTGCTTGAAATCTCAAAATTCTCCAATATAGTTTTATAATTGGAGATTTAGACAAAGAAATAAAATAATTTAAACCTTCATCAACCAGAATTAATAGAGATTTATATTCCTTTTTTCACAATAATTCTTCTTGAGGATTTCTCAAGAGGTCTCTATTGTTTATAAGCTCTATGGTTTTACTTTGATAATAGCCAAGAAATTGGTAGGGAAAGTAATTTTGTAGCTTAAGCTTATTTCAAAAAGTAGATTTAAAAAATTTTTCACATCTGAAAAATAATAAGTGGTATCTATTATTTGAATAGTTGTATTTACATGTTAAACTATTTCCATCATCTAATAGAATATTGAATGTCTTTAGAAAAATTTAACTTTATTTAAATATTCCAAATATGTTCAACTGTTAATAATAGCATATAGGTTAGTTTAGTCACAAAGTTTTGAAAGGTATTATTCTCCCAGTTTTCTTCAGGTGTTGCTGACCTGACCAGTGAAAGTACTAGCATGGTATTCAAACCTGGATTCTTAGATTCTTGAGTATTGAATTTTAAGCACTGTCTATTGTAAAGAAAAGTTAAATGGTGATAATAGCTTACAAACCAGAACCATTCCTATTGATAGTATAATGGAACTATTAACATTCTGCATAAAAACAACCTACTTTCAATGTAACAGAATTTTTTCAAAAAAATCAAGGAATGGCTATGGGCTCACCATTGTCATCCCTGATTAGCAATATTTACATGGAAGAACTTGAAACCACAGTCACAAAAACTACTCTACATTCATCTAAAGTTTGGCTTCCCTATATAGATGATACATTTGTTGTATGACCATATGGTGCTACTACAATTTTTTTGGAAACAATTCAACAGCATATCCCTTCAATTAAATTCCCAATAGAACCAGAACAAGAACAAAAATTGGCATTCTTAGATGTTCTTGTGACAAGACTCCCTCATGGCAAAATCAAAACTACAGTTTTCCAAAAACCCACACATACAGAAACAAAACTTATCCTATATATTCAATTATTCCATAAGCACAAAACATGAAGTTATACTATCATTATGGAACACAGCAAAAGAAGTTTGTTCAGAAACCAGTGATTTGGAAAAGAAAAGATCTATATAAAACCAATTCTTATGAAAAACGGTATCCATCAGCTGTTATTAAGAAAATTTTAAATAGGCAACAAAAAGAACCATAAAAAGAAAAAAACCATTATTGATAATTTAGTGTACCCATACATACCAAAAATATCTGACAAATTAAAGAAAATCTGCAATCAGTATAACATCAGGACAGCTTTCCAGAGCCATACCACACTACATGGAATTCTAACATCTACAAAGCCTAAACTTGAAATGTTAGGAAAAAATATGCATATATGTTCTTCCACATTCACATAGTAGTTCACTACCTTGTGAATGTGAAAAAACATATATTGGTGAGACCAATCATCCTATTAAAAGTGCTTGCAAGAACACAAACTGAAGATTAGAAGATAAAAAACAGATGTGTCTATATACCAATAAACATATGTTCAATTGGGAAATACAAAAATATTGGATAGAAAAGCAAAGGTACAAAAAATAAAATTTAAAAAAGCTTCTTCCATGACCATGGCAAACAATCCCATAAGTCAACATAGTGGGACTAACTAAATATTATGTATGTATTGGAGACTACTAATTAACTTTGCTCTTAGAAAAAAGTGGAGAAGTCAGGATGAACCTCATAAGTAAGTATATGAAATTTCTATTGACTGTTGCCTTTGGCAGGGTGGCGCAGTTAGTTTGAGGGTTACCTTACAATTCAATACTCAAGAATCTAAGAGTCCAGTCTCAATTCCCATGCTAGTTACTGGTCAATCCAGCAACACTTGATAATCCTGCTCAAAACATTGTGCATATACTAACTTGCGTGCTATTAATAACAGTTAAACATAATTTAAATATTTAAATAAAGTTAAATTTTTTTAAAGACATTAAATATTCATATTAGATGATGGAAATAGTCCAACATAAATATAACTAAAACACCATCATCATAAACATTCAGGAAACACTATCATTTGAATGTATTGTAATTTTTACCAAGTTTCTCAATCATCCATCCATTAAGCAAATACATACATTTTAACAAACTTTTAATATAATTTTATTTTGGATTATAAAATCAAATGAAATATAATATTAGCGTCTTGACATTTATGTTTTTAAATTAGTCCGTATAGCATGATTCTTTTTAATTTTCAAAATATAAACTTTCTTACTGATTTATAAAAATTTTATATCAACATATATATATATTTAATTCATAACAATTGTATTAATGTACTATTTTAAAAAGGATCTTGTAATTTAATATATGCACCTTCAATAATCACATCTTGGGATATGTCTGAGTTTGATGAACTTTGATTTTTTGTTTAATCACAATCAAGCATACTATTTTTTAAGGTAGCTTATTTAGGGTCAATCCAGTCAACTCTATGAATCTTAAGATAGTTGATTTTACAACCCAAGTTTCTTATAAATTCCTGTTTCTAGAAAAGACTATAATACATTAAAGATCAGCCTTTCAAGCTATTGTGCATGTGCTTTTTATGAGTGTTAATAATAAATGAATACTTCCACTCCCAACACAAGATATAGTATTTAAGAAAAAATAAAATGAATCCACTTATTCTTTCCAACCCAAATACTTATATATGGGCAAATCTTGAAAGGCTGATCGTTAATGTAGTACAATTTATAAACATGCGCTATATAAAAATAAATGCTTAGAAAAGACTATGTAAAAGTAATTTTGTACTTCTAAAATATACAAAATTATATGTAAAACAGTAATATGTAAAATTTTACATATATAAAATCGTAGCATTTAAAAATTTGAATATTGCAGATAACAAAACGTTTTACTAACCTGGGAGTTATTTATAAATTTTCAATGTTGTAAATAAAATCATCAATTTTTCTTTATTCCTATAGTGTCAAAACTATTACAGTCTATATGCAATTAGTTTTAAAACTCATTTCATGTTTCGACATTAACTGCATTAAACAATTAAAGTGCTTTTACCTATTAAGTAATTTTTCTAAATGTTTAAACATGATATAAATCATCAAAGAAGAAAAAGAACACATGATATAATTATTATTATTATTCAGATAAACAAAAATTAAAAAACCTAAAAGATTAATAATTCTTGTTTTCTTAATCTAAAGTAATTGAAATACATTTATCATGAAAAAAAAGATTCATAAGGAGTTCGAACACCAGAATTGTCAGAACTGGAAACGCATTCATCTAATATTCTCTAACTGCACTAAACCACGCTGGACAAAATATAATTAATAATGTTTAAATAATAATAAACCACTTTTGAAGTTTTGCGTATAGCTAGAGTGATAAACTCAAAAGTATTTGGTTATAGTTCCCACGTGACTATCATTTCGATGTTGTTAGTGCAGTAGGGGAGTGGTGGAATAGAGAAATGACAATTCTTGAATCAAAGTTCAGTCTATCACTTCTTTTTTATAGACAACTTCCATATTTATCCATTCTTTTTTATTTCATAAATAATTTAATATAAATAAAGATACAATAAAAGACAAATAACCCCAAGATGCATTTCGTGCTGAACCAGCACTCATCAGTTGGATCAGGTCATCATCTCTCACATATATCTTTATTACATGAAGAGTATTTATGTAGAACAAATTGTCCATTTTTATTTTCAAGCGTCAATTTACTACTCTCCCAACTTTTACGTTATCAACTTTTTGATAAACACGTAATGATTATTACTAATCATTTATTAAACTAGAGATTTTCTCTAGCACAGATATAAAACTTTAATCCTTCTGTTGATCAAATGTCAAATGACATTCCCAGCAACTAACTATATAGTTATTTATTTTTAAAATAAAATATAAAGTGGCAAAATTCTCCATACAGTAGTGCCATTCAGTGCAAACCAGAGTAATCAATGAATGCAAAAAGATTCATGCATAAAATCCCTATTTAATGCATATGAAATGGTGATGGTTAGTGGTTTAAAATATAAAGTGCTTGGATATAAGCCATAAGTATAATCTTATCTGACATCTAACCATATATAGTGTAAATAAACGAACATTGATATCCAAAAATGCTGAAACTTATTATTAGCAGCAATCTTAATTCACAAGTTAATCAAGGCAGCTAAACACTTCATATATTACTTTAAATTAAATATTACTAATTTCATTAGCATAAATATAAGGGACTTGAATTCAGACTTTCAAGACCCACCATCTATCCACACTATCTCACACAACTGATACACATGACCAAACACATGTAGAAAAGATAAATAATCACAAATATACGTATTTCATGCTAAACCAGCACTCATCAATTGGTCCAGATTATCAACTCCCACATATATATATATATCAGTGCTCAGTTTATATTAAGATAGCAAACCTTCATACTTAAATGGACAGGTTTCAAACTACTCCAACCTCCAACTTTTCAGCCATCCATATAATTGAAAATCTGATGATGGAAAGCCAAATCCCATGCTGATGCCAACATTATTGTCAAACCCATGTTGACCTGAAGTCAATAACTTTCTATTTCTTGAATATACAATATTTAAGATTATAATCATAGCACAAAACATTCTCATTCCAAATACATTACTCAGACTAATTGAATAGACATGGATAAATGAAAAGTAAAATTATTTGCAAATTTTTCAAATGTCTCATTATGGGTTTGCCTGCAAAAATAATTCTGAGTAACATATTTGGAATGAGAATGTTCTATGATATGATTACATTCTTAAATGTTACATATTCAAGTAGTAGTAAGTTATTTACATGTTACTGAAATTAGTAATATTCAATTTAAACTATAGTTATTCATGGCTCATATTTTTAAATTTCAGAGATGAAGACCAGATGAAAAAAATGCTTCAACTCCAATTAAGTTTTATTTTTCAATAAATGTTAGATTCCAACTTCATCAAATAATCAAAATCCCAAGACACAAAATAATACACTTAGTTTTGAATATTTAAATATAATTTTAAAAGAATAATTGAAGATAACAAATAAACCAGAATCTCAGATTCTTTTTGGATTATACTTGCCCACTGAGGTGTCTTGTTACAATCACATTTTTGTCTTTCATCATCATTCATCAAATTAACATGTGAATTTTTATTCTGTAAATAAAAATTTCTAGATAACTACTTAAAGGCAAATAACTAATGCAGTTACATTAATTTTACAATAATATGAAGTTCTCTGTACAGTTTTGGCAGAGGAGAGAGAATAGAAGATCCCAAATCTAAGAATAATAGATCATGGCTCCAATTCTGTCAGTTTCAGAGTTTGAACTTTTTGGAATCTCCTGAGCAATGAAAGTACTTTACTATTTTTATTATTTGCCAGAAAACCAACATCATCTAATGGAAATCATATAAATAAATTTACCCTGATGACCATTCATGAATATGTTTGGTACTTCAAGCTGCTCATATTCTTTATTGAACTGGTAATATCTATCTTCATCATTGATCATCATCTTTTTAACCATCAATCTATTCCAGAATAATCATATGACCAAATAAAATACAGTACTGTATTAGTATAGAAGAGAAAGCTTTCATAGTTGCATGAAGATAAGAATTTATTAAACCCACATGATAAAAGAATTTATTTTGATCAGGCACCACTTTTTTATATTTACACTCTCATTTATCTGCATGATTATTTAGCCATTACCTTGCCTTCAAATAATGCATTAGTCCAGATTCCATCTTATCTTGATCATATTGAGCATTTAACACCATGGACTAAAATATATACAAATAGATGATGTAGTCCAATGGCAAAATTGAGTCTGTAGGTGATGATGCCCACTAAATCTGATTGCTGTCATTAAGGAAAGAGATCTGCCATAAATAGACAATCCATTTGAAGGTAATGTAATACAACAACTGTCAAAGCTGAATGACAGTAGACACATTGTATACTATATGGTTGAGACTATCATGGTTACATGTGGCAGTGGTAGTTAAACTTATAAGTGCACCTGAAGTCCCTTCCTTTTATAGTTGCCTTGCAACTAAAACCTATATCTCACTGGCTGTAGTAGGCTGAGGTATAATATTGTATATTTAGAGAAAGAGATGTCTGCCTATCCCTTGTATATGTATTTAATGGATTATGTCCTGTACATGAGGGGTCAGATTGACCTTAGGTCAACATGGGTGTGATAATAATCTCGGCCTTAGAGTGGCCTTTGAGCATTCCATCATCAGATTTTCAATTGGATGGATGGTTGAAGAGTTGGAGTGTGGAGTGGATTGAAGCCTGTCCATTAAAGTAAGAGGATTTTCTATTTTAATATATATCTGAGCACTTGTAGCATATATGTGTAGAGATGGTAATCTGGACCAACTGATGATTGCTGGTTTAGCATGAAATACGTATATTTGTGATTATTTATCTTTTCGACATGTGTGTTCAGGTGTATCAGTGTTATGAGATAGTGTGGAGAGTGGTGGGTCATGTGATAGTCTGTGCTCATACCCTGTCTATTATAAAGACAATAAAGTCAATTACTCAAGGCTAAATAGATTTGTAAATTTATATGATAACAATCAATCATTAAACTATCAACAATCTCAACCTGTAGTGAAGGCAACATCCTTTAACCATAAAGATGATACCATCTTTATCAATGGTCTATGTTTATATAGACATTAAAGATTGACTCTTTGGTCAAGTTGCAATCTTTAGGGTTTGTATAAACATGTCATAAAGTGATATCACATTTAGGGTTAAAGGAGGTTGCCTTGACTACAGATTAAGATTGTTGATAGCTTAATGGTTACTATCATATATATAATACATTGTACAGGCTTAAATCTGTATTTATGTATGTAATATATGCGGGATTTGAACTCAGACTTTCACACGACCCACCACTCTCAGTGCCATCTCATATTGCTGACCCACCTGATCAGATTATTTATCTTTTCAACATGTGTGTGATCAGGTGGATCAGCAATATGAGATGGCACAGAGAGTGGTGGGTCATGTGAAAGTCTGAGTTCGAATCCCGCATATATCATATATATAGTAAATGCACAATTTTATATTTGTTGAATTAATATATGTTAATCATATTTTAAGTTTTTTGTTTACTTGTTACTGTGATAATAATACTAACTCATTCTGAATACTAGAGTTTGGAATTTTATAACATGTATGTAATATTAACATGAATAACAATATATTTAATTTTAAGTAATGTAAATCTTTTATGACACATTATTCCTGCCCTTCCCCCATTTGACAGTATTTATAAATACTCTAACTCTAATATGAAATCTTATTTTGTACCATTAATTGCTTTGCTAATGAATTACAATTACTTGATTAATTTCTGGAATGTTTATTGAATTCTTTTAGAATTTTTTTAGCATCTTTGGAAAGTTTTTACTAGAATTTATTCATGAGAATTCCTCATTGAAGTTTCATGTTAACCCAAACTAGATTTCACTTAGAACTGTGTTTGAGATCAAGAACACTTTGTATTTGAATTTTCTCTATAGTTTATTTATTGCTGCTAGCCACTTACCTTTATAGGAGTTTCTTCAGGTTATTTTTGTTTTTACAGCAGTGATTTTAATATAGGTTGCATATATCAAATATATAAACTCTTGAGAGATTGTTCATCCACTTTCTTACTCAGATATTTTAAACAGCTGTTGAGCATTTTGTTGAAGATTAGGTCTTTCCTTTATCCAGTAGTTCAGATATGCCAAAACAGTCAGCTCTTTTCCCAGATTTATGATGGCTATTTCATATGTCATAGCATCATCTGGGAGGTTAACCCACAACCATCTACAACCAACTACTTGCTTGCAAGGCATCTGTGATGACCTCTCGGCTAATGATGCTTGACATGATGGCTATTTCTCATGCCAAATGACTACCAAAATCAATGTTTTTTTTTATCTCTCCTCAGAATAAATATATAATAAAATTATAACCGCCTTTTATGTATGTTTATCATAATGAAGATTCAATGTTACTTGAACAAAGTGAGAATCCAGAATGTTTAATTTAAGCTAAATTGACTATATATAATTTTTTGTTTTTGAATCTTTGATTTTGTTTCTGACAGGCTTTGATTATCTTTGTTTTTTAATAACTTTATGACTGGATTTTATTTTAATTACAAAAGTTTCCAAAAATTGTTTAAGGCTATAACCTTAAGACCCTGCACTTGAAAAACAACAGTAAGGACCTCTACAAATCTTAATGCAAGATTTATTTAAAAGACAAGAACGTAACGACTATGCACTTTACAAATTTAATTAATAAAAAAATTGTTTAATTGAATGAACTTGCAAATCACTTAATTATTAAATCACCTAAATATTTTTTCTCTTGTTTTTGAATCTCTTTTCAAAACTGGGTTAATATATTTTTAATTTAATTATTTTTTCTTTTAACAAGATTTCTTTTGCAATACTTTATGTACATTCTTTGATAAGAGAAAGGGTTTAATATAATTTACTAGTGTCTCCTAAATTATTCTTTTATCCATTTCATTATTCAATCTAATCTTAAATATGATAATTAATAGTTGATTTTAATTTTGGCATACTACCTATTATTAATATGTAATATTTTTTTAAAAAATTAAATGTTATATTTATTAGCATCCTCACAACTCTAACAATCATCTCACAAACATGTGGAAGACCATATGATTGACACTGAAATGAATAAGACATTATTCATTTCAACATATATAATATAAAAGTAAAATATTTTGGTTTGTAAAATTTAATTCTTTAAAAAACATAATTGTTTTCTGTTAAGCTTTTTATACCTTTGATTTGATTTTTTTTCTTACAGGAAAAATATACACATGTATATGACATACATGAATAAGCTGGATTTAAAGTGGTTTTAGTTCAGTAGATCATATCCAGAAATTGAGAGAAGTTATAGAAATGATAAATGAATATGAGTTACCATTATGCTACAGATTTGTAGATTACGAAAAGCCATTGATTCTATAAACATTTCTTCAGTGATTAAAGCATTGGATCATCAAGGTATAAATCCAGGATATTGTCAAATTTTGAAGAATATTTATAAAAATACAACCGCAACAATGAGATAACATAATAATGCTAGGAAAGTCGAACATTGAGAAGGGTGTAAGACAAGGTGACTCCATATCTCCAGAACTTTTTACAGCAATGCTGCAAGAAGTATTTTGTGGATTAAAATGGGAAGCTAAATGAGTGAAGATAAATGGAGATTATTTAAGTCAATTAGATTTTGCAGATGATGTAGTTGTTTTTGCAAATAATGCTTTAGAGCTGCAAAAAATGTTGCAGGAGTTATCAGATGAAAGTAGGACTAAAAGTAAATATTAAAAAGACTAAAGTAATGTTTAATGGATTTTCTCAAAATATAAAAATAAAGATTATTAATAGAGATGGAAACATAATGGTTGAAATTAATCATAGAATTAAATATGGTTGGAGTGCTTTTGGTAGAAATAACTTGGTACTAAAAATAAATATGCCTATGTATTTGAAAAGGAAGGTTTTTAATAAATTTGTTTTACCAGTTCTTATTTATGGGCTCTAAGACTTGGACACTTAATAGAAGAGCAATACAGAGACTTCAGATCATTCAAAGAAGTATGGAGACATGCATATTGGGAGTACCAAGAAGAGATCAAAAATGCAATATATGAGTAAGAGAACAAACAGGGGTTACAGACCTCATTGAAAAAATTAAAAGACTGAAGTGATGTTAGGCTGGACATATTGATAGAAGAGATGATAATAGATGGACAATTGAAATCTTAAACTGGATTCCAAGAGATTGTAAAAGACCCAGAAAGATATAACATGTGAGATGGATGAATGAAGTAAGAAAGTGTGCAGTGGTGATGTGGAGAAGAGAAGTGAAATATTGGAGAAGATAGATTGAACTTGGAGAGAACTTCATTCTGCAGTGGACTGATATTGTTGATGATGATGATATAACATATATAGTTTCTATCTGACATATTTTCTCTTTTAGAAAAAAAATGAAATCACTATATCTCTTAGTATTATAACATATTCTACATTAATAAAATCATTTTGTTTTACATTTCTAATAAATAAGTAGCCTATCTGTGATAGCTTTAAAACATTCATTGTAGTTTACCTCATCTGTAAAAAGTCAATGATTTTTATAAATCATTCATATAGATATCAATAGTTTAATACTTAATAAAGTCCTTTGGTTTCTTTTTGAAATATGTAGTATCTTTTTTCTTTTTGAGAATACAACTACTTCCATCTTCATCACGTCCACATTTTGCCTAAACATTTCCCCTTATAATTGTGCTTTAAATGCTTGCCATTATGCCATCTTTTTGTTCTTGATCTTATTTAGAATTTACATAGATTTATTTTTTCTATTATTTCTCTACTTTTATGGGACTTTTATATGTGAGAGATAGTTTATTGTATTTATATTGTTTTAATTCATTATGAATTTTTTAGTAAAGATTTGTTTTCCATTGTATGACTCTCATATGGGCCAATTTCAATTTTTTTTATAGCTGTTCATTTTATAGCTATGGATTTTCTTAGAAATTTCTTCTTCTTGTTAGATCAGTTTGTTTTTATACGATTAATCACATATTGTCTAAGGTTCAGTAAATCAGCCTAAAATTATATCAAGGACTACACCCTATATGTACAAAATAATATTTGCTTAAGTTCAGTTTAACCCTTTTATTATTGGTTGATATCAATTGGGATGTATTTATTGTGAGAAGTTTTTTTGAATAATACAAGAAAAAATATTAATTCTGAAATAAGCCATCCGTTTATCTAAGGTATTTCCTTTTCATAATCTATGACTTCATAGACTATGATTAGAACATCATCCTTGCATTTTACTCATTTGTTATTAGTCCTTGTGGTAATGAATTATCTTTGATATTCCAGGTTTACTATACTTTTTCCTGAAATTTTTTCTACACTCTCTTTGATTCTCATTCTTTTCCATTACTTTGGTACTCATATAGTTGATAATAGTTTATACATGGATTGTTTTTTGCTACAACCTTTTAATGATATAATGATGATGATTTTCTGACAGGAGATATAAAGTAAGAGTCATTAGCTATGAATTATTTAGAATGAATTACTTAGAACCAGAATTTATCAGATCCAGTATTGATGACTAGAAATAAATAAATAGTAGTGGTTAGACAAACAATTCTCATGTGGATCAAATAGAAATAAATAATTAAATGGAAGTTTAGGCTAGTAGTAGAGAATAGAAAAATATATACATGGGATAAAATAGAAGAGGATTGAGAGGTTATATTAAACCAACTTTGAGATAAAATGAAATGGACTAATTATATTGAGAGCAATATGAAACAACAGCATTGCATTGAAGAAAACGATGATGCCTTAAACTTTATGATAAAGATATATTCTAGAAAATTAAAAGTTAAGAATTTTCTTTGGGCTAAAAATAAATTTAAATTGATATAAATAATCATAAGATTAAAAGAAAGAATGAAAATCTAATCTTCACAAAATCCATCAGAGACAGAAATCTAATCTCTATACTGTAAACAATTGATAAAGAAAACTCCATAGAATCCATAATAGATAAAAAAAAAATCAGGCACTACAAATAGTATAAGGGTTAGAAAATCAAGACCCAACAGAACTTAGACATTTTATTCATAGTTATAAAACAGTTATAAAGGTTTTTTTTTTTTTACTAATCTCAAATGGCATTGTTTTGTATTAAACCACTAAACATCACATGATCACTATTTCTTATGCTAGCACATAGCTGTTCTTAAATTAGGAAAAACTCTCCATACAGTAGTGCCACTCAGTGCCAACCAGAGTAATCAATGGATGACAGAAGGCTTAGTCTGGGGAAAATGGATGAGTAGGCACTAGATTGGGATTTTATGCACAAGTCTTCTGATTGGCACTGAGTGGCACTACTGTATGGGGAGTTTTGCCTGTTTTAATTGTTTTGTATGTAGGTTTGCTTCTTTTTTTGACAACATTACCAAAACATAATATTGTTTTTTGACATTGATAGTAGTTTTGTCATTTCTTTCACTCATAGTATTTCATAAAAACAAATATATATCATCTACAAAAAAATGACCTAAATAAAAGAGACAAACTAATGGAATTGGGTTGTTTTTAATTTTCAAATATGAAAATTAAACTAAAAATCTTTAGCTCTTTAGGCTATATTATTCTACCACTCAGAAAAACTGCACAGGGCGATGAAGCTAGAAGGAATACAAATTAATATCTGAAGATTGGCAAGCTAGACTGAAATGTCTCAGAGAAGTAATGATAATAAAAAATTTAATAAAAGTAAGTATAAAGAAAATTAACTATACAGAATATTTTTAATGGTTACAATATCATTTAATTATTATATGTTCATCTATAATGTACATCAGATTTTTATTAGATTATGTATATCATAATTTAAAATTCATTTTAAATTTTATTATTACTATATTATTTTAATATTGTGCAGCCTGCTGACTGACAAAATTTTTATGATTCCCTTTATTTTCAGTTACTTTTGCAATATGTCGTAGGGATGATATATACATAAAGAAAACTTGTGTGAAATTCTATACATTAATTATAAATATGTAAAAAAGTTTTATATGTACATTAATATCATAAGTATTCGATTTATATGTCAGTGATAATTTATCTTATCTTGTATTGTTAATAATTTCAATTACCCAGGGAAAAATGACACGAAGTATCAGATGAAACACTATAGAGTTTAGTTTTGACGAAAGTATTTGTCATATGACAAAATGTAATTTAAATCATTATTAAAGGTTTTCTTGAGATGTTTACATTAATTAAAATATAACAATCAAAATTTATCTTTTTACAACTAACCGTTTTATCTACTGTTATAGTGTTATTCATCAATTATCTGTTACATAGTTGTATAAGTCATTTAATTATCTTTTTTATATCGTATAATAGTAACTTTTATAACTCTCACATGAAACCATTTACCCTAGAAATTCTTTGAACTCTTCTAAAAGAAAAAGCTTGAAACTGTTAGAGAGCATATCAGAAAAGACCAAATAGCTAATGCATTTTTTTTATGTCAAAAAAATAATTCTGATTAAGAATTAAATATACCTCTTCTCTATTTAATGCTAGTGAGAAAATTGGCTGAAAGTTACATTGTTTAAATAAGGTAGTACTATTTTTTATTAATTAATCTTTGTTTAATAAAGTCATTCTTTTTTTTTTTAAAAAAATAATAATATATGCATATTTTATCTTAATTTTTTTAAAGTGTTGATTTATACTTTTTCTACATTTAAAAATTCATGCTTATATGTATCTGTGAAATTATGCTATAATATATATATTGTGAGTGAAATTTTAATTAATCTTTAAATTTCACAGTAAGTATTCATCCCAGAGCATATATCAACAACATATAATAATGACAATAAAACATAATATATATTTTTACTTTTTAAATATTAATTTAAATATTTTTTTAATATTAAATATTCTTTATTTAAATAAAATGAAATATCAAGCAGTTTTCTTTTTTAGGAACTAACTATTTTTATAATTAACATAGGCAAAACTCTCTCCATACAATAGTGCCACTCTTAGCAAGACAGAGTAATCAGTGGATGCCAGAAGGCTTGTGCATAAAATCCCTATCTAGTGCCTACTCATCCAATATCCCCAAATTAGTTTCTGGCTTATGGCCTTCGTCAGTGAGGAGCCTTGGATCTGAGAGCACTGCACCTAGATCTTAGGATCTAATGCAACAAGCCTTCCGGCATCCACTGATTACTCTGTCTTGCTAAGAGTGGCACTACTGTATGGAGAGAGTTTTGCCTACGTTAACAAAAGTTATGAGCAAGCATGGAAGATAGTGATCATGCGAGTTTTAAGCTTTATTTTTTATAATTCATTCAAAATCAATAAGCCATGCAATTATTCCATATTTAATGAGCAATATTATTTATTTTCAAACTATATAATTAACTACTGAAGTTCTTTTAACACAAGGTATAATTATATTTATATGTTGGACTATTTCCATCATCTAATATGACTATTTAATGTCTTTAGAAAAATTTAACTTTATTTAAATATTCCAAATACATTCATCTGTTAGTAAAAGCACACAGGTTAGTATGTGTATAAATTTTGAGAAGTATTGTGCTCCTCTTTTCTTCAGGTGTTGCTGGTTGACCTGACAGTGCTAGTATAGGAATTGAACCTGGATCTTTAGATTCTTGAGTATTAAATTGCAGGATGGCTCATTTGGTTTGAACATTACCTTAAAATCGACTATTCAAGAATCTAAGGGTCCAGGTTCAATTCCCATGCTAGTATTGTCACTGGTCAGGCCAGCGATACTCTGAAGGAGAGAGGAAAATAATATCTCTTGAAACATTGTGCATATAGTAACCCGTGTACTATTACTAATAGGTGAAGTTGCTTGAAATGTTTAAATAAAGGGAAATTTTTCTAAAGACATTCAATACTCTTATTAGATGGTGGAAATAATCCAACATATAAATACAACTAAAACACCATCATCACAAACCTTCAGGAAAACACTAAGGTCTAATTATATCTACAGACACATTTTTCACTAATTCATGCAGTAATATTGAATAGATTTTGTTTCAGTATTTAAGAAGTCTATTTAATGTAGAGTTTTAACATAGATAATTTATAATGTTATTTTATTATTTAAAAGATTATTTATTATTTGTGAGTCAAATCCATGAATTAAAACAAGATTATTTTAACTTAATTAGAATTTCATAAAATTGATTAGAATTGTTCTTTTCTTTTGTAATATTTTAAAATAATAATATAATACCTTTTACATATTATTAAACTTCAAGATCTCATGAAAAATGGTGATCATGTGATGTTTATTGGCTTAAGATCCATGAATCTAATAAAAGCAAAAACATTATTTCATTGTTTCAAATATACATGATACTGAAATATAATTAAAATCTTATTTGAGACACAGTAACCATAATTCAAATCTTTATTTTTTATCAAAGTTAATTGTAAATTTAACCTACAATATTTAATTTATTTTACACCTTAGATTCCCCTTATTTGAAATATTTTGTGAACTATAAGGTCCATATATATTTATTATAACAGATCTGTTACATGGCACACAACAATAGACCATGGATGCTTATATATTTATAAAATTGAAAGAAAAAGTAAAAATAAAGACGGACATAAGTTTGTAAATATTTTTCTACACCATCTTGGAATAATAAAGGATTAAATAACACTGAATTTAAAATAAAATTCCATTATGAAATAAAGACTTTAAAAGGTCTAATAAAAATTAATATTTTTATTCTGATTTTTGAAATTAAAAAAAAGGGGGTGTTTTATGTTTAAAATAGAACTGATGACTGTAAATATTTCTATTATCTATTCTTTTTAAAAAATCTTTTAATTAAAAACTTGTATAAAATATCTTTTTTAATTGATGCATGTATGTATTTCAAGTAAAAACATGTAGATCACACCTTTGGTAAAATTGCAAAGTTGCTTTCAAAAGTAACTTTTAATTAAAAGGGATTTGAAAGGATTAATGATCTTAAAAAGAGATGAAAAAAAACGTTTTAATTAAATGTGTTGTTATTACCCAACACAAATCTATAAAAGGGTCGATAAAAAATAATATCAGTTTAGTTTGACTTGTAGCTTTTGTCAGATCTGGCCAGAAGAGTCTGGCTTTAATGTTTTAAGCAGGTGGCAAATTGGACAGCAGCAAAGTTTGAGTATTAATTTTTTTGAAGACAGTTATTGTCTTAATATTTTTAGTAAAGAAGTTGGCTAGTGGATAGCTGCAAAGATTGGCTAAAATATTTCATGAAGAGTTAGCTGCAGTTTGTTGGTAATTGTAGCAGAGAATGGTCACAGTAAAGGTAGCTGCAGAGATGGCTGGCAGATTTATACAGAGGACTGCCATGAAGATATAAGAATGCAAGGAAGCAGCTGCTCTAATTTACTGCCAAAGTTTTGAATCATGAAGCTGAAACTTCTATATTTACTAGTCTGTTTAAATATGGAGAAGACGGTTTTCTGTCCTGAAGTCTGCAAGTCCAAGACAGAAGAGAACCTAAATCAAAACCAACTTACCTGGTTTATAACTTTCCGATTATGACTTTCCTGAACTGGTCCCCATCAAAAGAAACCATCAGTTGATGATATAGAGAAGCACAGATAAACATATATACAGAGAGTTGCATTTTTTCATATTCTTTAAAAAATGACATTTTCATTTAGTAACTTAAAATAAAACAAATGAGTAATTTTCTTGAATTAAACATCTAAAAGAGAGACGATATATTTTGTAAAGAAATAATTTTCATATTCCTTAAAATGACATTCTAAAAGTGAGATATATAATATAGAATGCTTTTATTTAAGCTTAGTTGTTGAGAGAGCAAAAAAGATATTTTGAAATTTATATTTTAAAATAATTCTAAAAAAATGTTATAATAATCAGTTAAAGACTGATTTTTTTTTTTTAAAAAGTAGAAATCAAAAAAAAAAAAAAAAAGCAAATCTTTTAGATTAATTTAAAATGTGTTGTTAATCAATCAACAATCAACTATCAAAAATTTGATAGTACTTTTTTTTTTTTAAAAAAAAAAAGAAAAAAAGAAACTATACACAGCAAAATAAAACTTACCATAAAAATATGTGAATGTTACACTCCTGTGTTATAACACAGGAGTGGGCAATTGTTTTGGCTCGGGGGCTGCAGAGGTTGGTGGAGGGCCACATTGGAGGCCACTTTGTGGAAGCGAAGGTTAGCGGAGGGCCACACCTTTTTTTCATGACACAATAAACACACTGCTTTATTCCCTGTATTATTAAAGAAATATTTATTTGTCCATTCTTCATTAAACAAATGACATTTATCACTGATTTTACATTTTTTCAGAGGGTTCATGGTTTCACTAAAGTTGGAAATGTATATATTTGCTAATGCAAAGACAAAATTGAAAGTAACCAGATCAACTGGAAAAGCATTGCACATCATATCTACACTGCACATGTGTATTGATATGGCCATCATAGTGGAAAATACGAGATGAATCTTCAGTCACACACAAAAAGGAAATCTCAGTTCAAGAGATTTTTCTGATTGTCTTGGAGGGCCACATAAAACCTCTTAGTGGGCTGTGGCCCCTGGGCCACTATTTGCCCACCCCTGTTATAACATAATTTCAACAAAGAATTTAATTGTGAAGATGTACTTTTTAATAACACTATTATTTTGACAAGCTAAAACATATGGTATAAACATTAGCATGCACTTATATTTTTATGTGCATACACATATATGTTAATAGATATCTGTAGCATTAAAATGTAGTAACTTAAATTTTTAATCGTTTATTTTTATATGATGATTGAAATATAATCATCAAATATACTACACGGTCTGTGTGTATGTATATCAAATGTATGTCAGATCGACACATTTAGGTAAAAATTATTGTGATAAATACAAATATTATGTAGAGTTTTAGTCATTTTTCAATTTTGTTAAATGTCAGTGGAAATGTTTTCATTGTATATTATAAAATGGACATCTGTGTATGGATATATGTGCATTTATAGAAATCTATTAAGAAGTAATGTAATCAATGTAATAACTTGAAATTTGTATATTAATCTTGTGAATTACAATATAATAACTTCTATTATTGTGTATATTAATCAAAATCAGAAGACTTAATTTCATGTATAGCCATATAGACTTTAATTTCATTTTTTTGTTATTGTTGTTAATAAACTTATATTCAGTTGTTCAAAATTATTACAGTGGTTCTAAATATTAGAATATCTGTTTCTATCATCTCTTGGTCACTTATGGTAATAAAGCTTATGTTCTCTGAGCTACATATGAGCACAGGCTGAATGTATAAAGGGAATTTAGAGCTTTAGGAGCTAATATGATAATGGTTTGGCATAAGGATTATATTCTTCAAAGCCCCTGCATTAAATTTTATTTTAGTTTAGTCTTATTAGAATTTAATTTTATAGATGGCCCGTACATTAATGGTACAAGTGGCCAGAGAATTGATGATGATCAGCATGCTTTAATGCCCCAGCATTATTTTTTTGAATCTTATGTGTCTGATGGATGAGCACTTATTTGGTACATCCAAATTAATGTTTAAATAATTGTCCAAGCTGGCAAAGGCCAAATAGTTAGCCTGGTCTACAGAAAACCCATTTCCAATCCAGTCACCAGATTGACTGTTGATAGACCCATTTCCAATACAGTCACCAGATTGACTGTTGATTTATATTTTTTTATTGTTTTAATCCAGTCACAGGATGTGGACTGTTGATTTTATTTTGATGTAGTTTGATTGATTTAGATCGTTCATGGTGATATATTAGTTGAAGTATTACTCATACCTTGACTTATTATAATGCAAGTTGATTTATAATTATGCTTTGAGTTGCTCTAAGGAATTAACTGATTTAGATAGCTGATCTCTCAGAGATCTCTCTTTCATTCTCTCTTTTTTAATATATAACATTGCTTATATATTTGTTGATGTTAAACATTATTTTAACATATTTTTTATTTAATATCCTTACTTCAATATTATACTTTTTGTAAATTTTAAATTTAATTTACTTGGGAGTGATAATGATTTGCCATTATCCCAAGGATGACCATTCTTATCCCCCCCCCCCATTTCTCCCCCATCCCATTACATTAGTGTCCTAAAACATGCAATATGGAAATAATTGCTTCTCCATGGCTTGAAGGGGAGATAAAGATAAAACTCAATTTTATTTTAAAATATAAAATTAATATAAATGATTTTAGATACTTAGTGGAAATTATTTTATAAGGAAAATTACATGCTGAATTTCCTACTACAATTAAAAATTTAGAATTATTATGAAAACAATTGCAATAAGCAGCACTGAAGTTAAAAGGGTATTTTAGTGCAATGAACAATATTGTCACTATAAAATAAGCAAATCTGACAGCATCACATATTTCAGATCTAATGATAATTTCATTAATTGAAGAACATAACGTTGTACGGCAGTTGCTATCATAATTTTGTTTCATTATACTGTATATATATTATTTATATTTTCATGTTTCTATTTTGCGCTAAAATATTTTATATATCAATGTTATTAATTATTCTTAAAAAAGTGATAAATTATATGTTTTTCATTATTAATTTTTTTTATATTAATTTCAAGAAATAAAAGTTCCATAGGGTAATATTGTTTTTTTAAAATACATTGTGTGTGGTTTTTTTTTTAAAAAGCGAGCCCATTGATAAAATTTTTCTAGCTTACCACTGGCTAAAGTTAATTAATTTGTATAAAATGAGTCACTCATCTTCTTGAAAAAAAAAATCTTTTTATATATGACTACTGTAGTTTTCTGTGGCATCTAGAATTCTGATATAGTTTCATTTATTTTTTAAAAAATGACACAAAGAATCATGTTTGCACTAGAACAGTTTTATATTTCATTCTCAATATTTGTATTGAATTTCATGCATGTATTACTTTTTAATTATCAGTTTGAAATTTTATGTTTTCTGAAAACTTTTATGACAACTTTCAGTTGTTGTTTTATCTTTTATAAAACACTAACTAGCTTGTAGTGTAAATAAAATTGGCACTTACTTCTCATTTTCAAAATTGAAAACAGGTTATTTTGCAGATACATTTAAAAATTAATAAAATTATTTACCCAGGCAGTCGAAAAGATAAGCAGAATTCAATCAGACTTCATACTTTGAGCCAAAGAATAAGATCCAAGACCTTTTAATTACACAGAGGTGAAACTTTGTGTAAACAGCTTGTGCAAGCATAAAGAATGGTGACTATGTGACTTCTTAATTAATCAGACATTATATCTGTTTCTGGCAAGTAATTTTCTAATTACCATATAGCTTTTCAAAACCATCATTTTAGGATAATTTTGTATCCATATGAAGAGACAGGTTTTTTTTTTATAAGTTCTTTACCCTAGTTGGTTTTTGGGAATACTCTAATGTAAAATAACTTTTAATTAAAGTGATCAACTTGTAAGTCACAGTTATCAGCGAGATAAATAAAATATTTCCATTTTATATATATTTCTGGATAGATTTTATTGTAACTAAACCCTAAACTATATGACCATACAAATAACACATAATAATAGAAAAGAAAAATAATTCAATTTTTTTTATTAATTTAAAGTCAATTAAATTTATATGCGGAAAAATTAAAATATATCTTTATTATGCTGCTTTCCCATTTATTAATTAATTATATTTTGCAAAAGATTTTGTTAATTTGTAACCATAACTAAAATTATCATACCATTTACAACTTTCTTAAACACTTTATCAATACTATTTTTTATATCAAAACTTTATACTAACAGTTTGGTATGATATGTAAAAATAGAAATCAATACATAGGAAAAGGAAGAAGAAGAAGAAGAAGAAAACTAGAATTATAAAAACAAAATTTTAAGAATAATTTTATTTTAAACTCTAAAGATTATTTATTTAAAGAATATTTAGTAACTAAAAATGATTTGAAAACTTATAAATTGATTTTTAAAAAATTAAGAAATATTACATTTTATTGATAAAGTTAATATTTATAAAATTTAGACTTTCATACATGCACATTTTTACATGCATGCACATATAATTAACTGTATTTTTTCTGTAAAAATATATAATGTTTGATTTGTTTCCACATTCTTTTTTTCTCTAAATGACATTAACTAGTTCACACACTGCTTAGTATCTCCTCTATGTTTATGATGCACTATAAATCCCATTAGGTGTTTGTTATTGTTAAAAATTTACAAATATAAGTTCATCTTATTGATGTCTATATTTGAAATTTAAATAGTGAAGGATAAAAAATGAATTGATAGTATGAACTTTACTGAAATGCTATAGGCAGAAAATAAATAATTAATAAATGAAACTGTAAGCAGAACAGGGTTTAATTTTTACTTGAAGAACAAAATCAGATCAGCATTCTCTTGTTTAAATATACTACACAAAGATATTATTCTTTGGAAAATATTTCTGTGTTTAGAAAATCTGGAAAAAAATTATTATTTTGTGCCGAATGTTTGGTATATATATGTACAATAAGATTTTCAAAAAAATACTGAAATGTTAAATTTGTAAAGTGCAAAAGTTAGATAGCCAGAAAACTTTGGAAAATGTGTTATATAATAAAGAAAGCATAAAATTGATATATTGAGATTGAAGATAAACACATAGCTATAATTTTATATGGGAAGATTTATACTGATTGTTTAAAAATATACACAAGTTTAAAATAATTGATATTGGTGTTTATATTAAAAATTGAATTTTTCAGTGATGAATGAACTTTATTTATTCTAAAAAAAGAAAAAATGAAATTTAAACCGATGTTGTACGAAAACGTTATATCAATGTATTCCAGGTCATGCAGTTTAGAGCTATAGCATATTGTTAGAATCTATATATCTGTAATAATTTATCTGACACAATTATTATTGTAATGGTCTACATCATAATTTTACTTTGGATTCTAGTTTGTGTTTTTATTCTGTTTGTACATTAAATGTTGATAATTAAAAATATGTTATTATACATTTTACTTTTCCATTGATTTCAGCCATTTTTGGATAGAAATTTATCACTTGCAACCTTTTTAGTGATATAATGTACTGTGACTTCTCCTTAAATAAAGTCAGGAATCTGTCAGCAATTATACCCAGAGAAACCTGTTAGCCACTTTATTTTCCATTCACCACTCCAAGTTTTCCCATAGTCTGCTCCATCCCATTTCTACAATATAATCTTTGTCAACTCTATGGCCTTTATATCTAAATCCCCCTTATATTTTCCCAAACCCAGCATAAAAACCAATAATCCACTTTCTGTATAATCACATTGTATTCTTCCATAACTTCATTATTTGTACCCTTTCTGTTTTCAAGCATTTACATTCAATTAACAGATGCTTAATATTTTCTATTCCTTTCTTACACAATTTACAGACTAAATCACCCATATTTTTTCATTTACATGTATATTCTCTTGTTGCTGAAGAACCTATTTGAGCCTTAAACAATAAACTACTTTCCTTACTATTATCATATATTAACTTGCACCTAATATTCTGTTTACTTCTACATATATTTAAACTCTTTTATTCTCCATACTAGTTCTCCATCTCTCTAACTCCCTATTCTTTATTAATAAATCTATTCTTTTATCACATTTCTTACTACTATAACACTCAACAATCCTAACACAATCACCCCATCTTTTGCACAATATACTGATATAAATTCTTTATCCAAATCTTTTGCATACTGCATTACCTTTCTCACCCATCTTATTGCCTGCCATTTACTTGTAACTCAATTAAATACTATTTTGGCTATTCTTTTATTATGCATAAACTGCAATCTACCGAAAATTTTTATTTTACTTTTTTCATCTCTCATATAAAAAACATGACCATCCCATTTCTCCTTGAATTGCCTCCCTTGCTATTCATACATCTGCATCCAATGCATGTCTTCCTTCTTCCCTTTGTACTTTTTTTAAGTAATCTAATACTCCTTTACTAACACATAATGCATCATTACCATATGTTAACCCTGCTACTGCAAACACCCATATAATTCTAGCTACATCATATTTATTATATGAAAACACTGTTAATTTCTTTATCAATCCCTTTTTTTTCTTTGCTTCATTTATCAATTTTTTCTCCCATTCATTCAAACAATTTTTTCATCGCTTAAAATAATTCCCAAATAACTATATCTATTATCCACTACCCTTAACTTTATATCTCCCAATAAAAATTCTACATCTTATCTTTTCCCAGTATTAACCAATATTATATTTGATTTTTCTTCACTAAATTTAATCCCTATCTCTTTACCCACCCTTGCACATGTCATCAACATAACTTCCATATCTTCTCTTCTTTCTGCACACAAAATTATATCATCTGCAAAAAAAAAAAAGACCTGACAAAATATATACTCCCTTAACACCTATTAATGGTATCTCTATCCCTCTTCCTAATCTTTCTATTGCTCTTTCCATTTCACTCAAATACAACAAAAACAAAATAGGTGACATAGGGCATAATTGTATTAGTCCCACCCCATTTTTAACTTTAACCGATTCTATATTCCCTTACTGATATATATATATTAATTATTTTCATATAATTTTTTAATAATATCCACTAAAGCTTCATCCATTCCCAAATTTGCTAAATTTATCCATAATCTATTTTTATTTACTCTATAATATGCCTTCTCTATATCTATAAAACTCATATATAACTGTCTACCTGAATTCCTACTCATATCCATAAGTTGTGTAACTACAAATAAACTATCTCCTATATGCCTATCTAATCTAAAACCTCCTTGCATTTCCCCCACTACATTATTCTCTTCCATCCATTTTAAAACTCTTCTAGTCACCATATATGAGAAAACTTTAGATAAAACTGATGTTACCACTATTGGTCTATAATTGTTTAACTTTCTATGATCCTTACCCTTTTCTTTAAATAATAATCATACTCTTGTATTACTCCAACTACTCGGAAAAACTCTATTCTGTGCCAACTTATTAAAACAGGATAATAACTATACTTTTGCCCTATATCCTAAATTCATTACCATCTCTGCTGCCCATCCATCTAAACCTTTTGCCTTTTCACTTTTTAATTTTTTTTCTACCTCATCTAATTCATTTTTTGTAAACCTAATATTCCCATTACCATATGCTTTCATGTTTTCTATCACTCTATCATTCACATCTAATATCTTTTCTATATCCATTACATATCTATTTAAGATTATGTCTAAATCTTCTCTAGAGCTACACCCTATTTCCTCACTATCTAGTAATACTATTTCTCCCCCCTCCCTACATTTCTTCTTTTAATGTAATTCCAAAATTTTTTACTCCCATGTCTTCCACTTTTATTAATATCCTTCAACAATTTACTATTCAATTTCATTCTCTCTCTCTATAATTATCTATTTCAGCCAACTTCTTCTTTTCTAAGTACTTTTCCCATTTAGCAGTGATATCTTTTTCACTTTCCTTGTTCTTAATAGCACACTTATATTCTCTGCATGCTTCTTTCCTCTCTTTTACACTTTTTACTAATTCTCATTTTTATTACATTTATTCTTCTGAATATTCTCAGCTAAAACCCTATTTTCCACCCTTCCTATTTCATTATACCAGTCCTTATACTCACCCCAACCAACTCTTACATAATTTCATCAACTTGTAATTTATACTCTTGCAACTTATTCTTATCATTCGCTCTCCAACCACATCTTTCACTATTATTTCTACTTTTATTTCTATTCTCCATCACATTACTAACCATTTCAATTACAATAAAGTTATGATCACTATTACATACTCTCTCTTTATTATCAAACACCTTAATTTTCCTTACTTTATTCATTCCCTCTTTCTCTACCAATACTATTTCTAGACCATGTGTATTGTCCCTCATAAATATTTGATAAATTTCCAATACTCAAATTCACTCTCTGACAAAATCTCTTTAAAAGCTGTCCATTTTTATTATCTACATCATCAATTTCTTCAATATGTCCATTCATATCCCCTTTAATGATTATTGTTTTCCCTTTTCTTTAAAACTTGTATATTCTTAATTATACATTCATATATGCTTCTGTTCCACTCCATTACAATTTCCCTATCTCCAATGGCTATATAAACTATAGTCACCATCCATTCTTGTCTATCCAGCCTTATTTCAAACCACAAATGTTCTTGACATTTAACAATATTTAAATATTTTTTGATATGACACCTATACCATCACCCTTTTTTTCTTTTTCTTTTCTATTTATACCCTGCCATACTAAATGTTCCAGAATAAGTTCTTCTCTTAGATGTGTTTCCACTACTGCTAATACCTTGAGCTCTTCATTTTCAATTGCTTTGTTTAATTCCATCCACTTTTCTGGTCTCCTATCACCTTGCATATTCAAATACCCAATTTTAACAATTTTTTATTTCCTAACTACTCTTTTATAAATTCTTTTAATTCTTTCTTCTCCATTATATTTATAAACAAATTTTTTGCCATTAATTTTACAGACCCATTCCTTCTCCATATTTATACTTATATCTAACTCAAATTTCTTTTGTTTATTTCTTACATTCCATCCATTCTTCTTCTTTTTAATAAATACTACAATTTAAAATCCCACCCCCCTTTATAAGTTTTTTGAAATATATTATTTATAAATCAGACTCCCTAAAACTTCACTTCATTGTTTTCATAAATGCAACCCATCTTTACTATATAACTCCCTCTTTCCAATAAAACAATCCCACACATCCACAAACATAACATTATTTCTCTCACACAATTTTTTTAATCTCGCATTTATAGATTATGCCCTATTTAACAAATGCCTCTTGTCAAATCTTGGTAATAATTCAACTACTCCTACTCTTCCTTTAATCTTACTCAAATTCTTGGTGATTCTTGATAGTATTGCAGCATCACCTAGTGGCCACAGTACACATAACCAACAACTACCAATTTTTATAAGTAAGGGGTTTCTTTATGTATGATAAGTATTAATTTTTATTAAAATTTTTTGAAGTATTATAACATGAGAAATTTTATATCATACTAGTAAAACTATTTTTTAAAGATAATTTGTTTATAATATAATTTTGTTAATTTTAAAAATATTTTAAAGATGGAGTAAATTTTAAAAAATCTTTTGTCCCAAAACAATTTAAACTAAAGACCCTGTACAATATTAATTATGTAATTTAAGTCTTAATTTCATTACCTTTAATCTTTTGAAAAGGAACTAAGTTTTTGGGATTAAAAGCCTTAATTTCATTATCTTTAATCTTCTGAAAAGGAACTAAGTTTTTGGGATTAAAAGTCAACTTTATCACTTCCATTGCTTTAAAAACTTCCTAAATAAAAAGCTATTTAATTATTCATTTTATTTATTATATGAAAAAACTAAAAAAAAAGTAAAGTGTTACCTTAAAATTTAATAATCAAGAATCTAAAGATCCAGATTCGAATTTTATGCTAGTACTATCACTGGTCAGTCCAGCAACATCTGAAGAAGAGGGGAGAATAATACCTCATGAAACATTGTGAGTTTTTCATGCTATCATTTTAGCATTTCTTTGCTTTAACTTTAATAATGGGATTGGGTATTTGCATAACCAGATTCCATTCTCTTATTGCATCCACATCAATCCTGTCTTCAATATTTTCTCTCATTTTAATTTGTTTTCTTTTTATTCTTGTATTTTTTTACATTCTGAAGTTAGAATGATCATAATTGTTTCCAGGCAGCAGCCAATGATAAAAATCTGAGTTCAAATCTTCTATACGTACAATTAAGCTCTCAGGTTTGTGAAGAGTGCCAGGCTTCAAATATTTACACACCAAGCTTGTATCCTGTCCATCCCTCTTATATGTATTTAAATGGATATGGTCCTATACATGAGGAGTCAGAGTGATTTCAGGTGAACATGGGCATGGCAATAATATTAGCATCAGCATGTGATTTGAGTTTTCATCATCAGATTTTCAAAGATATGGATGGCTAAAAAGTTGGAGGTTGGAGTGGATTGAAGCCTGTCCATTAAAGTATAAAGATTTGCTATCTCAATATAAACTGAGCATTGATTATATTTATGTGCGGGAAATGATGATCTGGACCAACTGATGAGTGCTGGTTTAGCATAAAATACATAAATTGGTGATTATTTATCTTTTCTACATGTGAATCATCATGTGTATCAGTTGTATGATATAGTGTGGATAGATGAAGGGTGCTTGAAAATCTGAGTTCAAATCCCCTATTCTTATATATATATATAGTTATATAATTAGTTATTAGGAAGTTATTTTGAGTCAAATAGTACAATTAACTAAAAATATTATTTATTTTTTCATCTGGGAATTGATATACTTTAATCATTTAAGTACACCACTCTACTACTGTGATAATGCTATACAAAAAAGTATTTTAACTAGTAACATTTAAATAATTGTTACAAATATATTAATCTTTTTATACATTTTAAGTTCTCATGGCTGAAATAGTCCATTGCAAAGCAAAAGCCTCTCCAATATCCCCTAATAAAGAAAAAGTAAAAGAGACAGAAATATTTATTAGACTTACTAATTGCCAAGTAATGAGGTTTTGATGAGTTTTCCATCCTTGGTTTATTCTCTCGAAAAGAATAGATACCCTTGTATCGACTAATATTGGATGCTTAATTCAGTTGGCTATAGGCTAACTACTGGGAAAAATCAAAGCTTACTGAAAACATTTTAAAGTTACTTGGTCTAAATTCGAACCCAGGTTAATAAATAAATACAATATTGAATAAAAATCATGCGATTTTTTTGCTCAGATGTATAACAGCAGCCATAAACAAGTATAACCATTCCATCTCCGAAAGAAATAAAAAATATAAAACAAAATATAACAACACTCTAGAGATAAATTTTATGATAACTATACAAATGAATCAGATGAACCATAAGTATGTTCACAGGTAGAATATGATAATCCATTTTTCTGTTTATTTGATAACTTTGGATGCTGTTATATGTATTTATATATATATATGAACATGTGTATCTACTGTGAAAAAATTGATTCCCCTTTTTTTAATTGGTTTTTAAAAACTTTATTAGAACAGTGAATTATTATATTAATTGTATGTAATAAAAATTTTCACTAGTTTATTAATAAAGTTCAATAATTAAAAAGTATTTTTTTTTCCAATATGAAAGAAAAAGAAAGTTTGAAAATGAGATTTTAGAAGGTTTGATTTAAAGATTTTATCAAGGCCAGAATTGATCAAGTTTATTGAAGCATAGAATTAAATGGTATTACTCTTTCTATCCTTTTTTAAAAATATAATTTTAAATAAGAGAATTACACAAATAGATGGCCAATTTGGAGTAGAAGTATATTCTATGAAAATTTCCATGGAATTAAAGTACACGCTATCTTAGACTTTTATATACAAATGATGTTCAACCACCGTGATTAATTGATTTTGAAAAATTAGCATGATTAAAACATTCATGGAAAAATTTAGTTTAATAATCTTTATAATAACTGAAACACAGGCTTATTATATACTTGTATCAATATATGTAATGTATAGGGTATATTACAGACTATATGTCGAAAAGATAAATAATCGCCAATATATATATATTACACGCCAAACCAGCAATCATTAGTTGTTCCAGATTATCATCTCTACACACCTACGCAATAAGTGCTCAGATATATATTAAGATATCCAATCTTTTTAATGGACAGGCTTCAATCCACTCCACACTCCAACTCATCAACCCATCCATCCAATTGAAAATCTGATGATGGAAGGCTCAAAGGCCACCCTGAAGCCATTCTTCATATATGTATTAATATGGATTATGTCCTGTACATGAGGGGTCAGTTGATTTTAGGTCAACATGGGTGTGACAAGGATCTTGGCCTTAGGGTGGCCTTTGATAATCTGATGATGGAAATATTCAATTGGATGGATGGTTGAAGAGTTGGAGTGTGGAGTGGATTGAAATCTGTCCATTAAAGTATGAAGATTGGCTATCTTAATATTTATCTGAGCACTTATTGAATATATGTGTAGAAATGATAATCTGGACCAACTGATGATTGCTGGTTTGGCATGAAATATATATATATATATTGGTGATTATTTATCTATTTGACACAAATGTGTTCAAGTGTGTCAGTGTTATGAGATAGAGTGGACAGTAATGGGTCGTGTGAAAGTCTGTATTCATTTACCCTATATATTTAATAATCTTTGAAACAGTAAAACTACAGTACTTATATTTATACAATTAACAATAATACATTCAAACTATTATTGATCTGTATTCTATATGTACATATTAAAAAATATAATAAAACAATCTGTTATATAAATAATACCTTAGAGACATAGCCGATAATATTGTTGTTAATCATTTAGCTCATTATAAAATTATGACATAATATTTTTATGTAAAAGTATAGTCAAGAATTGATGGCCTAGCAGTTAGCATAGCTACAACTGGCCCGGGTTTGCTTCCTAGTCAACGCTTTAACACATTAAAAAAAAAGGTTGATATAAAGTGGTGTTTAGATTGTGCAGACTGCAAGATGCTAGTTAAAAAGTGGTACTAAACTAAGGTTAAATACTGTATTAAGTAATAAAATGGAAATATATAAGAGCTGTATATAAAATTTAAATATATAAAATATCTGAAATAGTTATTTACATTTATATTATTAATAAAATTTTATAGAATATTTAGTAATTATTAAGCATAGAGATTAATATTAAAAAAATGAAAATTCTTATCAATAGTAATTATTTATTTTGAAAAAAAAAATGGAATACTCAATTATTTTATGTATACAGATCTTGCATCATCTGCATGTATTGGAGTTGAAAACTTATTGGATTATATACACTTAAATTAGATTTAAATTTATTTGCAGACCAAATGGACATTTCAAAATTAATGATTTTAAAAATAAATTATTACAATTCGTTTTCTTTTAATAATAACAGTAGCAGAATAGCATGAAAATTTCCCTATATTATGATTTGCATGTGGTTCACACCCATACTGATTTTTGCTCCAAATATTAATTATTAAGAATATATTAATTATTAAAATCAGGCAAAATTCTCCATATTGTAGTGTCACTCAGTGCAAGCCAGAGTAATCAATGGATGCCAGAAGGCTTGTGCATAAAATCCCCATCTAGTGCCTACTTATCTAATATTCCCAGACCAGTTTCTAGCTTGTGGCTTTCATCAGTGAGGAGTCTTGGATCTGAGAGTACTGCATGTAGATCTTAGGATCTAATGCAACCCTCCAGCAGTCACCTTTTATCCCTACTTAACTACAAAACTATGAGAATAAAATTGACAACACAATAATATTTTCAATCTAAGCTCATTAGCTTATATACTCATATAGGTCTGAACTGACTGAACTCAGTTCAGACCCATACCAAAGACACCAAAATGTATGGGTAGTGAACTGAGTTGAGACCTATATGAGTATACAAGCAAATGAACTAGATTGAAAATATTATTGTGTTTTCAATTTTTTGCTCTGAAAGAAACTATCTCAAATGCAAAGTCAGGGAGGCTTATTACATAGTAAGTGACCCAGCAGCAATCAATAGAAGAGAGGACTGCTTTTCCCTGTCTTGAAAATGGTCTATGTAGCATCTTCACACGAATTTGCATAAATTTGCATTAACATTATTACAGTTCTTAACTAAACTCCAATAGCCATAAATATGGGCATTTAAACTGTCCTGAGAGTGCTTGGCAGTAACGTTTGGATAATATCACTTATTTTTAACAGCTTCATTATCTGTGTTCAAAGTATATATATATTGATCTCATAGTTTTGTAGTTAAGTAAAGATAAAAGGTGGCTGCTGGAGGGTTGCATTAGATCCCAAGATCTAGGTGCAGTGCTGACAGATCCAAGGCTCCTCACTGATGAAAGCCACAAGCTAGAAATTAGTCTGGGGATATTGGATGAGTAGGCACTAGATAGGGATTTTATGCCAAAGCTTTCTGGCATCCATTGATTAGTCTGGCTTGCACTGAGTGGCACTAGTGTATGGAGAATTTGTCTGTTTTAATAACAGTTATGAGCAAGCATAAAAATGGTGATCATGTGATGTTTAATGGTTTAATACCAATCCTGCCTAATAGGATCATGGTGGCTATGGTTATTAAAGAACCAAAGTCACCAAAATGTATGGGTACTGAACTGAGCTCAGACCTATTTGACTATAAAAGCTAATGAACTTAGATTGAAAATATTGTGTTTTCAATTAGTTTTGTAGTTAAGTGGAAACAAAAGATGGTTTCTGGAGAGTTGCATTAGATCCAAAGATCTAGGTGCAGTGCTCTCAGATTCAAGGCTCCTCACTGACAAAAGTCACAAACTAGAAACTAGTCTTTGGATATTGGATGAGTAAGCACTAGATAGGGATATTATGCACAAGCCTTCTGGCATCCATTGATTACTCTAGCTTTCACTGAGTGGCACTACTGTATGGAGAGTTTTGCCTGTTTTAATAAGTTATAAGCAAGTATAAGAAATGGTGATCATGTGATGTATATTAATTATTATGTTAGCAGTAGCTTCTGTAAAATGAAATATTTCAATATTGATAATAAAAAAAAAACTGTTTATAATCTTCACTGTCTCAAGATCTCTAGTATCTAATTTATAATTTTTATAGAAAATCAAGTATTTGAAAAATTAAATTTAAATATTATAATTAAAAAGTTTAAAGACTAGAAAAGTTATAATACATGTAATAAAATTGTTAGAAATTTTTTTATAATTACAATATAAAATATTGTTTTTTTAATCATTCATTTCTTTATTATTAAGTTATGATAAAATTTGTGGCTTAACATAATTTTTTAACTATTCAATATCGCTGCTTTGCATGTGAAGAGGTTAAAGATTATACCATATGTAGTAATAGGTTATTCATTATTTGTTTGCATGTGGTACCAACATTTTTTTTCCCATTATGGTGTTTTTGTATTTAGGTATTTAAATTTTATGGTGAAATCAGTGAATAGGTGCTAAAAATCTGGTTTTACAAAAGCATCTTATTTATTATGTCAATACAAGAATCATATGATCATTTTCATGAAAATCATCTTCATTGATTTAAATCATTTCTTACTACAATTCAAAATAATTTAGAATTTTATTTATTTTAAACATATTTTATTTATGAATGTTTTAAAGTATAAAAGATAAAATAACCACAAATATTAAATAATGATACTACTTATAATTAAGAAATACATATATAATTATATTCTACATAAAAAATAATTATAGACAATTTAATTTTTCTATAACTTGATATTAATATATATTTTATATATTAGTTCACAGAGGGCAGTACTGGATTACTTAACAATGGGGGGGGGGTGATTTATGCTTAATATATATTTATTTCAGTATAGCGTTATGCACTGGGATTATTTTCTATATATTTGTGTTAGGTGGTTTAAAGATTAAAATTACTAAAGTTTAGTTTGTCTTTATATAATAATAGTAAAACATGTTTGTTTGTAGCAATATTTAAGATCATTGTTTGCTAAATTTCAACTTCTTTGTTTGAGTTTGTTCGTATTTCAATATATAACATCAGATAGCAGACAGGTCAAAGTGGTATCATTTTGATCTGGCTATTTTGAAATACGAACTCTAATGTATTTTATATATTAGTTCACAGAGGGCAGTACTGGATTTCTTAACCATGTGGACTGATTTATGCTTAATATTTATATATTTCAGTATAGCATTATGCACTGGGATTATTTTCTATATATATTATTTATGTTTATATATTGGTGTTTTGTATATTATAGACTTTATTCCAAAGGTTTTGCTTATATATATTGAAATAGATAAAAATATCTATTTCATGTATATTTTATCTAGTTTGAAGACAAAAAGACTAATTTAATATTGAACATCAAATTTAATGCTAGCAAGATAGTACAGTCAGTTATGTTATATAATAATACATTAGAATTAAATCCTTGAGGATATACATATTAACACTGATACAATTTTAGATATAGAGAATTTTAATTTTCAACCCAGCTATGACTGTGAGGCACGGATCTTCAAAAGCACTCGGCCTTAACTGAATGATTAATATTTTTCAGGCATGTAACTTCTGTAAGTTGCATATTGTATGTGCTTCATAGATTATTAAATTTAAAAGATAAATAGTTTTCTTTTTTAAAAAAGGAAAAGCGTTATTTTTTTAGAATCAAAAAAGTTTTATTTTTAAGAGTTTTAATTAATGTCTAAAAGCAAACTAAAATTAGACAGGATATATTTAATTTTATTAAGGTTTAACATAAAGTAATTAAAATTAGGAAATCAAAAATAAATTGTATATGTTATTAAAATTCATTAATTCTAATATGATCATTAAAAACTTATATTGTGTAATTTATGATTATATCTGTTGTTTCTTTTGTTGTAAATCTTTCATTAGTTTCTAAAAATAGAATTTTAATACAATAATTTCTTAGTGATTAAGAGATTAAGAATCTTTTAAACAGAAATTTAATATAAATAGTCTGGTAGCAAAAAATCCTTTTCTCTTGTTCTTTATGCTGGTATTTATTATCTTAGCTGTGTGACAAGGGAATAACTATGGGCTACTATGCAATAAATAAAAATCTTCTTAAGTGAACTGAGAAGATTTTACATGAATTACTAGTTTATCACTAGTTTATCTCTGAATTCCATCTAGACAAAGAGCTGACTTTAGTAAGAATATTCTCAGAATATTTAACCAACTATAAGACAATTAATTATAAGTTAACTACTACCAATGTGAACAAACCAAGTCAAAATTTTTTTTTAAGTTGCGAAAAACATGACTATAGCAAGGATATAATTATGAAAACCCAAAAATCCTGTATCATAGAAGTTATACCATGATCTGTGTAATATAGAGCTCTGAAATAAATATATAAAAAATAAATATTTGCACTATGACTACAAATCACAGTGGAAACCTGCTGAATGTCAAATAATCAAAAATGCCATTCTTTATAAACTGTATAAACTTTCTCTATGAACTTTATATTCTATTTAAAGGACTTAAGTTAATATTATTTGTATTGCCATTCATTTTTTTACTTAACGTCCCTTTATCTTTAAATTAATAGTTATTATATCTATGCAAAATTTGATGATTTTGAATTATTTAATGAAATTTTTTATTACAACTATGTTATTTTAAGTTTATAATGAGGGTGAAATGTAAGGGCTGAACTCCATATGTAATTATTCATTTAAGGTTATTTAACGAGAAGCATTAGTTTTTCCCATAAAAGTCACTCATCATTCCAAGTTAAATCAAATTATTATTATTTATTATATAATCTGAGTTATAAAATAAATATTAGATAAAGAATAAATTATGATCTATGTGGATATTTGGGAATCATTTATTGAAGTGATAACCATTACTAGGACCAAGGAACTAAGACTTAAAAATTTGTTGGTCATCTATTAAGGCTAATATTTAGATGTGACGTTAATTCAATGATAATGGGTTTGAAATTATTAATTGATTTTAAATGGGTTCTGTAATTAATATGATATACATATGTCACTTATTCATCTGTATAACAACATAATAGCAATAATTTTATTTATATATAATAAAAATAATACTAACAACTTTTTTTGAAAATATTTTTTAATTATAAAGCAAAACTTATTTTGTAATAATAATATATTTTCCCTTTTACATTTATTATAAAACTCTTGAATAAATTAATAATAATTATGGGGTGTCAAATTGATAAAAGTTAATTTAAATAATGCTATATATGCCTAAAATAATATTTTATTAATAAAGTTTTATTAGTATATATATATAATTAAATCTTGTTTTGGAGCTAGTGGTAAGCTCCATCTAGTGAACATTTTAGCACAAGCTTAAAAGCAAGTTGCACAATTTTGTGGCTTGTTTTATTAATTATATATATTGTAACCTTATGGTTGGGCTCGATGTTTGTCAAACCCTATTTAAATGGTCAATTATATAAAATTTAAATTTTTAATTGGTAATAATTAAATAATAACATTTCAATATTAAATAGGTATATTATATCAATGGTGTATTATCATGATTGCTAAATTATATTATAAAAATAATAACTGAAACACAGGCTTATTATATACCTGTGTCTATATATGTAATATAGAGTATATTAGCACAGACTTTCAGATGACCCATCACTCTCCACTCTATCTAATAACACTGATACACTCAAGCACATATATGCTGAAAAGATAAATAATCACCAATATACTTATTTCATGCTAAACCAGCAATTATAAATTGGTCCAGATTATCATCTCCCACACATATATACTATAAGTGCTCAAATATATATTAAGATAGACAATCTTCATACTTTAATGGACAGGCTCCAATCTACTACACACTCTAACTCTTCAACCATCCATCCAATTGAAAATCTGATGATGGAATGCTCGAAAGCTACCCTGAGGCTGAGAATCTTGTCACACCCATGTTGACCTAAGGTCAATCTGAACCCCACATGTACAGGACATAATCTGTTTAATACATATGCAAGGATGGGCAGACATCTCTACAATATAATAACTGAAACCCAGGCTTATTATATACCTGTGTCTATATATGTAATATAGGGTATATGAGAACATACTTTCAGATGACCCATCACTCTCCACTGTATCTAATAACACTGATACACTCAAGCACATATATGCTGAAAATATAAATAATCACCAATATACGTATTTCATGCTAAACCAGCAATCATCAGTTAGTCCAGATTATCATCTCCCACACATATGTATTAAGTGCTCAGATATATATTAAGATAGACAATCTTCATACTTTAATGGACAGGCTCTATTCTACTACACACTCCAACTCTTCAACCGTCCACCCAATTAAAAATCTGATGATGGAATGCTCGAAGGCCACCCTGTACATGTGGGGTTCAGATTGACATTAGGTCAACATGGGTGTGACAAGAATCTCGGCCTCAGGGTGGGCTTTGAGCATTCCATCATCAGATATTCAATTGGATGGATGGTTGAAGAGTTGGAGTGTGTAGTAGATTGGAGCCTGTCCATTAAAGTATGAAGATTGTCTATCTTAATATATATCTGAGCACTTATAGTATATATGTGTGGGAGATGATAATCTGGACCAACTGATGATTGCTGGTTTAGCATGAAATATGGATATTGGTGATTATTTATCTTTTCAGCATATATGTGCTTGAGTGTATCAGTGTTATTAGATAGAGTGGAGAGTGATGGGTCATCTGAAAGTCTGTGCTCATATACCCTATATTACACAGGTATATAATAAGCCTGTGTTTCAGTTATTACATTGTAGAAATGTCTGCCCATCCTTGCATATGTATTAAATGGATTATGTCCTGTACATGTGGGGTTCAGATTGACCTTAGGTCAACATGGGTGTGACAAGAATCTCAGCCTCAGGGTGGCCTTTGAGCATTCCATCATCAGATTTTCAATTGGATGGACGGTTGAAGAGTTGGAGTGTGTAGTAGATTGGAGCCTGTCCATTAAAGTATGAAGATTGTCTATCTTAATATATATCTGAGCACATATAGTATATATGTGTGGGAGATGATAATCTGGACCAACTGATGATTGCTGGTTTAGCATGAAATACGTATATTGGTGATTATTTATCTCTTCAGCATATATGTGCTTGAGTGTATCAGTGTTATTAGATAGAGTGGAGAGTGATGGGTCTTCTGAAAGTCTGTGCTCATATACCCTATATTATTATAAAAATAAGTAAATTTTAATCAATAAATCTTCTAAGAGTGATAAAGAATTGGGCTATTCAAGAGATGTGCTATGCTGTCTGCCAGGTTATGTATGGGACTTTTTATATGCAGTCTCAAATGGACTAATTTCAATAGTATCAGTATAATAATTTATTAATGTTATAATTAAATTAAAAGCATAGAAATATTTGGTATTTCATTATTATTAAATAATAGTCAAAAAGACTTAAAATTATAGCTATTCTAAATTAATCATTATAATTAATTTTCAAGCATATTTTAGTGCAACTTAAAATAGTTTTGAACAGCTTAATTAGTTATCATTTATGATTCTAGATGGAAAATTATTAATTGTACATTAACTTATGCACATACAACAGTTAAATTGGTTTGTTGGTTTTTTATAGGGATCCTCTCTAATAAAAGTTTATAAATAGGCTAACATAGATTTTTATAGGGGAGAACAAGGAGAATTAAATGGAAAAATGATAACATCTGAAAATAATGTAACTGAAAATTAAGGGGAAGCAGAAAATTATTAAAAAGTAAAATTGAATTAAATTAAAAATGGAATTGAAGTGGATTTTAACTTGCAACTAATGGTGTAGGAACTCCATTTGACATACATACATGAAACACATTGCAACTATCTGTCAATAATGATCAAAGTTTACATTTAAAAATGATAGATATCTTGGAAGAAAAATTCCACCAAAATGGACTTCAAATTTAATCCAACTAAGAAGTTCATAAACATGAAATTTTACTTTTTATTTTATAACTGCTTTAATTATTACATTTAATGTGTGCATTATAAAATTAATTGTGGCTTATTTGGGATAGCAAGAAAAAAGAAAATTATTTTGTACTTTCAGTAAGAATGAATTTTAAAATAAGCAGAACTATGATAGGAAATACTTAAAGTCTTTTATAGCTGTTTTTGAATTTATAAGGCACTGACAACATGTATAAACTAATGTGAAAAATTATATTAAAGTTAACTATAACTATTACAATTTTATTATGCTATATCAATTTCATTAACTGGAGAAAATATTTTTTTAAAAAAAGAATAATGTTATGTTGCACTTAAATTAAAGCACAGTAATAACTGATACCTACCTAATAAAACAATATAAATGAAGATATTAAATTATAAGAGTTTATAAAATATTTATTAAGACTTTTAATATGAGATATTCTCAACATCACTTTAAAACTCGCATTAGGGCAAAAATGAATACACCTTCTTATAATTTCTGGTTACAAGTGGAATTGATGTGTTTAAAACAAGCACAATTCTTTATACATACTGCCACTCAGTGCAAGCCAGAGTAATCAATGGATGGCAGAAGGCTGTGCATAAAATCCCCATCTAGGGCCTACTCATCCAATATCCCCAGACTAGTTTCTGGCTTGTGGCCTTCTTCAGTGAGGAGCCTTGGATCTGAGAGCACTGTGCCTAGATCTTACGATCCAATGCAACCCTCCAGCAGCCACCTTTTATCACTACTTGACTACAAAATCATGAGACTTAAATTGAAAGCGCCATAATATTTTTAATCCAAGCTGCTCATTAGCTTATATAGTCATATAGGTCTAAACTCAGTTCAGTACCTATACATTTTGGTGTCTTTGGTTCTTTAATAACCATAGCCATCACTATCCTATTAGGAAGGATTGGTTTTAAGCCAATAAACATCACATGATCACCATTTCCTGTGCTTGTTCATAACTGTTGTTAAAATAGACAAAACTCTCTCCATACAGTAGTGCTACTCAAAGCAAAACAGAGTAATCAATGGATACCAGAAGGCTGCATGCAGTCTTCTGGCATCCATTGATTCTCTGGCTTGCACTGAGTGGCAATAGGTATAAAGAGTTTTGCCTGTTTTAATAACAGTTATGAGCAAGCATAGGAAATGGTGATCATGTGATGCTTATTGGCTTAACTGATATGTTTATTAAACTGAATTGTAGAATCTTATTTAAAGTGAATCAAATGTCAATTTAAATTTTGATGTATTAATTATTATGTTAATCATATTGTGGATAGGACTTCTAATGTGTTAATTATTAAATAGTGCAATTAGTCAATTAAGTATATAAATAATATTTTGTTTAAATCACATGTTGTTATTAAATCAGTAATGACTGGAAGGTTGCTATTCTTCCACATGTGCCTTGCTATTACTTTCAGACAGCCCAATAGCTGTTAAAACAGCGGTCTGAGAAGCGATCAGGCCTAGACACATGACAGAGCTTCTCAGACCGCTGTTTTAACAGCTATTGGCTGTCTGAAAATAATAGTAAGGTGCATGTGGAAGAATAGCAACCTTCCAGTCATTACTCAATTAAGTATATAAAACCCATATACAGTGATGAAGATAAGAATCAATGTTTATCTTCAACTTTTTCTTAATTCCTGGAATAACAAGATATTGAAGTTAATGGATAAACACTACAATTGTTCTTAGATCAAGCAATTTATTAGGATTATAATTTAAACTAATAAATAAATATGAAATATACTCTATGAGAAAAAGAACATTTACCAGTCACATAATGTTGCAGATTTTAAAAAATGTTGCAGTCAAGACTTCATTCTTTTAGTTTAACAAGAAGGAATGTAAGACAAGAAGTTGATCGAATATAAAAAAAGGTAAAGTAACTTATTTATTGTAAATTTCGTTCATATTTGAAATATGAACACAGGTAAGAAACTATTACAATTATTCTTAATATTTTTCGTTCTAGGATAAAATCTACAATTGCTAAATAGTAATAACTGGATCATACCTAATTCTAGTTAATTTAGATGTGTTAAATATGGTATTTTTTATATGTAAGACTTAACTAATTAATAGATGATGATGGCTATAGTTATGGGTCATTCTCAAATTCATTATGATAGTTATAAATTTTACATATCAAATAGTAATATATTCCATTTTGCTAATGTCTTTATATATTCGTGGTAAGTATTATACTCATCTCTTATCATGTTAAATGGATATAATGATAAGTGTATAATATTTTGGAATATGTAGTAGGTCCATGTTGCATTATATCAGGTGAACTTATTTTCTTTCCTTGAATGATGATATAAATGACCATCGTGGGTGAATCATGAATAATGACTATCAAACTTTGAGGAAATTAAAGTCATACTTTTGTAGGGTATTGATCTAGATATTAAATGAGGGATTAATCACCCCTTCCTTTTTCTCATATCCTTAAAGGTGATCCAGAAGTGACACTGGGATTTTAAACCATGGGTTGGTATAGTTGTTTAAACAAGGAATTGATCACCCCTTCCTTTTATATCCCTAAAGGTGCTTCCGAAATGACACCAGGATTACAGAATAAATGCAGTCATGAGTTAACCATGATCTAGGTTGTTAGTTTGTTCTTTTTGCCTTAGCTCAACCCTCCTATATCTCTGGATATATCATATGTTTTATTATATTTCATATTCCTAAGTTCTAATGGTTTGGTATTGATAACAGCAGAATTGTTTCTGAAATATGGTACTTGAAAATGTAGATTATACTTAGCATTGAGCAAAATGGTGATAAAAGATAATATTAGTTAAAAGCTATTTTATAGTAGATTGTTAATTAATGCCTATCCATTTGAGATGATCTCATCTATATCATTAATTTATGTTATATATCATTTATTTCCAAGTTGCATTAAAATGCTATTTTTCTTTAATCTTAAAGAGTCCTATAAGGTAAAACTAATAATTAAAAGGTAGATTAATAATAGTCTTAACTCTTAAAGCAGTGTTGGCTGTTTAATAACCTAAAAATAGATTAACACAAGAAGTCAATAGTTTCTAATAACATATGGTAGCTTAAATTATTATATCTTAAGTATATTTACTGTGTTATTCTGTGTAATATTATTGGTAGCTTATTAACCATTGAATAGAGAATTTGAAATATATTTCCTGTGTCTATTTGAAATAAGTTCTTAAAATTATGCTATTAATAAATAGGTAAAATATAAAAGTATAAGTCAAAAGTAAATTCAATATATGTAATAAATTTGAGTAATAATAAATTAAACGATAATAATTTAATATATAAAATGCATAGTAAGTCAAATAAACTCAATGTGAGTAATAGATTTGAGAATAATAAATAAAAAGGTAATGATTTATTAAGCTGGTAAATGGATCCTAAGAGATCTTCCCTTAATCATAAAATGATGTAATTAAATCTTGTTATATGTAAATTTCTGTTCAGGATTGTCCAAGATTATGTATGTTTTCTTTGTTGTTATTAGTACATTCACAAACTTGTAAATAATGTAAATAAATTTTGTTTGAAAATATATTTAGTTGTCTGTGGCCTTATTGATAATCACTATCCATATTGTTATTGCTGTTGCTATAAACATATTATTTTTATTGTTGTCATAAAAATCATCATCAGTCAATGTAATAGATTTTATTGTGCATTAGCATATCAAAATAAGTTGTGCTAAGCTCTTATGTTTAGAGTATATAAAGCTTTATCACTTATTGATCAAAACACTGTTGATCTTAAGCACATATTTTATTTTTAAATAATGTTTTAAAGATAAAATATTTAGTTTTGGAATAATCTGCTTATCCAAGTCATTAGATATATCATTCACTGATCTTGATCATGTTGCCCATGGTCATTAAAAAATGATAGTTTGTAAATTATTATATTGACTTTATTAAAAATGTATCAATGTCTCATGAAATTTAAAGTTTATATCATTGTTAGTATTGGAATTGTCAAATGTTCTTTATTAATTCTATTTTGTTTTATAAGCCATCTTTGTTTGTTATATTTGGGTAGTGGCAAAGTCCCTCTCACTGTTCCAAATATATCTTTTAAAATAATAGCATTTAATCTATTTGAACCCTGAGAAAAGTAAGTTATTAATTAATAGTCTCAACTTTAACTTTGTTGGTAGTTTTTTCATTTCTGAAATTATTTATTATGCCTCACCTTGATCTCATATTTATTCTTATTGTTTGATTGATTTAGTAGAAATTTTAAGATGTAAGTTTCTTTTCTAGTTTAAAACTTATAATCTATTTTAATTTAGTGGTTAAATATTTTGTTTTAGTCAAGCTTAAAACCCTTGCTTTATTTCATTATTGTCTTGCTGTTGTTTGACACAATATTAGTTTTATAGTTCAGGATCTCATTCTTCAACATCAACATTGTTATCATATCACATCCATATGTTTCTTTCTTTTAGTGCATCCTCATTTCATATTAAGTCATTATCTTAATTGATTCATTCTTCATTGATCCCTATTCTATCATCATCTTAATTATTCAGCACTCTAACACATTTCCCTTTGTCTTCTCCTCATTCTTATGTCATTCATTTTCACTACTTCTTTATTATCCATTCAATCATCTACATCTTTATTCATTTATCATCCAACTCATAATTTGAATTCCATATTCATTTCATAGACCTGATCATTAACTATTTATTGGTATTGCAAATTATATGTATCTTGTGATATTTTTGCTTTAGATCTTGAAGTTAATTTAATTGATGTTTAATATTGGAGGTTATTATCTTCATGTACAGTTTGTGACTTCTCCTTTTAGATTTGCTGATGCATAGGCTAGCCAAACTTGTTTCTAATATTCTGTTTTGTAATTGTGACTTATAGACCATGAGAGATCAAATGGGCTGATATAATATAATTTAATCAATGTTTACTATTAGTCATAGGAGATGAAAGGTTGATTTAATGTAGTATAAGAACTGGTAGTACCTTGTGGCCTCTATTTATGTTTACTCATACTCATGCTGGCCAAGACTTACTCCTTTGGATTTGTTTATGCTCAGGCTGAGCTGAGTCTGTTTTGATAACGTTAGCTATAAGACATGAAAGGCTGATATATAATGTAGTATAAGATAAGATCAGTATTGGGTGGTACTTTGTGACCTTCCTTTAGACCTATGTTCATGTGAAGCCGAGACGGTTTCTATATTTTGATATTTGTTATATTTTACTATTCTCTTTATATGTACAAAGGTTACAGTATATAAGTAAATAATGTCAAAAATTATTACTTGTAATTTCTATATTCTTATTATTAGCTATGATTAATTCCAGAAAAAATATAAAAATACAAAGAACAAAATATTAAACTGAGTTTACAGTGATATACTAACTAATCTGAAAATTATATTTCACATATCTCCTATGATAGAATTATATATGTTTATTCGATATTATATGTTGCAGTCTTTTAATTTCCACAACAAAGTTTCTCTCCTAAATATCTTCAACATTTTATCTGATTGTAGTTCTTCATTACATTTTGTTCTTCCCCAAGAGGAATAACACCATTATATACAACTAATATAATTAAAATAATTATGTCATTGTGATAAAATATCTGATTGAGTTTATTAAATATTTTCATAATATACTGGAGTATGTTCTCTACCTCAACATCAAAATCAGCATTTAATCGATAAATTTACTAGATAATTTTATCAAAAATAAACATGATGTAAAACAATCAATTATATTTTATAATAATTATTAGAGAAGATTATTTTATATGCTATGTTCAAATCATTATAAACTTCTTACATTATGTAGTTAATCTTTTAATCTCTAAAAATCACACACTTATCAGCTTATTGTAAATCTAAAAGCCAAGAAGATGTAATTTAGTCAGTCCAGGTTAAAAATTGCTTAACTAAACTTACATTGTATGTTGTTGATTGCTTCAAAAAATTATCTTTAAATTGATTCAAAAATTTTCTATTGACATAAAAATGAAAAACAAAGTTGGAGATGGTATATATTCTTGTTTTTCATTTCATATACCTGATTTTTCCCACCAATAATATTTTTCTCTTATATCATTTTGTGTAAGTTGTGTAGCTATTTTTAAATATTGCTATGTATCTTGTTGATTCAGTAATCAAATACCCTGATCAATTAATAAACATTTTCAACTTATTTCATTAAAAGTTTTTTATTTTATTTTTTGTTACATTAACCCATACCTCTAAACACAGTGAATCACTAATAATCAATAATCTATTGTAAGGGTATACATATGGCATTACATTATTTTTAAATTAAAATAAATAGAAAATAATCTTAATTAAAAATGATTTTTAAAAAAATAAAAATGGAAAATTAAAAAAGTTATATTTAACATATATATTATCGCACAGATGGAAAACTTAAAAAAAAAAAGTATTTAAAAGTACTTTTTGTAGAAAAAAATAAAGATCTAAAGATAGATTAATATTTTTGTTTTAAGTAATATAAAAGAAAATAAAAACAAATGTCAATTAGTGAATGGAAATGAGTGAAATATAATTGAATGTAAAGCAAACTAGCAGTTGGGGCACTTATATGATTGTAAGCTCAGATAAGAGATATAAAAAAATTAAAGACTGATCAATACAAGCATCAAGCCATGCATGGGTCAGAAAGTAAAACATCCAGACCTTAGAATCAGTGATGTCATGTTCAATGGATCCGCAAAATTTGTGATAAAGGAGGCCTAAAATTATAAAAGAGAAAATTATTGAATTCAGTTGTTGTGGTTTTAATCTGACTATTAATCTTGCTGCTGTATTGTGGATTCTGTGATGTAGGAGTCTTGCAATAAAATTAGTTTCCTTTGCATGTACCAGCTGAGGTCTCCTGATGACAGTTCCTGACCAAATGAATGACAAGTAGCAGCTTTGGTTCCAAGGAGGGACAGTCTAGAAAAATGATCACTGGGATGGACTTTTATAAATCTGCTGAAATCATGGAAAATATAAATTGTGATATTCAATATGAACTTTTACAAACTTGCAATTAGTAACCTAAAGTATGAATTTTTATCTGACTTAAAGAATTCTAAATCCTTTATTAATATTTTTTTTTATGTATATGTTTGCTAATCATTTCCATTTTTCTTTTATTTATTTTTATCTGTTAACTAAATTATTAAATTTAAAGTTGGGTGTAGATGGTTGCATAAATTTGTTAACATTTATGTTAGTTTAAGGGAGTTTAATTTCAGATTATTTGTTTCATAGTAGAGTCGATGCTGGTAGAGGGATATATAGGTGTTTATATCAATGTAATATGAAGTGTGTTAGCATACAGGGCAACATGCCCAACTGAATGCATGTCTACAAAAGTGTAGCCATATCATTGCAATGGACAGAGTATTTCCTGCAACATTGATCTCCTTTTGCTCTATGGATATGGACTATAAGTCAGAAAAGACCACTGTCCCTCCATACATAGCATTTCTTTTAATGCTTTATATATAGTAATTAAGTCTCCAAAAATTTAGTTTAAAAATAATTCTATATTGTAAATAAAAATGAAGCAATGCTTAAATATTCACTGAAACCAAATATTTTTCCAATTGCTTCTCATAAAAAAAACAAAAAAATATACAGTCTGGGTATGTGGATATAATGCTTTTATCTAATTCATAACTTTCTATTTCTAAAAGCATACATCAAATATAAACAGAGACAATCATATTATAGGTTGTTAGTATATTTCTGATAAGATAATGTATGTGACAATTTTTAAGCATAATTAAAATAGTAAATATTTGATATTAATAAAACACAAAAAGTATATAATGCTTATTTCCAAAAACTGAATTAGCTTTAGTTTCAATATCTGAAAGTAAACAACAAGTTTGACATATAATTTTTTTACAAATGGTAATGATTTTATAGGAGTAATATGTTTACTTGTAATTAAATAGAATTATTACATAAATATTGCATAAACAGACTCTTTTTTTTATTTAATAATACTTTCTATATTAATAAGACCTTTATTACTTGAAACATTATTTTGTAATTTATACATAGATATGAAAACAGTCAAAACTTAATACCAATATCAATAACTATCAACTATCTCAGTCTGTAGTCATGGCAACTTCCTTTTTATATTAATGGTAATATCCATCTTTATCTATGGTCTAATGTGTTCATATAATGACTAATATATGTATATAAGGTTAAAAAGGGTAAAATAATATTTAAATAACATTATAAAAACAATGGCTTCTTCAACAGCCTCTCATTTAGTAATTTTGAAGAAATAATTATTCATCAGAGATGTTACACAGTAAATTCTAAAGATTTACAATCCATGTTGAATTCTATATCTAATACAATCCACCTATCAACCAATATTATACAACTTTTAGTCTGGCTATGGAACAGATACATGAAAAAAAATTCAGGAACTGAGAGCTTTTTTTTTTTAATTTTAACCAGTAAAGAATGTAAAATAAATTGTGGAAAGAGCAGAATAACTGTGACAGCATAATGGTAAATTAAATGAAAAATATAGAGATTTAAATCTAGAGTTCAGCAGTGATAAAAGGCTTAAAAATGATTGGTGGATTGCAGGCATTCAATAATTGTGGTCACTGTACATCAGTGGTCTTCAACCCTTGGTCTGTGGACCGATGCTGAGCTGCAGAACTTCTGACAATCCACACTCCACTGGCAGAAAAGTTTGTAATAACAAAATAATAAGAGTTTAAACGTTTAATTAATATAAACAATTTTTATTTATCTCATTTTTACCCAATTAAAAAAAAAAGAAACAACGAAAACAAAATCTAATCAATCATATATAAATTAATTTGTTTTTCTAGTTATCACAGATATTTATGGGGGGGGGGGGCAGAATGAAATTTTTTATTACTTTTTTAAAAAAAATTCAAAATTTAAAAAAAAAGTTTTTTATTATACAAACTCCACATATATATATATATAACTTTATCTTGTATATTTAACATTGTTGTTTTGATCAGTTATAACAATTATGTTCATCTAAGGCTAAGCAGTTTACATCTTTAAGAAAATTTATCTATAGACTTCTGCCTGTCTGCAAAACCTTATCCTTATTTTTGCCAGTCCACAAAACCTAATCCTTATTTTTACTGGTCCACAGTTGTGAAAAGGTTGAAGACGTCTGCTGTAGATCATTTTGTGATGCATTGAAAGCAATATGTGGACCAGTAAATTACAACCTGATTAAATCCATCATTGGAATTCTACTATATAATGAGAATAATATTTTGGACATATGGAAGAAGTATTTTTCATTTAAATAATGATATGGAAATCAAGATGATGTCTTTTAATAACCTATCCATTTCATCACTTATTTAAATTTGGACAAAGATATCCAGTTTAGTGAATTCAGAACAACTTTTTGTAATGTTAAAAATAGAAAGGCTGCAAGTTCTAATAAAATAGGAGAAAATTTAAAGTATGATAGTAATATGCTACTTTCAAAATATTAGAATTTTTTAGAAATATATGCACTCATAAAATTATATTGTTTGATTTAAAAAATACATTTATTATTTTAATTTAAAAAAATAGAAGAAACAGACATAATTGCAGTAGTTATTAATGGAATATCAATATTATATACTACAGCAAAAGCCGTTTGATGATTTTGTTTAGTAGGTAACTTCTGGTTACTGAATGTAGTGTTGAAGAATAGAAAAGCACTATAGATATAATTTTTTGTTGCCTAATAAATGCATGAAAAATGTCAAGACAAAATACGGTGAATTATATACCAGTTTTATTATATTCATCTAAGGAATTTGATTCACTTAATCAAACAGATTTTTGCCACTGATTGACATTGGTTGTTTGTTCATCAAAGTTTACTTGAATTATACAACTTCTACATAATGGAATGAAAAGAAGTGGTCACAATTGTGAGATGGAAAATCTTTGGTATTTGAAATGATAATTGGTATTGCAAGGATATGGACCTGTTTGATAGTGGAGCAATTAATATGAATTATTTTAAAGTAAACAGAAAAACTTTGTCTTGTTGGTTTTAAGATTTAGAGTATGATAATCATTGCAAAATCCTTGCTTCTTCAAGACATAATCTATAGATTTTACTTAACATTTTGAATATAACATATGAATTAATAATTAATGTTTAAAAACTCAAGTTTAGTGATGGGAAAAAAATTTCAACAATTTTAGCTTGGATTATTATCCTTTTGAAAACGTAAACCAATTTAAATATCTTAGTAGCTTTTGAAGTAGAAAGATGGCATTAGAAGCTAAATGTACCACTTCTGCTCTTAACTACTTGAAGATATTTCATCACAGTGAAATAACTACTGCAACTAAACTAGTAGTATAGAGAGCTGTTATTTTACATAATTTTATGTGGAAGTAAGACTTGGAACATCTTACTGATATAACATAAAGTTATTAAGAAAAACTTTAATCAAGAATGCTCAATACCATTTTAGACATATAATCACAAGATCGTAAAACCCTTCTATATGCTTTTTAATATGCTGAACATGATATTATAAAGTCCACTATTGTAAACTCATACAAGTATGAGAAATGAATGAACACAAGAATTCTTAAAATAATGTTTTGTGCTGAACTTGAGATTGGTTTTATGAAAGATACAAATTCCATTTACATTATAAATATTTTGTCAAAGATATTTTAAATATGTGCACTGTTGATTGTTTTTATTGGGAAGATATGCTAGAGAGTAGAACATTTTGGAGACCTTCAATTAGACTGATTTCAAAGCATTTTAAAAAATTGTACACAGAAATTAAAATAATCACATTATGAAATGTCAAACAAACAGAATAATGGATCAGCATATTGTTTATATGGATATATATTTGTGACTCACAGATTGATATGTATATACAATACAAAACTCATCTCTAATTTTTTTTCTTGGTTTTGTTACTTTATCTTCTTTTCTCTTAGAGTTGAAATGGCCATACGCATATGCAGGTGGCTGTTGTTAATGTGGGTATCATACAAATATAATATATATTACTCCCGAGGCTTAGTCTAAATTAATTTTTTTACTTATCAAAGTTCATCACTTACCCTCTAAATGTTCTTTACCTAGTGTTCTATACTATATATGTAATTATAATTAAACACGTTTTTGTGGGTGTACTAAGAAAAGCTTATTTATTTTTTTAACATAGTATGCTTAGCATGCTTTCAATTAGCTTGTAGTCCTAATCATAGCAGAAACACTTGGAGTAGATACCAAGATAAAAGTTTACAGTATGCAAATTTACAAAATGTAAATGAATTAATTTACATAATTCACATATTTGAAAGGGATAGGACTCTTTCTTATTTATAGCATTCATATTATTTTTATTTTATTTTTATTTGTCAAAGCATCGGCCGGGAAGCGAGCCCTGGGACAACTGCTTGTAAGGCAGCTGTGCTAACCACTTGGCTAGCATTCATATTATTAGTTATGTGTCAAGCCTCTTTGACTTTGGATTTCACATTATTTCTCTCTGAACAAATGGCAGTGGCCACTATCATCCTTTTTCATTATTATAAACTTTTAATAAATACACGATCTATTTCCATCTATTATTTATTGTCTCAATATATTATCTCTTTAATCCTAAATACAAAATTTTGTCTCTTTCATATATATGTGTGGTATTTTTCAATTTATTTCATTCATGCACATTTGCACATTAGTTTTTATAACAAATTGCCATTCTTACATTTGTAAAATGCACTTGTTTTTATAAATACATAGATAAATTAATATAATATACATTAAATAAATACAAAACAATAGTAAAGGATAGTCAAAATAAGAGTCATAGATCACATGACCCTATCTCTTAAGTTTGTAAGTTATAAACAATAAGGATTGCCAATTCCTCTACAAGCTTTATGATAAATGCTTAGCCAGAGCCAGCACTTAAAATATCTCTATCAGGAACTCCTTCCCAAAACTCTGACCATGCTTTGTGTTTCACTTCTCAGATATCAGCTGTTCAGCACTAGTCTTCCAACCCCCAACCTTTTCTTTTTCTTCCCTCCTCTCCCCTTCCACTCCCCATCCTCCCTGTTCCAGACACACTTAAAATATCTCTATCAGGAACTCCTTCCCAAAACTCTGACCATGGCTTTGTGCTTTGGCACTTCTCAGAGAGGTATCAGGCTAGGTTCAGACACTAGATCTAAAAATGCCAACCCAAAGCCAAGCACTTATTTAAAAGTTATCTATTGAGTGGAAAATCTGAAATTTTCAGACATCTCCATGTCTTCAAACACAGCTATCCAACTCAAATAGCTATATGGGACTGATAGATCTTCAGACTATTTATAGTCTCTGCCACAAGTCTTATGCAATTTTATATTGCTAAGATTACTACTATATGGTATGGTTGAAGATCTATCAGCCCCATATAGCTATTTGAGTTGGATAGCTGTGTTTGAAGACATGGAGATGTCTGAAAAATTCCGAATTTTCACTCAATAGATAACTTTTAAATGAGTGCTTGGCTTTGGGTTGGCATTTTTAGATCTAGGGTCTGAACCTAGACTGACACCTCTCTTAGGAGTGCCAAAGCACAAAACCATGGTCAGAGGTTTAGGAAGGTGTTCCTGACGAGATATTTTAATAGTAAAGGATATTTGGATAGTATGATATAATACCATTGGTTAATTACATGCTTAAAAAATGGAAGGTGATTACTTGTGATTTAAAAAAATATATGAGTTTACATATGGTTGATGAAACTTAAAATAAAAAAAATAGGACTGTGCATGAATATATATATATATGTATGTCATCATCATCATCATCATCATCAACCATTATCAATCCACTGCAGGATGGAGGTCTTTCCAAGTCCAATCCATCTTCTCTGATCTTTAGCTTCTTTTTTTCCACATCACCCCTACACACTTTCTTCTTTTATTCATCCATCACACATGTGGTCTCTTTCTGGGTCTTTTACAATCTCTTGGAATCCAGTTTAACATTTCAATTGCCCATCTATTATCATCTCTTCTAGTAATATGTCCAGCCCAACTCTACTTCAGTCTTTTAATTTTTTCAGTGAGGTCACTAACACCTGTTTGTTCTCTTACCCATATATTGCGTTTTCGATCTCTTCTTGGTACTCCCAACATGCATTTCTCCATACTTCTTTGAGTGGTCTGAAGTATCTGTATTGCTGTTCTATTAAGTGTCCAAGTCTCAGATCCATAAGTAAGAACTGGTAAAACACATTTATTAAAAACCTTCTTTTTCAAACACATAGGCATATTTCTACCAAAAGCACTCCAACCAAGTTTAATTCTATGATTAATTTCATTCATTATGTTTGTATGTATGCGGATATATATAACAGATGTGTTTGATCTTTAATAGAAATTTAAGTTTGTATCTGGGGTTTCAAACGATATAACAATTTTTGGTCTCATAAAGGGTGATAGTTATTTATGTATTTATTAAAACATTGTAAAAGACAATAAAGTATATATTAAAAATGAAAGGCATTTAAACATTTGTATTTGTGAAAGTGTTTGTATATCCAATATATATGTACATACAGTAATTTGAATTTATATAATTTTCTTTTCTAGATGGCTCTTTGCAATTGGAAAATATTTTAGCATGAAAACGTAACATATATATAATAAATATAAATTTATAAATTATTTGTTTCAAAATCTGCTACTGTAAATTCAAAAAGAATTAAAATATTAGTTTTTATCAAAGAATCATATATTTTGCAACTTTTTAATGCTTTCTGAATTGATTTTCCACTCCAGCATTTGAGTATAAATCTCTCCCTAGTGCTCTAAAGTTAAGAGTAATAAATGTTTCCCTAGTGTTTTCTAAAGTGAATAGTAATAATAAAGAGAAATGGGAACAACATTAAGTAGACATTTTATTCTAACATAGTTATTTAATAACATTTGTACAGTTTTACAAAATAAATTTTGAATGATGAATAAATCATGTTACCATTTAATTTCAAATCTGACGTTCATTTCTATTTAAAGATGATTGCACCTCTATCTTTAAAAAAAAAGCGACACATTTAAAATAATCACTAAGATAAATAATTAAAATGATAATTGCGTAATTTCAATAGAGTGCTTTTAAGTTACAATTGGGACAATCTCCTGGATTGTCTGTGTAAAATATATAGAGCAAAGTTATACAAATGGTTAAAATTAAAAGCAAAAACAAAATACAAAATAAAAAAAGATATGGTAATAATAAAAGATTGAAGCCACACATATATTTCACAAATTTATTTTTAAAATGTATTATTTTTAGCAGGCATTTGCTTACTAATACGTATAATTATTCAATATATATAAAAATGGCTGTAACCCATTTTCATTGAGTTATAAATTATTGCTTTTTTTTCACCTTAGATAGACTTAACAATTAACAATGTTCAATATATATATAAGGTAATTTTCATCTTATAAAAAGTCACCTTTTTTATTTTTGTGCTACTATTCTAAGTTCACTCTTATATATCAATTAGTCAATTGTGTATTTTGGAAAATATGTAAGCTAAATGTTAGTAAAAATGCTTTCAATTAAGTCTCATATATCCACAAATGCTTCATATCATTATTCTTTATCTATTAATAAATATGTTTTTTTTCTACACTACAGGCTTTTTTATACCAGCACTTATATATGTAATATATAGGGGTTTGAACTCAGACTTTCACACGACCCTCAACCGTTCATGCTATCTCATACCGTTGATACACTTGATCACACACATATCGAAAAGATAAATAATCATCAATAAACATATTAGGTGCTAAACCAGCACTCGTCAGTTGGTCCAGATTATCATCTCCACACATACATACAATCAAAGCTCAGCTTATATAAAGATAGCCAATCTTCATACTTTAATGGACAGACTTCAAACCACTCTGTCCCACAACTCTTCAACCATCCATTTAATTGAAAATCTGGTGATGGAATGCTCAAAGCCCACCTATTAAGGTATATATATTATAAATATATTTCAAAAGTACCACATTTTTAACAACCACTAATTTATAATAATTTTCTTTCAACAAAATACAAAATGATTATCAATCTTTTTATTAGGTTAGAAATTATGTATTTTTTTTATCAGTAATATTATAAATGAGTAGGGTTTTTACTAATAATACTAATAAGGAATGAATAAAAAGTGAAGAGAGGTTAATGGATTTATTCAGAGACAAAACCAGTAGCTAGAATAAATTGTAATCAATAGGGTAAAAGTAGTGTGGGTCTAGTCTCATGGAGGTGAACCTGTGTTCAGAACAAAGACCATAAATATTCTGTGTTAAATTATATACATATGTACAATGACATAAAGCAAGTAGCAGTTAACATTTCTGTGCAGACCATTTACTACTACTATATAGAGTGATCCTAAATACATTGTACAGATCAGAAGACTCAGTCTAGATGCAAAGATGTTGCCATTAGACCACCATGCAGCAATGTGATGCATCATATTGGAAAGATTATAAAGGTCCATCTATAACACTGAAGATGGAGTAAGGTAACACACACATTGTCTGTATATTTTATGTACATATATAATTCTGACTTGCAGATATTGTTTAAGCTGTAACTGTTAAGATGTCAGCAGAAGTGGATGACAGTCAGATACAGAAAAATATAGCAGAGATTTCAAGAGTCAAGATAATATACTACAGTAAGCTGATCATTACATGGAAGTTGATGTCACTGAGTCAAAGTGATACCAGATAAAAATAAAGTATCAAACCAAAGCAACACAGTCAGATAGATTACATCCTGATAATCTTTGTTGTTTGAGCAAGAACCTGAACAGTGATGCTGGAACTACAAACTATATATTTCTATAATAACTTCATTGCAAATATGAATAACAAATATGCTGAATGCATTCTTTACTAGAAAAAATGCTATTTTTATTTCATCACAAACATTAAAACTTTATAAATATTTTGTTGCAGAAAAGAATTTATTATTAACTAAAATGAGATCTTTTGATGCTTCTTTAAAGCCTTAAATTAACCTAAAAGGGCAAATTCTTAAAGTCCACTTCCTACCTTCTTGCTGATGCAATTATTATTACTGTGTAATTAGTAACATAATACATGTGCATGGATTGACTGATAACCAACATAGATAGCCCATGTGGTGAATTTATTGGCTTTTTACCTCCAAGTTTAAACTCAAAAATCATTGGAATCTTTTTTCTTAGTAATCTGAAAATTTAACAGACATGTTTTTTTAAAAAAGAGGGATGAATGTATGTGTAAACAATCATTTTTATTAAATATTTTCAGATATGACAGATAAAACTAAATAATCATCCTCAATATCAGGAAGCTGTAAAGTTGGAAATCAGGGCAGCAGTTGGTGGCCAAAACCTGAGAGTGTTAAAGAATTCCCTGAATATACCTAAGGCTACCATTTGATGATGACCTTTTTTGGATTCTTTCAATTGCAAATCATTTTCAAGTAAAAAAAAGATTGCACAAATTGGAAGACATATTGTCTGATATTAAATGGTTCATTGTTGGAATTTATGAAGCTGAAATAAAAGGTTAAAAGACAATTGATTTAAACAGATGTGATTTTCTGCTAAGGCACAAGTGGGATTTGTTAGAAAAAAAAAAGAAAAATAATATCCTTATGGAAATTGATAGCATATTAGAGAGAGTGGTAAGATTGCCAAATGCAGATGATTTGGGTTTAAATCTCAACAAGTTCTCATTGTGCTCAACTAGAAGATTTCTATATGGATATACAAAATGTTTTTGGATTAAGTCATACAGCATCTAAAATTGGTAACTTATTGAAAGATGAAAATGTCATGGATAAATTATCATGCTACAAATGAGAAAACCCATAGACTTGTGAAATTCACAGAAAAACTGGCTTTTATAAATTGTTTTTTTAGAAAAATTATAATTAGAAATGGGCAAAGAAACATCCAATTGAAAGTAGAAATTATAATGTTCTTAACATATTCAACACAGGGAAGTGATCACTGATTAGACAGCTGTAAAATACATGTTAATGCAGAACTAGAGATAAAAATTATTTAAAAAGGCATTATCCACTGTTGTTGTTCCTAATCATCAGAAACACTACACTGAATTAAAATTAGCATGTGCAAATCATTTTAAAATACTGATACTTTAAATATGTTTCAACTTCGACTGAAATCAATAAAAAGAAAAACGAAACAGCAATTTACCAGTATATTTTCTATTGAAACAAGAGAGTGAATAAAGAAAAGAAATATGGATTTTTTAAAAATAATCTATTAAGAAGAATTGAATATCTGGAGTTTAGTAAAATAATACAAAAAGGAATTCATAATGATATATAAAAATATATAAATGTGAATGGGCAAAAAAGGCTATAGAAGGGAATAAAAATATCAATAAAATAAAATAATATCTTGGTAGAAACTTATTTTTGCAATAAAAACAAAGATGAACTATTACAAAAAAAAGAGATAACATCATGAAATATGTGGAAATTTTATATAAAGAATTGTATAGCAACAAAGAGCTAGAACAAGTATCCCTATAATTACTACATCTTTCTGAAGTGCCCAGCATTTTAATTAAAGAAGTAAGACATACAATTAAATATATGAAGAAGGATAAAGCCCCAGATAATGATCGTATTATACTTGATATCTTAAAAAGGTGAATAAATTAAAGTTATTTTTAGCAATGTTATAAACCAAATTTCTAAATGATAAAGATATACAAGATGACTGGAAGAACACAATATTAATATTGGTACTTTAAAAAGATGATGAAGAAGATATTAAAAATTACAAATCTATCCGTCTTTTATCAATTCTACACAAGAAAAGTTTGGATTGTACCAATGAAAAGAGCAAGATTGATTTAAAAGAGGTTTTAGTACAGTGGATAATATCCAAATATTGAGAGAAGTTATAGAAAGACCAATGGATATGAGTTACCAATATGTTTTGGATTTGTAGATTATAAAAAGGCATTTGATTCCTTAAACATTTCTTTAGTGATTAAAGCATGCATCATCAAGATATAGACATAGGATGCTGTCATATTCTGAAGAATATTTATCAGAATTAACAGCAATGATTAGATTACATACATAGTGTTATTAAAAAAATTAACATTGATCCTGGTGGACAACAGGGTGACTTCATATCTGCAAAACATTTTATAGCAGTTTTACAAGAAGTATTTTATTAAAATGTTAAACTAAGGGGATAAAAGAAAATGGAGATAGTCATCTAGATTTTGCAGGTGGTGTAGATGATGTAATTGCTTTTGTAAATAATGTTTTAGGGCTTCAAATAATGTTTCAAGAGTAATCATATGGAAGTATGAAAATAGGATTAAACATAAATACTAAAAAAAAAACTAAAGTTACGCTCAATGATTTTTTTCCGAAAGAATAAATAAATATTGATAATTAACACAGGCAAAACTCTCCATACAGTAGGGTCACTCAGTACCAGCCAGAGTAATTAATAGATTCCAGAAGGCTTGTACATAAAATTCCCATCTAGTACCTACTCATCCAATATCCCCAGACTTGTTTCTGGCTTGTGGCATTTATCAGTGAAGAGTTTTGGGTCTGAGAGCACTGCACCTAGATCTTAGGATCTAATGCAACCCTCCAGCAGCCACCTTTTATCTCTACTTAACTACAAAACTATGAGAATAAAATTGAAAACAATAATATTTTCAATCTAAGCTCAATAGCTTATATAGTCATATGGGTTTGAACTCAGTTCAGTACCCATACATTTTGGTGTCTTTGGCTTTTTAACAACCATAGCCACCACTATTCTATTAGACAGGATTGGTGTTAAACCACTAAACATCACATGATCATCATTTCTTATGCTTGCACATAATAGTTTTGGAGAGTTTTGCCTGTGTTAATAACAGTTATGTGCAAGCATAAGAAATGGTGATTATGTGATGAAATATTGATAATCATGAATTAGGAATTAACAGCTGTAAATACTTTGGTCAGATTATTAACATAGAAACAACACATGAAATCAATTATATGAATTAAACTTGAGTGAAATGCTTTTCTTATAAATAACTTAATATTAAAAAGAAATTTGTCTATTTGTTTGAAAATAAAGATATTTACTACATATATTTTACCAGTTCTTTGTTATGGAGCTGAGATTTGTACACTTAACAGAAAAGCAATGCAAAAACTTTAGACAAGTAGGGTGTGCTTTAGATTAAGAATAATAATAAGAGATCAAAAACAAAATATATCAGTGAGAGAATAAACAGGTATTATGAGCATCATTGAAACAATTAAGAAACTGAAATGGAGCTGATTATATATATATATATATAGCTGGATTGAACTTGGAGAGACCATCCTGCCATGGATTGATAATGGTTGATGATGATGATGATGATCGCTGGAAGAGAGATTAATAGATGGACATTGGAAATTTTAAATTTGAACCAAAGAGATTATAAAAGACTAGAAAAAGACCATATTCAATATGTATCAGTGATATTCATTACAAAAATGAAACTAGTCTACTGTGCAAGTAGGGATATTCCCTGATGATTATAGTTCTGAATTTATGAATTGTAAAATAAACAGAGTTATTATTAGTTTGCTTTACATAGTGTGATGTGTACATTTTCACATTAAAACTAATATATATATATATATTATAACAATCCAGAGAAAGAGAGCTTAACGTGATCTGTACTACAGGGTGCCATTTAGGCATTTGAACCTAGAAAAATTTATGAAGTAGGCAGATACGTAAGTCAAAAAAAATTTTTTTATTTTACTTTATTTATATATTTTGATATCCGGTCATTAGCCCATGTCACTAGCTCAGGGAGTAGTAGAGATTTAATAATATAATATCTTATCTAATTATATTTCAATATTAAAAAATAAATAAAATAAACCACTCCCAGTAATTAACATACAAAAATTTATTTACGCACATATATATATATAAGATTTAACATTATTATTTTAATATGTTTACTTTAACATTTAACATTATTTTTACTTTTATTTTAGAATTTTAAATTTACATTTTAATTTTTATGCTATTATAAGTTCGCACAGAGGGATTTATAAAAGTTGTTTATAAATGTTGAGTATAGATCGGTTACATAGATTACATGGCTAAAACATTTCAAAATAAACATAAACGATCAAAATACAAAATCATTGATACCATCAATTGCATAGGGAATACAAGAAACCCACTGGTATTCATCTTAAGATACCGCAGTGGCACCAATAAATTAAAAGACATCTGAATAAATACATTTTATATACTCACTATAAGGTATCAGTATTTACCAAATGTCTATATATATTATTGAATATGAAAACCAAAAACATAATTAGCCGGTAATGAATCCATGCAAGCGTCTATAAACAACTTAAATTTAATGCATTTTTATTTAGTGTCGAGTATGAATAGACTACATAGATTTGCATTTGAAGATAAAACATTCTATCCTTAATTAACCCTAGGCTAAAAGTTCGCAGTCAAACTAACGTCAATTCATCTGATATATTGATGCATTCAATGTAATATGAAATACGGCAGCACAAAAGGTTAAGAGAAGAAATTGCCTCTCGTCAGATAGGAATACTACATCTATCTGACAAGAAGAGCAATAAAAAAAAACTCCATAGAAAGGAACAGCATTCTACGTCTTATAATCCCTTCCATAGGCAAAACGGAAGTGTGCGGCATATAAGTGATTCTGCCCATAGCGAAACTCGAATTACATCTACTAACTACATTAATATATCCAATTCACTGACCCAATTCAGCCATGAAACAAATAACCTAAGATTACCCTCCCCTAATATAACTTTACAAATCTATACAGCCATTCACGCCCGACTTAAGTTTAATATTTATATAGTTTAATTTATCGATAAACAGAAATCATAATAAAAACTTAAAAGAACAAAAAAAAAAAATGGAAATGATTTTACAAAAGAAATACATCAATAAAATTATAACTAATTAATACATAATTTAGTTTGGTCAGATAGGAATCTAATCCTATAAATTAAATACTGAGAAAGTTTATATGTTAAAGTTCTTAGTGTTTTCAAATTAATCTTCATTTAAGTTCATAATGTGCTTATGGTTTTAGAAATGTTCATTAGTTATCCGTTGATTGCCATGTGGAATCCAGCGTTAAATCCACGATGATCCTGTGGTCCTTTTTTTTTTTTTTGGAAAAGTGATGTTTCATTTTCTCTCTCTTTTTTTTTTAACAACTGAAGGAATTGAAAGTGCATCTTTCAATCCCTTCTCCTTCAACTCCGCACTAACACATATAGTCACATCTCCTCCTTCTAATTAATTAAACCAAATCACTTTTTATTTCCAAATTTTTTCTTTTATACATAACTTTAGGATCCAATGGATGTTACATCATCGTTGATGATGATCCTTCCATTGAGGTCCGATTTCCCCAATGGATTTCTTTCATTGGCCATTCTGTTCGTATTGTTTTCCTATCTGACCATTACTTATACATTTTAGATGCCCAAGGCTAGTTTACTAATTAAAATAATCATTTCCATTTTACAAAAGATTAATTAATCTGTTTTCAAACTTAAACATATATTTTTATCTCTAAATCTTTTCTGAAAATTTAGTTTTAAAATACTTTTTCTTTAATAAAGTTTAATTTTAATAATTATTTATCTGTGCAATTTTATATATATGCGAGTTTAAGATGCTTTTTTTTATTTTTAATTCTTAAAAAAGAAGTTTTTATTGGCGAACTTTTATTTTTTTTCATGTTTACTAATAAAAAAAACCAATATAACGACATCTGTGCCCGTTACATATCAGTAAACTTGCTTAAAAAAAATGAACAAAAAAAAATATTTTATTTAGGGTTAGTAATTACGGTACACGATTAACAAAATGTACAAAAACATCCAGTTAGTAACTTTACAAAAAGACTATATAAAAAAAAATGTTGAGCATTGCTTTCCTAAGGACCATTTACATTCACCTCCTCCCCACAAGAGTTCTATTTTTTTATACATTTTATTTTTACACATGGCATGACAAGCAAATTTTATAAATTATTTATTTAAGAGGTTCATCATCATTATCAACCATTATCAATCCACTGCAGGATGAAGGTCTCTCCAAGTTTAATCCATCTTCTCCGATCTTTAGCTTCTCTTCTCCACATCACCCCTGCACACTTTCTTATTTCATCCATCCACCTCACATGTGGTCTCTTTCTGGGTCTTTTACAATCTCTTGAAATCCAGTTTAAAATTTCAAATGTCCATCTATTATCATCTCTTCTAACAATATGTCCAGCCCAGCTCCACTTCAATCTTTTAATTTTTTCAATGAGGTCAGTAACACCTGTTTGTTCTCTTACCCATACATTGCATTTATGATCTCTCCATGTTACTCCAACATACATCTCTCCATACTTCTTTGAGTGGTCTGAAGTCTCTGAATTGCTCTTCTATTAAGTGTCCAAGTCTCAGATCCATAAGTAAGAACTGGTAAAACACATTTGTTAAAAAAACTTCCTTTTCAAACACATAGGCATATTTCCTTTTAATATCAAGTTATTTCTACCAAAAGCACTCCAACCCAGTTTAATTCTATGATTAATTTCCTCCATTATGTTTCCATCTGCATTAATAATCTGGCCAAGGTATTTGTAACTGTTAACTTCTTCTAATTCATCATAATCAATCTTTATTTTCATATTTTGAGCAAATCGATTAAACATTACTTTAGTCTTTTTAACATTTATCTTTAGTCCTACTTTCCTACTTTCATCTGATAATTCCTGCAACATTTCCCGCAGATCTGAAGCATTATTTGCAAAAACAACTACATCATCTGTGAAATCTAAATGACTTAAATGAGAGGTTACATTGAGGTAAATATGTTTTAAGGAAGATAATGGATTTATACGTGTGTATTTGCAGCACAATTATAAATACCACCAACTTATTTATGACTGATTAAAATGCTTAAATAGGATTACACTGAAGTAAATTCCCAATGGTACTCATCATGAGGTACCACATTTACCATCATAAACATACATGGCTGTGTGCGCCTATACACATAAAAGCATAATATATATCAACAAAAAAAACATATCAATTTCAACCTTTTGGCTTTCTCTTTTTTTTTTTTAACAAAGTACAATTTAAAATTATTTATACTTTCTTGTGTTTAATATATGTGCTATTTCTTTCTGGCAGTGCTTTTATAAGATTTAAAGTATCCGACTTTATGTAAACAGATAAACATATTTCATTTTGAAAAAAGAAATTTGCTCAGGGCATACGTGGTTTTTATCAATAGATCGGCCCAAGTTGGGTGGCCAGTTATAACGATCTGGAGAAAGAGAGCTTAACGTGATCTGTACTACAGGGTGCCATCTAGGCATTTGAACCTAGAAAAATTTATAAAGTAGGCAGATACGTAAGTCACAAAAAAATTTTTTTTTTTTACTTTATTTATATATTTTGGTATCCGGTCATTAGCCCATGTCACTAGTTCAGGGAGTAGCAGAGATTTAATAATATAATATCTTATCTAATTATATTTCAATATTAAAAAATAAATAAAATAAGCCACTGCCAGTAATTAACATACAAAAATTTATTTATGCACATATATATATATATAAGATTTAACATTATTATTTTAATATGTTTACTTTAACATTTAACATTATTTTTACTTTTATTTTAGAATTTAAATTTACATTTTAATTTTTATGCTACTATAAGTTCGCACAGAGGGATTTATAAGAGTTGTTTATAAATGTTAAGTATAGATCGGTTACATAGATTACACGGCTAAAACATTTCAAAATAAACATAAACGATCAAAATACAAAATCATTGATACCATCAATTGCATAGGAAATACAAGAAACCCACTGGTATTCATCGTAAGATACTGCAGTGGCACCAATAACTTAAAAGACATCCGAATAAATACATTTTAGATACTCACCGTAAGGTATCAGTATTTACCGAATGTCTATATATATTTTGATCGAATATGAAAACCAAAAACATAATTAGCCGGTAACGAATCCATGCAAGCATCTATAAACAACTTAAATTTAATGCATTTTTATTTAGTGTCGAGTATGAATAGACTACATAGATTTGCATTTGAAGATAAAACATTCTATATTTATTTAACCCTGGGCTAAAAGTTCGCAGTCAAACTAACGTCAATTCATCTGATATCGTGATTCATTCAATGTAATACGAAATACGGCAGCACAAAAGGTTAAGAGAAGAAATTGTCTCTTGTCAGATAGGAATACTACATCTATCTGACAAGAAGAGCAATAAAAAAAACTCCATAGAAAGGAACAGCATTCTACGTCTTATAATCCCTTCCATAGGCAAAATGAAAGTGTGCGGCATATAAGTGATTCTGCCTGTAGCGAAACTCAAATTACATCTACTAACTACATCAATATATCCAATTCACTGACCCAATTCAACCATGAAACAAATAACCTAAGATTACCCTCCTCTAATATAACTTTACAAATCTATACAGCCATTCACGCCTGACTTAAGTTTAATATTTATATAGTTTAATTTATCGAAAAACAGAAATCATAATAAAAACTTAAAAGAACAAAAAAAAAAAAATGGAAATGATTTTACAAAAGAAATACATCAATAAAATTATAACTAATTAATACATAATTTAGTTTGGTCAGATAGGAATCTAATTCTATAAATTAAATACTGAGAAAGTTTATATTTTAAAGTTCTTAGTGTTTTCAAATTAATCTTCATTTAAGTTCATAACATGCTTACGGTTTTAGAAATGTTCATTAGTTATCCGTTGCTTGCCATGTGGAATCCAGCGTTAAATCTACGATGATCCTGTGGTCCTTTTTTTTTTTGGAAAAGCGATGTTTCATTTTCTCTCTCTCTCTTTTTTTTATAACAACTGAAGGAATTGAAAGTGTGTCTTTCAATCCCTTCTCCTTCAACTCTGCACTAACACATATAGACACATTTCCTTCTTCTAATTAATAAAACCAAATCACTTTTTATTTCAAAATTTTTTCTTTTATACATAACTTTAGGATCCAATGAACGTTACATCATCATTAATGATGATCCTTCCATTGAGGTCCAATTTCCCTGATGGATTTCTTTCATTGGCCATTCTGTTCCTATTGTTTTCCTATCTGACCATTGCTTATACATTTTAGATGCCCAAGGCTAGTTTACTAATTAAAATAATCATTTCCATTTTACAAAAGATTAATTAATCTGTTTTCAAACTTAAACATATATTTTTATCTCTAAATCTTTTCTGAAAATTTAGTTTTAAAATACTTTTTCTTTAATAAAGTTTTATTTTAATAATTATTTATCTGTGTGATTTTATATATATGCGAGTTTAAGATGCTTTTTTTTATTTTTAATTCTTAAAAAGAAGTTTTTATTGGCGAACTTTTATTTTTTTTCATGTTTACTAATAAAAAAAAACAATGTAACAACATCTGTGCCCGTTACATAATATATATATAAATTTAATTATCTACTTCTAATTTAAAATTATTTTCACAGTTCCTCTTTCAAAATCTATGCTTCCTTGGTGGACCATTTAAAAAGCTCTTAGAGGTGGAGTAGCAGTCATTTTTAAGGCATTATTTTTGGGTTTGGTAATTTTTTTTATTAATAAGGAAACATGTAAAAGATAGATAAATCTTTTAGATAGTATATAAAGAGTTAATTTCTCTTTGAATAATTATGTTGCATATATTCATTGTAATTAAATAGGCTTGGATTATAGAAAATTTACAATAGAGAGAAGGTAAACTTTATCTATCATTAGAAAATACCATAAAATATCTGCAGCAATGGATACTTCTGGACATACATGGCATGAGTAACACCTATACATTATTATTGTGATGTAAGATGAGGAGGCCTCCTTCATAAGCAACACCATTGATCTGAGTATAAAGTTAGATGCCCTTATTTGTAAAGTCAATCTAAATTCATAATCAAATAAATAACCATATCATGTTATTTATAATAGCTAACTGATTTTATAAGTTTCTAAATTAATGAATAGTATAAGTATAGGTACAACTGTTTGTGGTTGAGGTAAATACAGTTAAGACAGGGAATGGAAGAGATTATTTTTGGGTGACTAAGGAAATGGATTGTTGATAAAAATTTGAAGGAAGGTCTAATTAAGAATGAATAAGCAATAAAGAATTAAAAAATGTTGAATATTGTACATACTATAATAAATGATATCAGAACAAGACAAAAGGAATATTATAGACATGAAAAGATTATCAAATCAAATATTAAACTAAATTCCACTGTCAAAAAAAAATGTTTCCAAAAAAAAAAAAAAATTGAAAATGAAAAACAGTTAGTGAGATTAGAAATAGAAATTTTCTGGGAGATTAATGGACAAACAGAGAAATCTGATGGTTGGGAAATCAGAACGGGCATAGAGTGGCATAGATCGATAAGAAGAATTAAAATAATTTTAAAAAATAAACAATTATTACTTAGTTGTAATTAAGTGTATATAATACAAAATAGTAATTTACAAAAGGGAAAATTATAAAGAGATACATGTTGAGGATAATAAAGAGGGAACAAGAGCAAAATAGATAGGTGAGATAACAACTGGGTGTCATTGACATTACTGAAAGAAATAAGAGTCTAAAATCAAGCTGAGATGGATATATTTAAAGAAAAAATGATAAGGTCAATAGTCCCAAGAGATTGTAAAAGAGGTAAAAGTCAATCACATTGAAGATGGATAAGTGAAAGAAATTTTCTGTAATGATGAGAAAAGAGAAGCTACAGATCAAAGAAATGGGTTGATTCTGAAAAAAAATTATTTTTACAATGGATTGATAATGGATGATATATAATTTTTTTTTTAAAAAAAAGTTTAAGGTTTTAATAAATGGATAATGTATTAAACTTTGACAATTGCTAAACAACTTGTTTAATTTTACTATAATCCAAATTAAACTTCATGTCTGTAAAAAAGAAATCTTTTACAATTATTCTTTCCTTTTTTTTAACTGGGAACAATTTCTTTAAAAAAAAGGATTTTGTAAATATATAGATGAATAGTATTTGAAAGAAATAATTTTTTTTTTTTTTACAAATGTTCAAAAAAGACATTTATCAGGATGAATTAGATTTAGATTAGAGAACATTCTGTAATGACATTGAAAATAGAATGATAGATTACATAGATAATCATATAGTCAGTTGCATAGGAGACCACATGCCATTTGACTAGCAAAGTTGTAAATTAAACACAATTATTCAATTGACCAAAGTCAGATTTATTTTTGATCAATCCAGGAATCTTTATTTTATTAATCCACTCTTCTTATGTTGCACTTGATAGCATGGGGTAAAGATTAAGATTGAATGAAATAGGACAGAAAGATTTTTTAAGGCAATACAAGTTATATTTGAAAGAAGTTACTTATTTATGTGCAGAAAATATAGATGTAAGCATTCTTCAAGGACAAATTTCAAAAACAAACTTCTAGATTCAAATAAAGAATAAGGCAAAAGATTTTTAACATTGTTGGAGTTCTTAAAAATATGCAGAAATCAATTATAAAAAAATTGGATTAAAAATAAAATGTAAGACAATTATGAAAGTAATTTTCATCTACCAACTCAAATTGAGATAACTGATGAATCAGATTAAAAGTAAATATTTAAATATATGGATAATTAATACAGTAAAAGTAAAAAAAAATTCTGTGAATGATAAATTGGAGAAATGTTTTATTTAACAACTCACTATTTATTTTAGTTGTTTATAAACTCCTTAGATGAGACGATAATCATTTATGAATTTATTAAGTAGATTAGTATTACTAGGTAGGTCAATAACTGCTTAAAAACTTACCAGGTGGGTTAGTCTTTAGTTTATAAATTCATCAAGCTTGCCAGGTAAATTAGAATTGTTTACAAACTTGTCAACTAGGTTAGTAATTGTTGGCAAACTTATCATTTGGATTGATAGTTGTTTATGAACTTGCTAGGTATATTAGTATTTATTTATCAACATACTTTACTAAATTAATTCTAACATCATTTAATATTTACCAGTTATAAATTTGAAAATTTCCCTGAGTTTAACTATAAATTAATAATGTATTGGATATAAATTTATGGACATTATATCTTCATACTCTCATTCTGAAATACTTTAGATTGGCCTATATAAGATGGCCATTCTTATCTTTTAAAAGTTTCTATCTTGTGTTTCAGTTTGAGAGTATCCTGTATAGTCACTATAACATGCATGCTGATGACTGATTACCTTCTGATTAAGAAAAAAAGCCATTAAGTAGATTGGAATTGTATCTCATGATATACTTTTTACCATATAAAACATCTTTCAAAACATGATTTATTTTCTGAATATTCAGTCATGAATCTACAATCAGAGAATCATGACATAAAAATGGATTTTTAAAAATTCCAGACTAATTTTTTCAGGTACAACAATGAAATCATGTGGATTTGACCTTCCTAGTTCCAGCTGGAATCTCATCAAGAGATTTAGGATAATCCATGATTATTGCACCCATTTGTTTCATGAGTAGAATTTAAACATCATTGATCTATGTAGATTTTGATAAGCACTAACTATAAATCTTATAACCACTAAACATCGCATGATGACCATCTCTTATACTAGCACATAATTGTTATTAAACAAGGCAAAACTCTCCATGCAGTAGTGCCACCCTGTGCCATCCAGAGTAATCAATGGATGCCAGAAGGCTTGTGCATAAAATCCCTATCTAGTGTCTACTCATCCAATATCCCCAGACTAGTTTCTGGCTTGTGGCCTTCGTCAGTGAGGAGCCTTGGATTTGAGAGCAGTGCACTTAGATCTTAGGATCTAATGCAACTCTCCAGCAGCCATCTTTTATCTCTACTTAACTACAAAACTATTAGATTGAAATTGAAACCACAATAATATTTTTAATCTAAGCTCAATATCTTATATAGTCATATGGATCTGAACTCAGTTCAGGACCCATACATTTTGGTGTCTTTGCCTCTTTAACAATCATAGCCACCACTGTCTTATTAGGCAGGATTAGTGTTAAACCACTAAACATCACATGATCACCATCTCTTATACTAGCACATAATTGTTATTTAACAAGGCAAAACTCTCCATACAGTAGTGCCCCCCTGTACCAACCAGAGTAATCAACTACTGTATGGAGAGTTTTGCCTTGTTTAATAACCAATTATGTGCTAGTATAAGAGATGGTGATCATGTGATGTTTAGTGGTTTAACACCAATTCTGCCTAATAGGATAGTGGGGCTATGGTTGTTAAAGAACCAAAGACACCAAAATGTATGGGTCCTGAACTGAGTTCAGCCCCATATGACTATATAAGCTATTGAGCTTAGATAGAAAATATTGTGTTTTCAATTTCATTCTCATAGTTTTGTAGTTAAGTAGAGATAAAAGGTGGCTGCTGGAGGGTTGCATTAGATCCTAAGATCTAAGTGCAGTGCTCTCAGATCCAAGGCTCCTCACTGACGAAGGCCACAAGCTAGAAACTAGTCTGGGGATATTGGATGAGTAGGCACTAGATAGAGATTTTATGCACAAGCCTTCTGGCATCCATTGATTACTCTGGTTGGCACAGGGTGGTACTACTGTATGGAGAGTTTTGTCTTGTTTAATATGAATCTTATAATAAATAACTGTTGAAGCTGGATATACAGTAGCTGAATTGAAGGGCCTAATAAACTGCAGTTAAAACTTTTACTGTTCCTTTTATGTTATTTTATTAATAATTAAGTTATTTAATGTTCTTTTATGATAAATAAATTAAAGCATTTTAGAAAGTACAAAAAATAACTTAATTTATTAAAGATTTATTTAATATAATTAATGCAAAAGGAATGAAAGAATATTGAACATTTTGGAAAGTAAAATATACTCACAATTTAATTGAATATTATCCATCTTTACAGTCCTGATATCTTTCAACTGACTGATTGTCAACATGATGTTTGATTATTCTATTTAACCTATTTGTTCCCACTAAATTGGATTTTTACATCAAGCATTGTGTGTGATTTTCTAAAATAGTAGAGGTGGTCAGCCATAGATTTAGACAAAGCTTAATTGTTTTGTAATTCTATAATGAATAATCATTTTTATATGTATATTTTTATTAGATATATTGAATAGTAATTTATTAGCTTTTGAGATCCATTGTTAGATGGCTCTTACAGCAAAATCATTAATACATCTGCCTGAAGTTAACTTTATTTGGATATATTTTACTCTTTTTAATGATCAATACTTTTTAAATTAACTTTTTTATTATATAAACTGAGTAACAGTTTATATTCTTTTGAGTTTTTTATTTTGTCATAAAGATTTTATGATAAAGAAATTATTGAATCCATCTTTTATGTTTATAATCAGGCAGTATGAAGCTTGGAAATTTCTTTAGGTCACAATCAAGTTTAGAATTCTCCTTGCATGTCATTAGCTATAAGACAACAAAGGTAGCCAACAATGTCAGCTAAAAAGTAAATGATTCCTTTAGTTTGGGTTACTCACATAAATATTGATGCACTGACTGTAAAACAAAAATACACCTATGATATGCTTTATTGATAGATGGAGATATCATATTCCCATTAAATCTAACCTCATGATTTACTATACAATTATCCATTGTTATTTAAGCTTAACAATATTTAGTTTAATGCAATAGTAAAGTAGAGGGTTTATTTATATCACCTAGATGTCATATGTTTTCATCTATATAATTCTGGATGTTATTTATAGAATTACTCTGCATGATTTACAGTTGTGATAGACTTTGGAGTTCAAGGTCTATTAGATTATGCTTTCAGCTTTTACTTTCAGTGCTTGAATTTCCCAAACAATAAACCATTCAGTTGTTGTTGTTGTTATTGTTGTTGTTATTAATTATTATTATTATTATTATTATTATTATTATTATTATTATTATTATTATTATTATTATTATTATTATTATTATTATTATTATTATTATTATTATTATTATTATTATTATTATTATTATTATTATTATTATTATTATTATTATTATTATTATTATTATTATTATTATTATTATTATTATTATTATTATTATTATTATTATTATTATTATTATTATTATTATTATTATTATTATTATTATTATTATTATTATTATTATTATTATTATTATTATTATTATTATTCATAGAATTTATGATTTAACATAATTTTAGAAAATAAATAATACTTTTTTGTTAGAAGCTTGTAACTAATGAATGCTATTTTTAGATTATATTTTTTCTATTGATACTGAAATGTCTAAAGATGAATTTAAGAGTAAATCTGTTAATCTTTTATGACATTATTTTGATATAAGATTTTTTTTTTAAATCTATATTCAGACTTAGTAATCTTAACTACTTAACTATTTATTATTAATAAAAATAAATATTTAAACCATGTGAAATGAAAAGAAAAAAGAATAACTTATAATTTATTAAGTTTAAGTCATGTTCAATATGTTCTTGGATTTATTTGTCTCTTTATATATAAGCTATATATATTATATGACTCCCTTTAACTTACTTTTACTACACAGTATGTAAATGCATCTTTTTCCACTCAATTTTTATAAGTATCACATAACTTGTTCTGGTTAATTCATCATCAGAAGAATGTATAAATTAAACCAGATGCTTTATCTGCTTCAAAAGCAACTATCAGAAAATCAAAACCAAATTGTATAAGTTATAAAGATTTTAAAAGAAAATTGTATTTAAAAGTTTTAGATATTTTATTTTATTAAGAGTAAGTGCTATAGCTCACATACTCAATCATATTTTTCAGATTATATAATTTTAATAATTAAGATAATTATTTTCTTTTGCATTTCGGTTTTAATCTATTTTAAAAGCTGAGACTTATTTTCTTATGTACTTAGATTTAATTAACATTTAAAAAAAGATAAGACTCCTGGTTAGATTTTGTTTTTAATTAAGTTTAAGTGGATGATAAAAATAACCCTGGTTAAATTTGTAATCAAGATTAGATGGGAGATAACAGTTGCATATAAAAGCTCCATGTTTTTGGTTGTTATTATTATAACTTTATATTCACTAATGGTGGGCTGCTGACCTATATAATTTTTATATTTGCAAAGGGCGGACTACTGATATAGACTTTTATATTTGCTGCTTGACAATTGCTAAGCAAAATCATTCATTCAAAATGCAGAAATTACCTACCTTGAAGAACTAGATTAAAAATATACAGTGCTAAGCCATCTAAATCTAAAGATGAACCCCAAGCCTGAAATTGTGTTTACCATGAACATGCTTTAATGTCCTAGTCCAGAACTGATCCTAAATATTGTCTTTATACTCTTGACCAGATAAATAAAAATCAAAAACCTTAGTAAGGAATTTTATGTTGACCATACCACTGGAAGAAATCAGCTGGACAAAATGGTATGCCTTGAAGGTAAACAAATAGTTTTATATCGCAACCAGGGATAAAATCTCTTAGTTTAAATCTCTTTGCTTATCTCAGCTTAATACAAAAAAAAATGGACCAATAATAAATTATTTGTAAATATTTTTATTATATATATTAAAGAATTAGATTAAGATTTTCTATTTTAAATTTCTTTGTCGAAGAGTGTATTGTGAGTTTACATTTTATACTTATTGTTTTTTGTTTTATATCCTTAATTATTGTTAACAGCTTTGGCAGATATGAGTAGTTTCTTTTTTACATCACCTATCCCCTTTTTATTTAAAGAATTAATTATTTCAATGTGTGTTTGCCTTTCATGCAGACCATAAATCTTTTGGCTAGTGATTTATCGGTGATATGATTCTGGTTTGCATAAACTGTAGAGATTGTGCTTTCAATTTAAGATTACATAAAATCACAATCTTTTTTCTTGGTTTGTCAGAGTTAACCTTAAGAGTTGTATTTGTAGCAATATTCTTTAAGAGTCATATTTGTAGCAAACTTCTTATGAGTGTTTGCAGGCATATGACATTCTTATTATGTCCTGATGTTTTACTGGATTTTAGGGAATGATCGCTCTGCATTGTTCGTTGACTTCTGTACAAGATCTTTTTTTTAAATCTCTAATTAAACAAAAGTGGAATTTGTTTAGATAAATTACTGGCAGAAACAAATTATAATTCCCTTTAAGCTAAGGTGAGAAACAAAATTATCTGCTGAAGGGTTTGCTCCTATAATATTCATTTGCACTCTCAGACCAATAAGCTTGCAGATTGGGTCTAATATTTATGTTTTTCTTTGACCAATACTTATTTTACACTAATAATTTTTGAATTAATAAATTTTACAAATTTGATATTTATTTTATTTGTTGGCTAACATATGTTTCTCTATCCTGTTCCTCAATTGTCTGAGCAATGTTAAAGATCTCTTTCTCTCCTTGGGTCTAGATAGTAGCATTTATTATCAACTTTTGATCATTGTAAATTAATTTTTTATAAGTATCACACATAATTTTTTATAAGTATCACATAACTTGTTCTGGTGAATTCAACTGAAGAATATATAAATATATATATTTTTCCATTATGGTAATTAGAAGCAATAATCCATTCTACTTACTCTTCTCCATATCTATTTATTGTAAATTTAAATAATTAATGGGCACTAGATAGCAATTCCAAGTGAATTTCCAGACTAGGTTTTGTCTACTAGATTTCATCTTTAAAAGATTAGATTTACATATATATGTATTAATCACCATTACTTTTTGTACCATTTAACTAAGAGTAGGTGTTTATGTCGTAATGTAAAGCATCTTGTTAAAGAAACCAATCAGGTATAGAGTTTTCAGTGATTACTTCATTGTATAATAGGTAGCTCTAGAACAGGTTAAATTACTGCCCTAATACAGATTTTAAAAGTAAGCTGGAAAAATCACGTGATATTTACTTAGTGTAAATTCCAACAAGTTTGTATAAATATGCATACATGTATTTCAAATTTGATTAGTAACTAAATTAAGAGCATTTTTATTTGTACACAATTTTTAAATAATGAAATTATTAAATGACATTATTTGCTTGAATTACTAATCAGTATGAGAGCACTTTTAATTATAAAATTCACGTTGATTAGTCTATAAAACAATGTAATCTTCTCTGAAAATATCAGAGATAAAAAAATTCATGCAAATGAAATCACTGAAGTAAAAAGGTGAGTAAATTGGAAAAAAAAATTAATGCAAATATTAAGCACCCAGCTTTTAATTTTAATGCAGATCCTACAGCTAAAAATATTTTCAATATAACTTTTGGTAATCAAAATCAAGCGATGGTGGCCTAACGGTTAGCATAGCTGATTTCAAGCAGCAGGCCCGGGTCCGCTTCCCAGTCAACACTTTGACATATAAAAAAATATTTAAATTTTTAATATTAGTAAAGAAGAGTCAATATCACTACTTAATCATATGATCAGTTGCTATAGTGACCGTGTAATGGTCAAGATCTCGAATCCACAAGTTGAGCACAATTGCTTCATTTGAATTGACCAAACGGAAACTTTTTTAAATATATTCTTCAGCTACTAATTAGTTTAATAATATTTAGCTCTTTTTGGCAATTATGTCTTTACTCCGTAATGGATTATATATATAAAAAAAATCATTTTTATTTTAATTTCATGATGGCTAATTTAGAAAAAAAATCTTGATATTAACTTACAAAATCAGATGGGGAATCCATTTAGACATTTTTGTAATGCCTCATAGTCTGACCAAATGAATATTTGTAATAACTAAAAAAATGATATAGGATGAGAAAAACACCACTGATCTAAAAATCTCTGGATAAATTATTTCCTTATAATAAATCAAAACTACTAAAAATTAAAAAAATATATTAATTTTTTTATTTAGAGTTTGGTTTATATATAAATACTTTTTGTATATTATATAAATTTATTTTAACTACGCTTTCTTATTGCATTACCAAATGTATACCATATAACACTAAATCATCCATGCACTTTATTACTGTTACACAATGCTTTATTTATCACCCACTTTTACAGTTTACAGATTCGATTGACCCAGCAATCTTCTGCTTGAAGTTAGGAGATATAAAAGTTCTGAAGAAGATTGCTGGGCAATCGAAACTGTAAAAGAGGGTAGTAAATAAAGCATTGTGTAACAGTAATAAAGTGCATGGATGATTTAGTATTATATGGTAAATTTATTTTATTAACAACAATATAATGTATAATACAATCTAACTTATATATTACAAAAAGATAAAGATAATTTTTGAATTTTTATCTGGATATCAGTAATTTTGGAGTAACAAATATTCAGTGTAATGATATTCTATTTGCATTGAAGTTAGTGCAATTAAGACAAATTTTTTTTTTTATGTGCAACAAAGAAATACTAATTATTACCAGACTTAAATACTTTGTATAAAATAAGTTCTTACATAGATAAAGTTATATTAGTATAAAAAAATTTTCATAGCAAATTAAAGATAAAGTAAATGAATTGCTAAGGCATAATTCAATAATCGAATTACTGATCTAAATAGTAAATTCTAAATAGATTTAAAACCATTTTAAACTAATACCCTACTATTTTTTCATATATTTTATTCACAGACTATATAAAGTGAGATTCCTAATGCAAATATCTGCAAAAATTCAATCTATTGGTATTTTACTGCTGTCCAACTTCTAAATAACTTAATGGAAAATCGTGAAAAATGATTGAGTCATTATAGCTATTAATGTTGGCAAATAGAAGATGATAATTTTATAGATAATGGTCATATTATTGTTTATGCTCCACTGGGGTGCTAATATGCAAAGTATTTTAATTGTAAAAGTTATTACACATTCCATGTCAGTGACATTAGTGGAAACATTTTAAAAATGCAATTGCTTGTGAATTATTATAAATTATCACATGACAATGTGCTTATTACATGTTATTGTCAACATTATTTCCCATGTCCTTTTCTGTTTTAAACATTCTGCGTACATTTTTTAACACTATGAGGTCATATGTTTTGAGTATAATAAAACATGAGTTAAATCCAATAAACATCACATGACCACCTCCTCTTATGCTTGTGTATAACTGTTGTTAAAACAGGCAAAACTCACTATCAGATCCAAGGCTCCTCACTAATGAAGGCCATAAGCCAGAAACTAGTCTGGGGATATTGGATGAGTAGGCACTAGATGGGGATTTTATGCACAAACCTTCTGGGATCCATTAATTACTCTAGCTTGCTGTGTGTGACGATATATGTAGTGAGTTTTGTCTGTTTTAATGAGTTAAATCCCTTTTATAATGAAGCAATTTGCCCCCCTACTGAAGGCCTAAACTGTTGCTAATCATCCTTCCAGTAACATCACAGAAAGCTTTGAGAAATCAGTTTTCACATTTTTTTCATCAAATACTTACTTAACAGTAGTAAAAATACTTCTGAAAATATAATCTTAATTCTTATTCAATCATTTATATATTTTTCATGAATACTCCTAATACTTCTGTCATTTGGACTTTACTTCATTGAAAATAGTAAAACATGATCAATTTTAAATAAAATTCATTTACATCACCAAAAAGTTTTGGTTCTTTATAGAAATATTTTCAAAACATCTACTTCTAATTATCACATGATTCTATAGCCACTCCTTCTAAAGGTCTTCATTCACAATGGTTTATTCATTTATTAACTAATTTATTTTATATTTACTTTATCAGATTTTCAATGATATTCACTAGAATTGTTCTAGAAAAGATAACTATAGGGAACAAAACTTAGTTTGATGATATAAAAAGAATGTATGTATAAATAAATTTTATTTAAAATTAAATTCACTATTGTTAATTTTATTTAAAATTGATGTACATTATAAAACAATATATATATATTATGACCTAAATGAGATGAATAGGATTGCCACCAAATGCTTCAAAACAATTTCTCAGTATCTTATAAATGAGTGGAGGGGAACACGTGGGGCAAGTGAAAATTATAATCTAAATAAGTATGAATGATTATATAATTACTTTATCATAAAAACTAAAAATAAAATCACAATCAGCCAAATAATAGGCTTTCAACTCAAATTATATGATGATATAGGCTAAGCTCAGTGTTCTCATATATGATGTATGTTATAATAAAAAAAGCCACAGCGATGGTAATAACTAAGCATTATAAATATGCTAATTAACATTTAATAACTTTTAAAAGCAGGAGAGCAAATAACCCCCTCTTACAAATTACAAGTGGTGTTAATATTGAAAGCATATGTCAAAGAGTAGTTAGGTTATAATATATTCTTTCTCATAATATTTTTATACCTACCCTCCATATAATAACACCTCTCACAACCACTATTCTCAACATTTTATTGCAATGATCTGACCACAATTCAAAACTCTTGATAAAGGATAATAATGTTTCTTAGGTTTTATTTGTACCTCTTTAATTTTCAAAATAATTTCGTTACCAAAAACAATTTTCTTTTGATCATTAATTACAATAATAAGATCTTGGAGTTCTTTTATAAATATTTCTAATATTAACATTTTGCTCTTATTTTATTTATAAATTATTAAACAATGAATGGTATTCTAGTGAAAATATGAGACGTACTCTTACTTCTAAGATAATATCTATTTAATTTATAGCATAAGCTTGTGGTTAAACACCTGTAGAGGTCCTTACTATCGCATTTTACATGCATATTCTCGAGGTTACAGCCTCGGTAAATATTACTTATGTAATCAGTGTGCATTTAATAAATTTATAATTACAACAACAATAATAGCAAATTTAAAAGAAAATATTTGAATTAAAATAAAATATATAGAAACTGTTAATTTAGAATAAGGTAATAATAATCTACTAAGATAGCATTCAATACAGGATTTTATGGCCACTCAGGATATTCTATTAATAACTCATGCCAAATCTTTCTTATAATTTTAAGATAAATAATTTAAACATTAAATTTATGATAGATAATCAATTACAATCTTATAAAAACACAAATAATAATTTTATTTAAAAATCTATCTTCCTTTAATAATTGCATATGAATTAAATTGATCATTTAATATTAAGAAAATGAAAGAATATTTGATTTCTTAGATGCATTCTTAACATCTGAAGATCATTCTAACAGAATTATTATTATCTTCAATTTTATGGGTTTGTACACTTAATGACTAACTTAAAATATTATTGTATCATTGATTATATAATGTTAGGATTTCTGAATAAGTAGTATATTATTGAGATGATATTAAAGCTATACACAAATGTAACAATAAAATATAACATTTATTTAAACAATAAGAATAATCAAATAAACAACAAATTTGGAAATCTACAATTTTTACATTAAGCTATTCAATCACTATATGAAATAAATTTTGAAGCTTACAGCTTACGTTAAAAAATAAATAAATTTACAAATTAAATGGTCACTAACTATTGTGAATTTGTCTGACTGATAAAAGCCTTTTATTAAATGGAAACATTATCATGTGAAGTTCTATATTTTTACATATAACAATCATACTACGACGTTGTCCCAACAATGAGTATAGTTAAATACTAAGCATGTCTTACCAATCTAGTGGTGAACTCAATGCTAGAAGTGATATATATTACTTATTTAGATCTATAAATACAATTTTAAATTTTTAAATAAATGACTATCGATTTTAGGCCAATAAACATCACATGATCACCATTTCTTATGCTTGCTCTTAACTGTTATTAAAACAGGCAACTCTCTCTAAAAGTATTGCCACTCAGTGCAAGCCAGAGTAATCAATGGATGCCTGAAGGCTTGTGCATAAAATCCCCATCTAGTGCCTACTCATCCAATATCCCCAGACTAGTTTCTGGCATGTGGCCTTCTTCAGTGAGGAGCCTTGGATATGAGAGCAGTGCACCTAGATCTTAGGATCTAATGCAACTGTCCAGCAGCCACCTTTTATCTCTACTTAACTACAAAACTATGAGACTTAAATTGAAAACACTATAATATTTTCAATATAAGCTCATCAGCTTATATGGTCATATAGTTCTGAATGCAGTTCAGTACCCATACATTTTGGTGTCTTTGGTTTTTTAATAACCATAGCCACCACTATATATAAGCTGATGAGCTTAGGATTGAATGTATTATATTGTTTTCAATTTAAATCTCATAGTTTTGTAATTAAGTAGAGATAAAAGGTGGCTGCTGGAGGGTTGCATTAGATCTTAAGATCTAGGTGCAGTGTTCTCAGATCCAAGACTCCACACTGACTAATGTCACAGGCCAGAAACTAGTCTGGGGATAATGATGAGTAGGCCCTAGATGGAGATTTTATGCACAAGTCTTCTGGCACCCATTGATTATTCTGGCTTGCACTGAATGGCAATATGTATAGAGAGTTTTGCATGTTTTAATAACTCAATTTTATGCTCTACAATGCTGGCAAAGCACAGCAAGACAGACCGACACATCAGAACCATCTCTAACTTACACTTGGCATATTCAAGAATGCAATTGAAGAAAATATTATATTCTTCAAAACAACTAACAATAACATTTGCCAAAATAATAAAGTCATGGAAATGCACAACACATGGCTCCATACAAGATATATGATATAATAAATTCAAGAGGAAGTGATACGTGAGGCAATGAACCTAATTATGTCATGAACTCAAAAGGAGTACCTACATTTTGAGGGCACACAAATATGCTAGGACCTTTGTCTCTGAACATAAGAGGGAAATGAAAATGAGCCACCAAAAATATTAGGAACAATAGAGATGCCTTAAATAAAGCATTTATACTAAATATGAAATATGAAAAATATCAATCATGAAAAATACTATCAGAAGAGAGACAAAGTAACAGTCTTTATAAAATATATGTGATAAAAAAATAAATACAAAAGAGAGACAAAGCAACCATCTTTTAAAAATATAATAATGAAATAAACATCCACATGAGACTTAGCTATAATCTCTTGGATAATATAATGGCAACATAAACTTAAACAATAAAACAAAAGAGAGAATGCCACAATCTCCTAAACAAATATTATAATTATTAACCAATGCATAAAACCAATAATAAAGTTATTTGCAAACCTGGCCTAACAAAAACATGACCTAAAACAATAAAATAAAAATATACAACATCTTCACTGGTTATGCATAAACATATTCATCTAAATAGATAAATTACTCATAATAGGGGACAAAACAACATTTTTAAATGATAGAGTATTATAAATAGCAAATATTTTGCAAACTTCTGAATATTATAGTTGCTAAATAATGCATAAAATATATCAGACAAAATACACAATAAAACAAACAAAACACATGGTAGAGTACAAAAAAAACACAAAATTACAATTTCAAATTATACCCAGTTTACCAAAATTTAATTAAATGATCTTCATTCTGAAGTGTTCACCATTTATCAGGATACAGTTCTGCCAACAAATTTTTTTTCCATTTGTTAAAAATGCAGCAAATTTACAACTAGATATACAGCATTCAACACTGTTTCTACAAACAGGAGATTTCCCAACACATAAGTCCACAAACATATTAATGGTTTTATGAAAATATTTTTAAATATGGCACTGGAAATTTCTGGTATTATATTATGTTAACTTTCCACTCATCTCTTGGAAAAGTATTTTTACTAATGAGGTTTAGGAGCAAATATTATTTAAAGATAAAGCAAATGTTATTAGAGAGTAAGGTTTGAAATTCATAATTCTCATACTAATAATAGCAAAGTATATAATAAAGCAGGTTTGTAATCAAACATTAATTGTAGAATAACTTGGATAATAATTCATTAAAGCATTTTGTATTTCTTTCATGATGTATATGAGATTGTTTCAATTATTTTGCCCAAGACATAGTTAAATAATGATAACAATGAATTTTTAAGAAATAAATCCATTACAATAGTAATAAGTCTTATGCAATTTTATATTGCTATGACTACTAATATATGGTATGGCTGAAGATATATCAGCCCCATATAGCTATTTGAGTTGGATAGCTGGGTTTGAAGACATGTAGATGTCTGAAAATTTCAGATTTTCCACTCAATAGATAACTTTTAGCTAAGTGCTTAGCTTTGGGTTGGTATTTTTAGATCTAGTGTCTGAACCTACCCTGCCACCTCTATGAGGAGTGCCAAAGCATGAAACCATGGTCAGGGGTTTGAGGAGGGATTCCTGACAGAGATATTTTAAGTGCTGGCTCTGGCTAAGCATTTATCATAAAGCTTGTAGAGGAATTGGCAATCCTCACTGTTTATAACTTACAAGCTTAAGAGATAGGGTCATGTTATCTATGAATTGATCTATGACTCTTATTTTGACTATTTATAAGTATTTAAGCAATAATTTTCAAACAAAAGAGTAAGTTAATAATTTTTATTTTTACAGACAGGAGATATTTTCATATCTAGCCTGCATTAAACATAAGTTAAAATGTTTGAGACTGAACATCTTTCCCTCATCAACAAAGATAATAAATAAATAATTATGGAAAGTCAAAAAACTGCATTTCAAAGTTAATTAAAAAGATCATACAATCCAGAATTAAAATAGTTCATCCATTAAAAATGAATTATCCCAGAGAAAACCATTGTTTAAAATATAATGATATTGAAATAAATATATTTGAAAAAAGTTGCTGAAGAAAAAATATTTCAAAGCCTTTTGATAAATTTATTCTTATTTCAGGATTTACCTATATAATTAGAAAGTAGGTTGAAGATAAGAGGCCACTCTTATCTTTATAAATTCATAATTTTGTGTGAATATTTGCAGAGTTCCCTCTGGTAGAAAATTGAACACTCAAGGCACATTGTATTAAGGTTATAGCCTTAAATATATATGTATTATAAGTTTTATTATATATAGAGCTTGCAAAATAAGCTTTTAACAAGCTTTGAGAATATTCCCATCCCAGACCAGTTTCTGCTACTGGCATCATCAGTGAGGTGCTAGGATATTCAAGCACTAGACTAAAAATACTAGGACAAGCCCAGCACTTTATCTAATGTATAACTATTAAGTTTATTTAATGTATAACTATTAAGTAAAAAATCTGAAATTTTCAGATGTCCATATGTCTTCCAATGGATTGGAAGACATATGGATGTCTGAAAATTTCAGATTTTCTACTTAATAGTTATACATTAGATAAAGTTCTGGGCTTGTCCTAGTATTTTCAATTAATGCTCGAATATCATAGCACCTCACTGACAACATCACAAGCAGAAACTGATCTGGGGTTGGGGATATTCTCAAAGCTGTTAAGAGCATATTTGGCAAACTCTATATATAACATTTGTATATACAAGCTTATTAAATTAGATCATGTGACATCAGACTTAATTTTTTTGTAGTATTATAAGTTTTGAAAAATTAATCTCTGATATTCTTAATATAGTGAACCTAAGAATATTAAATTGATAATAGTTTATTGTAAATAAATAAATTGTTAATTAATAAAAGTTGTTACATTAATGGAATAAGTTACAGAAAATTCCCATAACATTTTAATTTAGCATAAAAGTAATTTGGTAGTTATAGAAAAATAACTATTAAACTTCCCATCATTTTTTTTAATAATGTAGATTTCAGACTTCCTAATAAACTTATCTTAAAATTTTGGCATTTGGATTAGAACTTATTTAATGATATATTATTTTAACAAAAATGAAAGTGTTTAAAATAATTAAAGTTCTCATGAGTCTTTTTAAATCCGTGATCATTTAATTGTTTTTATTAAACAAAATTGACATTTTTAAATCACCACCTCTTGACCTCCTATATTAAAGTTTAAAAATTAACCTGGTACCTGAAAAACAAAGCAAAAAATGAAAACTCATTTACATGTCATCTAAACTGTTAGTTAAAAATATTAAATTATAAGATATTAATGAAACTGAAAAAAAAAGAATTATTACAATAAAATAAATATTACATAACAAATATATTGTTTTAAATAAAACATTAATTTACCTTATTCTTTTATAATAATTTTATATATTCTTAATGAGAAGTTCTCCAGAATATCTTTTATTGTTTTAAATTAAAGATATTTAAGGATAATTAAATATTACAAACAAGGAAGTGAAAATTAAAATTAAAATGCAAGCATAATCACACACATTCTGTGAAGTTTCTTTTAATTGCTAATTAATAACTTTTAATAACAATAAATTAACTTGTTATTTTCCTATAATTAACATAGTTTAACTTTATTTTTACTGAATAAATTTTTATACTGATTAGTATGAATAAATACATTTTTTTATTAATAAATAACATAAATAAAAATACTTTCTTGAAAGAAAGTAATTTAAATAATAATACTTAACTTTAAAGATTGAAACTTAGTTGTTGTAATAGTTTAATTTGAACATTGAATTTTAATATACTAGAAGCTATATGAGAATAACATTAGCATTTAATAGCTTTCAATATTAATTTATTATTATACAGGGAAATATATTCCTAATTTAAACAATTGAAAGTCACTTATAACGACAAATGGGGTCAAGCCAATACAATAAAATATAAATACTTTAAAAAAATAATTAAGATTTATATAAATTCTTAGAATAACTTTAAAAAATGACTTAATATTTAACTATAAAGCCCTATTTAAAATTAACTAGCAGTAAAAATTAACTGATTGATTTTTTTTATATACTTAGACAAATTAGATGGTTGGAAGTTTAGCTTTACTGGAAAAGCTAATGATTATAATATATATCATAAGCGTCATGCTTATACTTGATAATTATGTCCCCCCTGAATGAAATTTGATAACTTTTTTGAATACCAAACATGTTTACATTTTTTAGATAGGCAGCTTTGATCTCATCTAGATAATATTTGAATATTATTCAGTAAATACATATTTTTACTTAAATGGTAAAACAAAAATAGGAAGATCATTCAATTTCTTACAATCTAGCAGTTGAAAAAACTAGTGAATAATGCCTTCTTCCTTGGAGAGCTATTTTATTTTTTTGTTAGATAGATGCATAAATGGTCAAGAAATAATATTTTTTATATTATACTGTAGCTGTAGGTGCTGAAGAAAAATGAATTGATTAGAAATTTATCACTTGCATTTAGAAACATATGTCAGATGAATAAAGTGCACTAGAAGATTGAACCAACATTTTATAAAGGTTATTTCTGAATAGTATCTTAAAATTATCATCATTTCCAATTGTTATTGGTCCCCTACGTATGAAGAACTCTTCAAGTTTAGTTTTGTTTCTTTGATTCACAGATCCTCATCACATCAGACAACTTACTTCATCCATCCCTCTCATATGTAGTCTTTTTTTAGTCTTTTTATAATCTTATAGAATCATGATTAAGATTTCAAATGTTTATTATTATTTTTTCTAGTAATAAACATTCTCCATAGTTTATTGAATGATTTGAAGTTTTCTTATTCATTTTCTATTAGGTGATCAACTTTCAAATCTATATATAAGAACTAATAAAACATATCTTTTAAAACTTTCTTTTTCAAATATATAGGCACACTATACTTTAATATTAAGTTATTCTACTAAAAGCAGGTGATATTTATCTTAACTAGAAAAAAAAAAGGTAATTAATTTATATATGATATGATCATCATCATCATGAAATTCTATACATAAATGAGTATTAAATCAAAATTCTTAAAATTAAAAGAAAAAAAAAGAACAATAAATTAAGAATTACCATAACCAAACACAATTTTTATTGTTCTTAATTTTTAGAAATTCTAAAAAATATTAACAGAAAAAATTCAATTAGGTAACTGAGTATTATAATGTATGTTTAACAAGACCAGAAAATAGGTTCCAGCACCCATTCTAAATAAAAAGATCCACATGATGATTGTCTAAATCTTAAAGGGGTGACACTCCTATAAGCACAGAGATCAGTTAATGTTAAATTCTGAAACCAAACCAAATATAAAAATTAGATGAGATAATGATGATGGAACAACTGATGATAAAGAAACCATACCAAAAGATCTAACCACTACCATGTTATTTTAAGAATAATATATTCCAAAACTATCTTTCCAGAGGAAGTAAATATGTATACTGATCTTAAGTTTATTGACAAATATTGGATTTTTCCAAACTACAAGTTTATTAGCAAATAAAATTAAATAAGTAGGCCAATAGAATAAGTAGACCAACTTTAACCGGATAACTAGATTAGTGAATCCAATGGTGTCTAATAAGAAGTAGCTATATCTTGGAGGTCCATTTGAGAGGGTATTTCTAATAATTTCAGGAAATTGTTAGAGCTAGATGACTTTGAGATTTTGTCCTTTATTTTAGATGAATACATGACACCTACTCATGAGCAAGCCACCTAAAAACTAAAAATGTGAGGGTTTCAGAGGCAAAATCTCACTATTTTTCCTATGCACTAGCTGTAATGTTAACAACTGGATATTTGGCCAACTGTAACCAAGGTAAATCACAATTGTATATTATCTTGTTACTCTAAATAATTATAATAAATATTGTTTGATTTAATTATGCAACATACTAACAGAAATATATATATATATAAACATGGCAAAAGGCTATGACATCATCTTCCAATAATAAGAATTATTGGTAATTTGCGTTCTATGCCCAACAACATATCTATTGAGACAGCATAGCTTAGACTGACTTATCTATCTCATCCAAACTATTCTAATTTTAAAATGTCTCTGTTAAAGAAAAAAACTCTTTTCACAAAAAATTACTTAACCATGAAAGAGCCTTAGTTCTTATAATACAATTAATTCTTTATCATTCAAATGTATGTGTAATAATTACTTACAATGTTTATTAATTAAATTGTAAATTAAATGCTAATTTAATTCAAATAAAACTACACTTGTATATGATTAACCATTAAATCATTGTAATATTAATATAACATTAATAAAATATTATCTATATTATATTTCCGTTAATTGTTTCATTAACATCAACATCTAGTCATGCAAACTGAAATATCAACCCTGGCCATATGCATTCTGAAATAAACATGAAGATGTTCAAAACCAAAGAACGTGATTTGATTTTTATGAGTCCATAATTTAATATATAAGTCGTGATGATAATTTAAAGAGAAAAGTAAACTCTTTAGTTTGTAAAAAAAAACACAGGAATATTTACTGATTTGAAATAGATATTAACATTATTTAGTTAGGCCAGTATAGAACTTACAGTCATGAAAATACTTTTATATAGATTATCTGAGCTATTATTTTTTCTCTCATAAATATTATTTTTTTTAAAGCTGAGACTAATAATTAAAAACACTAAACAGCATTTCCTAGGATCCGAGAATATAAACAAAAAAATGTAGTGAGTTTTGCTAACATTTTTTAAATGCTAATTTTTATCAATTCCACATTATTAAATTTTTTTTTTTCTTTTTACATATCAAAAACAGGTTTATTCAACTATGTTTACAATAAAATAAAATTAAAATTATAAAATAACTTATTAAATTTGGCAATACATTTATAAACCATTAAATTATGTAATGTCCAATATTAATAAGATTCCATATGGAATTTACTATAAAGTGAGTAGCTAACTTCAAATCTCTTTCTTTGATATCTTTTAATTTTTGTAAAAAAAATAATTTTGGATCAGGTATAACTGACTTGAAGATTAGGAAGCATCTGACAAACCATAGACAGAAAGTGATGAAAGTTACACTTCTTATAATTGCAAAATCCCCATAGGCAATACCTTTTATGTGTTAATAATTGGATGTTTTGGTGTATAAATTTGATTAGTCAATATTCTACAGCCCTGAAGAGACGAACAATTGTTGAAAATTTGAAATATGGTATCATCCTCCCTATGGCGGAGTGAGCAAACAGGATCCAAAGATGAGAAATGTCTATACATCACAAGAAAGTGGCTTGTTGGAAGGGCATTGAGATTTAGTTGTAGAAGGAAGTCCAAATATTTTGGCTCTCCTTTATTAAAATATTTACAATACTTTTTCTTTCTTTCACAATTTAAAATATTTTTTCTTCTCAAAATATTAAATAATTGTTTTTTAAGCTGTGTAAAGAAATTAAACTATTTATTAGCCTACAATAACTAAAATATTGAATCCGAAAAACATTTTGGTATTGAATATTAATTCAAAACTTATTGCAATGATTTAAGTTTAGTGATTCAGCAATAACTTGCATATATATACTTATGCAATAAAATGAACTAAAGAGTAATTTCCAATTAATTTATAGTATATACTCAATATATATGAAGCTGATTTTTCATACTATGATTCCAACTTTATAAATATATATACATTACTTATAATACTTCACTCATATACACTTTAATGCAAGTAATTTTTTTAACCTTCTTTATTTTCTTACAGTTTCAACTGTCCAGCAGTCTTCATCAGAGCTTAATCCTCCTCACAGTTTTAACCTTAATTAATTAACTTTATAAATAAAAGGAAAAATTATACACTAATACATGTACAAATACTATATGCAATATTTTTAATGCATGTATAAATAACTTCAAAATTCAAAGAGAGAGAGAGAAAAGCTAATCAATGTACAAAACATTTATTTTATTTCTAAAATAACTTTATTAAAACAAATAACATATGTTTACAAATGGTACTCTAGGCATAATTAATAATTACCTGATAACATCATGGTAAAAAAGGACAAAACTTAATAAATTAATACATGATATTTTGATCATCAAGGACTTTATCTAGAAAGCTGAAAAAGTTTCCAAGTTTCCTCATATAAAAATTTTGTAGATAAGATTCTGTCTCTGTCTTTAAGTTTTTTAAGAGTTTGTAGAAAATAAGAATCAATATCTGGAAAAGGCCGAGTAAATTGTTTCTTATATCTGGCCAACCATACAGTGAATGTCAAGAAAATCAACAGTCTGATGGTTGGGATATCTCCAGAATGCAGGCAGTCCTTAATTGAGATAAACATTTATTTTACCTATCAAAGATAAACAAGATATAAACAGAGAGGATTTTTTTTATTTATATGTTTAGCTACTTATAAAAACACCAAACAGTATTACTAACTATCAAGTGAAATAGAGCAACATAAAAATAATTATTTCACTTGGTAATAGAACCCCATTTGATATGATTGATTTTGTCATAAGAAAAACAGTATTTAAAATCCTAAATTTTTAACTTTTTAAAACACTTTTATTTAACGTAGAAATTCTGTTGGCTTGTTTGGTTCAAATCTTGTAATCAATTTTTATCATAATTCTATCAAATAGATTTCTTCAAACTTTTTACACATATTGGCACTGATGACAATGATGTCAATAATTGGCAGAATGAATTTTAATTGTAAGTTTTAAATAATACACACTAGATGGCAGTATATTTTTTAAAAATATGCCTTTCATTGAATGTCACAACTAATTCACTAAGAAAATAGAAAAAGAAATAAGGATAAAATTTTAATTTCTCTTGCTTGTTTAACTGAAACTTGCTTTTTAAAATAACACTGCATTAATAAATATAAAAAATCTTGTAAACTATTTTTACTTGAGCTAATATAATTTCAAATACTGTATATAGCACTAGTGTTTAGAAAATATCTGAATGCTAAAAAATAATATATATATAAAATACTTTATAAAAACTTTTTTACTTATATTGATGAGTAATAAACTAAGAATCAAAAAAGAATCTTTTTAAAAAATAAAAGCATGGAGTATTCAAAATTAATTAACTCTTAAATAGTAATTGAGTTAATTAATTTTTACATTCCATGATTTTATTTCACACCCATAAATTAAATCAATTACTGCTATTTATGGTAATTCAATTAATTAATTCATGAACATCCCAAGCTTTTATTTCAAGTTAAATATAACAATTAAAATTATGGCTGAAGAAACAATAATTATTATTTTTTCTTTTTGGTGCATTATTGCTCATCAATTTAAATAAAAGCATTTTTATAAAATATTTATATATACTATCATTAATATATATATCATTTACCTCTAAAGTTTGGTAGACACAAAAGCAACTTAATAAGAATACAAATTGCAAAAATAAAATTGTTTCTTTAAAAAATTAAACAGACATCTTTGGATGATAAGAAAATGTTTCATAAATTTAAGCTGATTAAATAAACTTAGCTGTTTGAAATCTTACAATAATTAAAAAAACTGCACAAACACTTCTAATTAATTTATAATATTAATACTTCATTTTTAATGTCAAGTTAATATATGTGTGGGTGTTTATATTTGATTGAAAAACATAAGATTTCTTCTGAATGAATCATTTAAAAGTTTATTTATGTAAATTCATATCGAGGTTTTCCTTTTAAATACCGTTAAAAATATGAAATCAAATAGAAATTAGTCTGCCAATAAAAAAAGAGAGGGAAATCTGTTTATAACTGTAAACCTCTCTAAGAAAAAGTTTTCAAATGGCTCAGCATTAATTTATCAAATACATTATACATTTTATTGATGATAAGCAGAACATTTTTAATTATTCAAACAATTTATAAGCCTAAACCCAAGAAAATTAATTTCCACTTTGTTTAGTTTAAAATTGTGAGAAACTATAATGCGAAATATGATATTTAACAAACACAGTTATAAAATGGTTTATTTTAATTTGTTATTCTATTAAAATAATCCTATATATAATTCTTCCTTCTTCTTCTTCTTCTTCAGTAATAGTGCTTATTTATATACAACAATATATCTTATTAAATAATCAGTCTTCTTACAACTTTAAGCAAATAATTTTTATTAAGGTAATAACAGTTTTGACTATTCCTGGCAAATGTAGAACAATAGATTGAGATCTGAAGAAGACTGCCAGGAACAGTTGAAACTGTTATTATATTAATAAAAATTATTTGCTTAAAGGTGTGAGAATACTGTGATTATTTAATAAGATATACTATTAAAATAATGTAAATACATGTTGTTATAAGACAAATAACAAAAAGTGATATTAAAAAAATAAAGTTTATTTATCTAGAATGAGGTTGTTTGTCTCATAAAAACCATAATTATTTTAGAAATAAAAAAAAATTTCTTTCCAATAAAGTCAAATTAAAATACTTTAATTTGGTTTTATTTAGTAGCTTCAAAATCACTTATTTTAAGATATTTTGATCATTATAAGTATTGCTCTTAGAATTTTCTTCACTATTTTATAGTTAAACCACTAAACATCACATGATCACTATCTCATACTAGTACATGATTGTTATTAAACTAGGCAAAACTCTCTTCATACAGTAGTGCCACCCTGTGCCAATCAGAGTAATCAATTGATGCCAGAAGGCTTGTGCATAAAATCCCTATCTAATGCCTACTCATACAATATTCCCAGACTGGTTTCTAGGTGCAGTGCTCTCAGATCCAAGGCTCCTCACTGATTATGTCCACAAGCTAGAAACTAGTCTGGAGATATTGGATGAGTAGGCATTAGATACAGATTTTATGCACAAGCCTTCTGGCATCCATTGATTACTGTGATTGGCACAGGGTGGCACTACTGTATGGAGTGAATTTGGCCTTGTTTATTTTATAGTTACCTATAACATTAGTTTTTGTGTGTGCAGAGATTATTATTAATTTAAAAAAATCTGAAGTAGTCAGTACTGTATGGATCTTTAAAGAATTAGAATAAAAAAACAAATTGACAGATACCCCATTTTGATTTCAACCCAAGTAATAATTTCTGATAGGTGAATTGTCTAATCTCAAGGCAATTTTTTAATGTGTCTTTTCAAAAAGAAAAATTATAATCTATAGTAATTTGCTTACATTATTTATACAATATATTTGTAAAATATTTATTTTAAACCAATAAACCATATAACTACAATTAGATTTTTTTTTGAAAATATGTGTTTATGAGAAGACCAAGTCAGTAAACTTAGTTTCAGTAAAGTAGTAGTTTTTACCGGTGAACAAAAATGACTTTTATAAACACTGGTAAAGAAATTTGTTTTATACATTTAATTTTAAATTTTAAGCTACATTTTCATCATTTGACCATGTTTAAATTAAAATTTGTTTCTGTTTGAAAAATAAAATTCAAATAAAAAAGATTTCATTTTACATTCTTTATGAATATGATGTGTCCTATAACAGAAAGTACCATTTTATAATTAAGAACTCCATTTAGTAAATAATTTCCCTATTTTTCAAAGTTCACATATTATTTTTAGAATGTCTATCATTTGAAAGCTTACATTTGTACTAAATAATTTAAAAATTATCATGTACAATATTAAAAAAGGTTTATTCCTAAAAATAAAATGTTTCAAATATCCACAAAATTTTCACTAAGAGTCTAGATGCAGTACTCTCAGATCCAAGGCTCCTCACTGATGAATGCCACAAGCCAGAAACTAGTCTGGGGATATTGGATAAGTAGGCACTAGATAGGGATTTTATGCACAGACCTTCTGGCATCCATTGATTACTCTGGCTTGCACTGAGTGGCAGTACTGTATGGAGAGTTTTTCTTGTTTTAAAAAGAAAAAAGTTGGATCATGAATAGCTTAAGTTTTGAATAAACATAGTCCTGTGAATTAATTGCAATATTTTTTTTCTGCCTCTAAATGAAAATAATACAATCAAAAAGAACTGTAAATACAGGTAGATTAAATTAACTTTGAAAATGCTTAAAATAAATAGCATACTTACAGAATTTAAAGAAATAATTTTGGTTCAAATCAAATAAAGTTTGTAATACTGATCAAATTAAGTTTTAAACAAAAGTGAAAGTATAAGAGATAAAAAATAACTTCAATGTTTAAGCAATTGTCAAGTTTTTCTCAATAAATTTCATCTAACTTTATAGATATTTCCTGGAAATTTAATTTTGTTTTGACTTAAAAAATGAGATCACATTATTTTCCATGAGAAACATAAATTAAATCCAGGTATGAAATAATCATTTTTTCTAAATTCAATAAAATCTCAATCCTTTTATAAAAGTGAAATATTTTGTTCAACTTATGAAATGAACATTAATAATTTAATGTCATGGAATGAAATTTACATTTTCCCCTTAAAAACAAAGAATATGCTCCACACTTTATTAGATATCAATGTATTCTTATATTTTAGATAGAGTTTGCTGTTCAAAATTATTCAAATAGAAAAAAATAATAACTGACATCACATGATCACCATTTCTTATGCTTGATCATAACTGTTATTAAAACAGGCAAAACTCTCCATACAGTAGTGCCACTCAGTGCAAGCCCGAGTAATCAATGGATGCCAGAAGGCTTGTGCATAAAATCCCTATCTAGTACCTACTCATCCAATATTCCAAGACTACTTTCTGGCTTGGGTCCTTTGTCAGTGAGGAGTCTTGGATCTGAGAGCACTGCACCTAGATCCTGCCAGCCTTCTGGCATCCAGTAATTACTCTGGCTTGCACTGAGAGGTACTACTATATGGAGAGTTTTGCCTGTTTAAAACAATAACTGCTAATAGAAGGCATTCTTAATTTTCACAAGTCAAATACTTATTGTATTAAATGACTTCAGATTTATATGCAATATATTATATATTTTTAATGTTTTACTTTATTATTCTATAGAATAGTATAATTATAAATATATTATTTTTGTTCAAATAAATTAGTTAATAAAGATATGGTATTTTAACATCATCAGGAAGTAAATAGTTATAAATATATATAAATTGGTGATATTAAGATCAAAATGCTTTTAATTGTATCTGAAAAAAAACTGGTGACAACTGATTTAAACCCTCAGTAATAATTTATTAAATAATTCATGATATAACATAACATGGATATATTTAAATAAAAATAACATTTTTAAGTTGATAGTACTGTAAATCATTCTCAAAGATAATTGGTAGTAGTTATCTGAGATGCATATACTGTGGAGATTATTTCAATTCTTTTTAATTATGTGAATTTTGGTAGACCCCACTTGTGCTATTAATACATCTTCAATTTGTGTAAAAGCATTATTAAAATTATATGATAATATAACTTTTCTAACCCTCACCTTTATTATACAGATATATCAATATATTAAAACAGTCAAAACAGTCTATATGTATTGCCACTCAGTGCAAGCCAGAGTAATCAATGGATAGATACCAGAAGGCTTGTGCATAAACTCCCCCATCTACTGCCTACTCATCCAATATTCCAGACTAGTTTCTGGCTTGTGGCCTTCATCAGTGAGAAGCCTTGGATCTGAGAGCACTGCATTTAGATCTTATCAACATATTATAAACTTCAACTGCATAGAATAGTTTAATATGCATATTAAAATATATCCAAAATTTTATAATGTGTTTTGTTTAATTATTTTGTATTCTAAATTATAAGGATACACTTAATGTACAATGATTTTTAAATGGCCCACTTTAGCAAAAGGTCTTTCCTATAAGATTGCATAGAAGACTGAAGGAATGCATACTGACACAGGATAGCCAAATAATTAAGATTTGGATAGTTTCTTTTAATCTTGCTTTACTTTTTAGTTAATAATAACTAGATATCTAGTTACAAATCAATATTATATAATTACTTGAGATGAATATGAGCAGTTATCTTAAAAAACACAAATCTCTAAGCCTAATTTGGAATCTGAAAAAAAAAAACATTTCCAACTTTGAACTAAATAAGGAGTGAAATGGATTTTGGATATGAATAAATATTTTTAAAAAAATTTCTTGAAAGGATGTTGAAGTGTGTAACCAGTAATAGTAATATCTGAGCATATTTGCTGAGTGATCAATCACTGTTAATTCAACAACCCACATTAATAGTTATAATGGGTTCTAGAGTTTAGAGTTACATTTTAAGAGTAATGAAGCTCTTTAAATCATTAAAGTTGATATAATTTAATTAAAGATTTTAATGGGTCATAAATATTAATGAGAATTATATTAACTAAAAAAAAAAGTTGTTTTTTTTTTAAAATTTTTTTTATCAGATTCTGAGAGAGTCTAACATTTAAGTTTGTCAGTGTTAATAAAAAAAAACAAAAACAATATATATATTACAAACAAATATCACAACAATCTAATATTAAAATTTTTACTATCAGGAATTATAAAGTTTCAAATCAAAAAGATAAAATATGAAAAGAAATCGTAATGGCAGATGAAATTAGGGTTTCATTTTTATCTTCTTGATTTGGATCTTTGCAATACTGGCTGTATTGATGTCATATTTAATTAATTACAGCATAGCATTATGCTTATTCTAAATTTATAAATATACCTATATTTGAATACTTGGAATTTAGATGTAATTATAGGGGATTTGAACACAGTCTTTCAAGCTCCCTTCAACTATCTACTCCATCTCATACAACATAACCACACACATGTCCATTAAAGTTTGAAGACTTGCTATCATAATATAAAACGAGCACTGATTATACATATGCATGGGAGATGATAATCTGAGCCAACTGATAAGTGCTGGTTCAGCATGAAATACATACATTAATAACTTATCTTTTTCATGTGTGTGTGGTCATGGGTATCAGTTGTATGAGATAGAGTCAGTAGCTGAAGGGAGATTGAAAGTCTGTGTTCAAATTCCTGTAGTTAAATATATATATATATATTAATATAAGGTGTGATGATAATGCATTCGTTTGCTATTATAGGTGACTTAGTTCAAACCTGGGTTGTCTGAAATGAACATTTCTTCTGTTTCAACCAGGCTTACATTTGTTTTAAATTTCATTCCCATAGCTAATCCAGCTAACCATTAATATTGGTCTGTAAATGGGTATGTTGATACTTTTAACACATTGCAAAATACTGATGAAAACCTGCATAAATTGTTATCACATGGCTATTGCCAAGCCTGGTGATTAAAACCTACTTTTTACTATCTCTTCATTAGAGATTGCTAGAATGACTTTTAATTTTATTTTTAAACTTATATATTAATAACTTAAATAATTATAGTAAGTGATTTTTATCTTTCCTTTAAAAGAAAAAAAATAAAGAAATGTTTTATTAAATTTATTTTTTATTCTAAAGAACTTAAATAGCTGTAAGACTTTTTTTGCTTATTGCTGTAATGGAGTTGGATTTCTTTATAGTTCTCTTTTCTGTAGATTAATTTGAAAAAAAGTCTTTTTTAATTAAAAAAACTTGTTTGCTCAGGTTATAATTTTTATTCAATGTAATTCCAGTAACTTCAAGAATATTTAAAAGATTTAGAAATAAAATCTTAATTCACTTGCAAAAGAATAGGAAATTTAAAGAATAGATTAAGCCTTGAATTTATGATTTGACAAATTAATTCTAGATTAAATTTTATTTTAATGCAAAAATAAACCTTTTACCATTGATTACGTGTATATATACATGTATATAGTCACTCCTCCATATTCTCAAAGACATACCCAGGTTTCACTAACCCACAATTTAAATAATATATATTAAAAAACAAATTTATATAGGCTCTCGTCTGTGTGAGTGACATCATTATTTATCTGTTAAACATATCCTTGATATGTTCACCCAATGATACTGATGCAGTCATGTGGCTCCTTATTTCTTCAGTTGTTTAAATGGAATTGGCATTGGTTATGTCAATAAATAAATATAAACTAGTATATTTACCAAACAGTTTATGAAAAAGTGACCAAGAAATTTAAGGAAGAATGTCATAACATTTAGTGAAAGAGATGTTTTTATAACTATATTATTTGATTTGTAAATGCTTTTATTAAAGTTGAAAAATAGGTTTGCTTTTTTGGTATGTTAGTTTGTAAATTTTTGAACTTTTTAAAGTTAGAATAAAATTTTAAAATTGAGGTTTAATAGATTGAAATTCAATAAAATTGCATAAAATTTAATATAGAACTAATTATTACTATGTTAATCCATATGAGACACTAATATTTTTGGTAGGTTACCTAGTTTCTTAGATATATAACAGAGTGTGGGAAAATATTGAATATTTTAATATTTCAAATTTAAAAATTCTTCTTAGAACCTTCATTTGTTTTAAGTAAGTTTCATATGAGGGTAGAATAGAGATTTTTTCTTTTAATTTACTAACATTTAAAATTGAGATTAAATATAATTTATTTCAATATAATTTGTTGAAATTTTGCATATTTCTTTTCGATCTCTATGAAAGTGATAGGATATATTAATATTTTAAATAGGTGACTTTATGGAAGAGTGGGGGAAAGCTTCAACGTTTTAAATAATATTCATAATTTTCTTGGTTGCAATTCTAAGCTTCACTTAATTTCTTACCAGTTTTTTCATATTTCTAAGCTTCATTTAAGTATAATAAGAAAGTTTGTTTATAATATAGTTTTCTTAAACGTTTTTTTAATTTTTTTTATTTCAAATAAAAAGAAACTGTCAAGTTACTTACTGATTTCTTATACATTTATAATTATGTACTCTTACTAAATATGATGTATATATAAGAAGAATACATATTAACTTATTGCAGAAATATAAAGTGATACATATATATATACACACACGATATATGTGTGAACTTAATTTAAAATGAAATTATACATATTAAGCAAAGTTCATTTCCAATAGAGTTTTGGTAAGCTTTTTTTTTTAAAAAAAAAATTCCAATCAAAAGCAAAAATGTCAAACACTTCATTTAAAAGAGTATTTCATATTTTTATCACTTAAATACATATATATTATTATGTGTACATACTAAATATGACATATATATATAAATAAAGGATATACATTTTAACTTATAGCATAAATATCTAATAACATATATGACAGTTATAAGTGCCAGTTAATTTAAAGTACAATATAGATTTACAATTATATTTACTGGTCCAATACTAAAAACTTAAAAATATAAGATAATTTTTTTATTATATATTAAATACTTTAATTTGCCATGGACTAAAAAAAAAAACTTTTTCATCCACAATTGAGGTTTTTAGATTTAACTTGAAATAAGGGCAGAAATTAATTAAGTCAATTCATAATGTTTTATAACAAGGGATTGACTTAATTTCTGGGCCCTCCATGCTTTGTTTATTTCATTTTAAATATAAAACCCCAATGGTGGTTGAAAATTTTTTTTTTTTGCTTTTTATTGCATGGTAAATAAAAACATTTAATATCAAAAAAATTATCTTTATTATTTTATTATTTACACCTGGGTCTTGTTTTATGTGGATTATTTTAATGCGATTTTGAAGTTATGCAATTCATGTTTCTTCTTAATATTTTTCAGATTTCACTATATTTATTAGATATCAAGAAATTTAAATTATTAATAACTTATTTTGACTGGAAATACTTTTTTTTTCAAAAATATAACATTATATTAGCAGCTAACGTGAATATGGCCTGAAGCTGTATTTAAAATCTTAGCTTCTATGTAAATAGCCTATTTATACTAATGAGTAAATAATAATAATAGATTTATACTTACGTATAAAAATATTGCAATAAATATTCAAAAAATTTAAATTTTTAAAACGTATTTTGTTATATATAACAGAACTAAATAATCTTTTAGATTTTTAAAATAAAAACTGAAGATTTTATAAACTAAAAATAATCATTCTAATGATAATGTATAATCATTTTGCTTTGATTGCAATCTCATTTTTTTAATATAGAAACAAAAACCATTAACACAGCACAAGACTAAAAGTGGCGCAGTTGTACATCACATTACGAATAAAAATAAACTGGCTAACAGGTTTCTCTGGGCATAATTACTGAGCGATTCTTGACTTTATTTAAGGAGAAGCCACAATGCATCACATCACATTGAATCTGGTTTCTTACCTGTTTACAAATTAATGCTAGTGGTAGTGATTAAAATAAGTATGAAAAATGTAAAATTAAATACTGTAGTTAATAAAAAAGGTAAAAAAAGTTTGTCTTGTATTAATTTTTTTCATATATTTGAAATTTTTTATTAGTCATACTTTATTTCTTTATTTTTTTGATGTGAATTTTAAAGTAATTTTTCCTTGTTGCTTTGCTTTTATATTTCTGAAAATTACTGGAACATATCCCCCATTTTTCAAGGTAAGTTAAGTCTATTTTTGTGCGATTTTTTTAATGCGGGTTTTCTGTGAAACCTATCTACCACATAAAACAAGATCCAGATGTATTTTTATTAATATCTTAATATGTACACATTCTTAACTTAAATTGTATCACATGTGTGAATGTTAATTTTAAACTTGTATATAATAAAAGGTTTTCTATTATCCAATTTTATGCATCCACTGGAAAGTTTGGAACCAAATATACAAGAAAACATCTACTATCTACATACATATTGTGTTTAGTTTTTATAAAATATTCATTTTTATTATATTTTATTTATCTTTTAGTTGCCTTTCATTAATTTTTGTATTGATGAATTATTTAGTATTGTAGTAGACTTTAGATCTCAATAATTCAGAGACTTTTACTATTTGGTTTTCTCGTGAACTCTTTAAGCAATGAACCATATAATTATTTTTTATTGACCAATATTAGTTTTATATGGATATAAATAAAGCAATGCTTTATTTATTTAAATGCAGTTTTTTATGAGATAATAAGAAGTGATCACAGCCAATAATGTTAGTTTAGCAATGAAAAGATACATAACAAACTATGCAGTATCTTTGGAGTTACTAGAAAAGTCGTTTTACATTGCACAATGAAATGAAAACAGAATTAGCTCTTTGTATTGGCAAGTCATGATGAAGGGAAATAAAATATATCATCAAATAATGTTACAGAAAGGAATTTGCTGTTAATTGAAGAGAGATCATTTGAATCTTTTTGGAGGCCTCAAAGGAACCAAGCAGGGAAAATATCTAATAACTCTTCCATACATTCTTTTTATTACAGCTTTGATTACTATGTGATTATTCATGTAGTACATAAACTTGGATGAGCTGTTCACCAACATGTGTTACCCAGTGTGGTGAGTTTATTGACTTTTTACCTCTGAATCTAAAATCAAAAACACCAATGACTTTCTTCTTAGTTGCCTAATAGCTCTTAACTGAAATATTAGATGAGTATTCTTGAAGGCAGAATTAACAAAATGATTTTTTTTCTAATGGACATTTACAATCATGACAGACAAAATAATAATGGTTATTCCCAAAAGGTTGTAATATTTCTAGCCAAAGCAGGGTTGGTGGCCAAAGGTTGAGGGATCTAAGAATCTCCTGATTATGGACTCAGACTGCCATTTAATGATGAACTTTTATTTAGGTATTTACAACTGAAGATCACTTTCAATTAAAGAAAAATTGCAAGAATTGGAAGAAGAGATGTCTAATATTAAATAGGATGTTGACTTTGTAAAATTAAAAAAAATGTGAAGAGACAATTGATTCAAAAATGGATATGTACTGTACTATGAATGCCCGAGATTGGATGTGCAAGTGGAATAGGATTCATTATAAATAAAAAGTGGAAGAACAACATTGTAGAGATTGATGGTGTATTGAACAGAGCGACAATAATAGTTATCCAACTTAATAGCAGAAATCAAATGCAAGTAATTCAGGTTTATGTCCCAACAAGTTCTCATTGTAATGAAGAAGTAGAATGTTTATATGGATGTATAACAAGCTTTTGATAAAACCATATAACATTTTAAAATTGTCATGGAAGACTTTAATGCTAGAATTGGTAAACAATTGAAAGATGGGAGTACTGTAGGTAAATTTGGGTTATGTTGATAGACATTTTATATTATGAATTCCTTTTTGTTTTTTGAGAAAACAGTAAGTGAAAATGGACAAGGAAATATTCAAATGAAAGCACAGTAGATTTGGATTATATTTCAACTAACACAAAATATGTTTTTTAAAATTGTAATATTCTTAATAAATTTAACACAGGAAGTGATTATCAATTAATGAAATGTAAGATATGTGTGAATGTAAAACTAGAGAGAGAGAAAAACTATTAAGAAAAAAATATTCATAGTTGATATTCCTAATCTTCAGAAACATTCCAATGAACTTAAATTGCGATTTGCAAATCATTTTCAAATATTAACAGATTTTGAACATGATTCAGATTTGAACAAAATCAATAGGAAAATAACTGATATACTTTTAAAAACTGCAACAAAAGTAGTCGGTATAAAAAAGCAGGAATGGAGTAATACAATTTCTACTTAGACAATAATTTATAAAGAAAAGAAGAAATATGAAAAAATATAAAAATGATGCATCAAGGAGAATTGAACATCTTGAATTTTGTAAAATGGTGCAATAAAAATAAATTATAATTATGAACAAGCAAGGAAAGCTATAGAAGAGGATGTCTCAAGCATGTAAAACAACATCTTAGTAATAGTAAAAAAAATTTTTTTGCAATAAGGAAAAGAAATGGAACTATTACTAAAAAAAAGATATCATAAAATTTGTAGAAGAATTCTATTAATAGTTATATAGCAATAAAGAACAAGGAAAAGTGCCTTCTACAACTACCATATTTTTTGAATTGTCTAGGATTTTAAATGAAGAAGTGAGACATGCAGTTAAATTTATGAAGAGGGAAAATCTCCAGATAATGATGGAATTATAATCAATATCTTAAAAGAAACAGGTGAAGAAATAGAAACACTTTTGTGAAGTTATATACCAAATACCTAAATGGTAAGGATGTACCAGATGATTGGAAGAATGCAGTATTAATATTTAAACAAGGTGATAAAGGAAGTATTAGAAAAAAACAGACCTGTCAGATTTTTATCATCTTAATACAAAATTTTTACCAAAATTATTACAACTCATGTATAATGAACTTTGGATTTTAACCAACTAAAAGAACAAGCTGGATTTAAAATTGGTTTTAGTTCAATGGATTATATCCAAGTATTGAGAGAAGACCAATGGATATGACTTGCCAGTATGCTTTGGATTTGTAGATTATGAAAAGGCATTTGATTCTATAAGCATTTCTTTAGTGATTAAAACATTGGATCACCATGGTATAGGCTCGTGATATTATCATATTCTAAGGAATCTTTATAAAAATTCACCAGAAGCATCTAAATTAGATAATGATATTAAAAAGATTAACATTCAAAAGAATGTATGACAAAGTGATTCCATATTTTCAAAACTTTTTACAGCAGTTTTGCAAGAAGTATTTTTGCTAAGAGAGTTGATGTAAAGGAAGATTATTTAAGTCATCTGCATTTTGTAGATGATATAGTTGTTTTTGCAAATAATGCTTTAGAGCTTCAGGAAATGTTGCAAAAATTATCAGATGAAACATAAAAAAGAAGGATTATAGGTAAATGTTAGAAAGGCTAAATTAATGTTCAATGGATTTTATCAAAAGAAAATAAAGATTGATAATGATGTTTTAGAAGAAGTTAACAATTACAAATATCTTAGATTATTACTACAGATGAAGACATAATGGATGAAATTAATCATATTAAACTTGGATAGAAAGCTTTTAGCAGATATAACTTAATATTTTTTGATAAAAAATAAAGTCAGATGTCACATGACCTAATTTTAATAAAGCTCATGTTTACAAATGTTATGTATAGAGTTCTCAAAACAAACTCTTAACAAGCTTTGAGAATACCCTCAACCCCAGACCGGTTTCTGCATCTAGTGTCGTCAGTCAGGTGTTAGGATATTCATTAGATTAAAAATACTAGGACAAACCCAGCACTTTATCTAATGTATAACTATTGAGAAGAAAATCTGAAACTTTCAGACATCTATATGTATAAAAATCCAGCTATCTAACTCAAATAGCCATATGGGACTGAACTAAGTTCAGATACACCATATATTAATAGCTCTAGCAATATAAAATCACCAAAGCCTTAGTAGCAAAAAATAAATTGAAAAAATCAGTCAGATGTCACAGACTGGTTTCTGCATCTAGTGTCATTGGTGAGGTGGCTATTTGAGTTAGATAGCTGGATGTTTAGATATATAGATGTCTGAAAGTTTCAGATTTTCTTCTCAATAGTTATACATTAGATAAAGTGCTGAGTTAGTCCTAGTATTTTTAATCTAATGAATATCCTAACACCTCACTGATGACGCTAGATGCAGAAACCAGTTTGGGGTTGAGGGTATTCTGAAATCTTGTTAAGAGTTTGTTTTGCAAACTGTATATATAACATTAATTACTTAATATTAAAAGTAAATGTGCCTGTGTTTGAAAAGAAAAGTTTTTAATAAATGTGTTTTTTCTGTTTTTACTTATGGATCTGTAATTTGGACCTTTAACAAAAGATCAATACAAAAACTTCATACCACTGGAAGAAGTATGGAGAGATGCATATTAGGAATCACAAGAAAATATCAAAATAAAATACATGAGGTGAGAGAACCAACAGGTGTTACTGACATCACTGAGAGAATTAAGAGACTGAAGTGGAGTTGGGTTAGGCATATTATGGGATGAAATAATAATAAATGGGCAGTTGATATGTTAAATTGAATTCCAAGAGATTTTAAAAGACCAAGAAAAAGTCCATGTGTGAGATGGATGAATGAAATAAGCAAGTGTGCTGGTGTGATGTGGACAAGAGAGGCTAGAGTTTGGAGATGTATTGAACTTGGGAAGACCATCTTATAGTGGATAGATAATGGTTGAAAATGATGGTGATGATGTTGATTAATATGTTTTGAATCAGCATTTATAGTAGAGACTTAAATTATAATAGTTGTTACAGAAAATGTTGCTAAATTAAGTCATATATGAGATATGATTTGGTATCTAACCTTTATTCGGAATATGTTGTGATGTCAATTTTAGTAATTTTATTAAATACACGTTTTTTTAAAAAAATTGTTTGTATTTTTTTATATTAAGTTATTTTTTATAATGATGTAAAGTACTTTTATAGATAATTAATTTTTAGGTTAATCCATCTTAAAATAATATGTAAATAATGCTTTCCTGAAGGTTTGTGATGTTGGTGTTCTAATTGTAATTTTATATTGGACTATTTCCATAATCTAATAAGAGTATTGAATGTCTTTAGAAAAATTTAACTTTATTTAAATATTCCAAATACATTCAACTGTTAATAATAGCACATCAAACAAGTTAATATATGCACAACATTTCAAGAGGTATTATTTCCCCTCTTCTTCAGATGTTGCTGGTACTAGCATGGGATTTGAACCTTGGATCCTTAGATTCTTGACTATTGAATTTTAGGGTTGGTTAGAGCGGTACCATAAAATTCAATACTCAAGAATCTAAAGGTCCAGGTTCGAATCCCTTCTGCTAATACTGTCACTGGCCTGTCCAGCATTACCTGAGGAAGAGGACAGAATAATACTGCTTGAAATGTTGCGCATATATTAACCTGTCTGATGTGGTATCACTAACAGTTGAATGTATTTGGAATATTTAAATAAAGTTAATTTTTTCTAAAGACATTCAATACTCATATTAGATGACGGAAATAGTTTAATATAAAATTACAACTATATAAGTAAATTTAGAAAAATGTCATCTTCAGTTATAATTCAAGAAACATTTATTTATCTGATAGCTGCATTACATGAAAAAATTAACAATCATTCTGCAATGTAAATACATTTTGGGAATCTTTTCTTACCAATTGCCTGGAACAATGCCATTATCCAAGTCAATTATGACAATAAATTGATGTAAATTTTTTGATGAAGGTGAATTCATAAAATGAGTAAAATGACTCTACATGGTTAGTATTTAAGATGTTTTGAAATAGCCTGACTTATAAAAATATGTGATAACGAAATGTGCAGATTTAAACATCATTGCAATCGATTTACCATTTTTAATATAAGGCGTTAGTTATTATATTTATGCAAATAGTTGGCATCATTCCAGATAAATAATTTATGATTTTTTTCTATGTGAACTGATGACTTCATAACAAATGCTTTTATATTGGAATTGCAGTTGATATCTCTCTAGATTTTTTTTAAAGTGTCATAGCATTGGCGGGGACGCGAACCTGCAACCTGGGAAACTGCCTGCAAGTGCAAAGCAGTTGTGCTGATCTCTTGACCACAAATGCATTACTTTTCTACAATTCTTTTCACTCATAAATTCTCAACCTCTTTGCTGATGAAAAAATGGGTTTCTTTATTGATTATATGTGCATTTGTTTTCTTACTGGCATATAAATTAGTTGCTAGGTGATATCTCAATATGTATCATTATTTATGATTAACAATTATTCTCTGGTTTGGTAGTATGAAAAATATTCATTCATTTTAATGTGAGACTATTTTCTTTATTAGTTTATGGCAATAGTAGGGACCCATTTTGCCAAATCTTAATGCATATATTAACATTTATGTCTGATTCACCTTGACAATCAATATGTTTGCTCTCAAAAATTATTTCCAAGATTCTTTAACTGGAGTTCTACCTATGGCATTAATAGTCTTAGCTAATATAAATCTATTCAAGCAGATAATATAGTTACCTGGAATAACCTTATTAGGTACATGTTTTTCCTATCATTATCTCAATTTTCCCATTATGTTCAAGAATAAATATATGGAATCAATATTTTTAAATTTTGTTATTTGAAGTTTTTTAGACTATGAAAATATTAAAAGTGTTTCATTATTGACCTATCCAAAATTTTAATTGATGCTAATGGCCAGTAGATATATATCAGTCTAAACCAGTTAAGAAATCAATGTGAGATCCCTGTACTTTGTGTAAGACTTTTGTGATTAAATGTATGTGGGTTTTTATACCTTTTTTATATATTAACTGTATGTAATAACTGAAACACACAGGCTTATTATATACCTGTGTTTATATATGTAATATATAGGGTATATGAGCACAGACTTTCAGACGACCCACCACTCTCCACACTATCTCATAACACTGATACACTTGAACACATATACGTTGAAAAGAAAAATAATCACCAATATATGTATTTCATGCTAAACCAGAAATCATCAGTTGGTCCAGATTACCATCTCCACACATATATGCTATAAGTGCTCAGATATATATTAAGATAGCCAATTCTCATACTAAAATTCAGTTATTACATAGTAGAAATGTCTGCCCATCCCTTGTATTAAATGGATTATGTCCTGTGTATGAGGGGTTAGATTAATCTTAGGTCAACATGGGTGTGAAAAGAATCTCAGCCTCAGGGTGGCCTTTGAGCATTTCTTCATCAGATTTTCAATTGGATGGATGGTTGAAGAGTTGGAGTGTGGAGTAGATTGAAGCCTGTCCATTAAAGTATGAGAATTGGCTATCTTAATATATATCTGAGCACTTATAGCATATGTGTGTGGTGATGGTAATCTGGACTAACTGATGATTGCTGGTTTAGCATAAAATACGGATATTGGTGATTATTTATCTTTTCAACATATATGTGTTCAAGTAAATCAGTGTTATGAGATAGTGTGGAGAGTGGTGGATCGTCTGAAAGTCTGTATATTACATATTAACTCTATGATAACTTTCATTAAAATGTTATAAATTTGTTTACTCTCACTTACTCATATTTTTTCTAAATTGAAATTTAGCATAAATGAATGCTTTTTCAATTAGCAGACAATAGAAAATTAATGATTTAAAATTTTCAATGTTTATTTCCGGCTTTGCCTACATAGATGACTTAATGTGACAATTCTGAAAAGTCAGTTAGAATATTGATATGTATATATATGCCAATATTAACAAATGGTTTATAACATTCTTGAAAAGTGAAAGAGCATAAACAGATATCCTTTTTTTCTATTGGCTAAGATAAGTTCACCTTCAGAAATTAGACTATTATTTTTATGATTCAAGAAAATGTAGCCTAAAGTTGGTAAAACTTGCAAACATTATTTCAAATGTTAAATATAAATGTGCACTATTTCTAATAACAATTTTATAAAATCCTAAATATTAAACTATTTCCATTTTAATTATAAATTTATTTAAACGCACATTGATTACGTAAATAATATTTATTAAGGCTGTAGCCTCAAGCACATGCATATAAAATGCGATAGTAGGGACCTGTGGTTTTAAGACCTGTAGAGGTCCCTAACTATCGCATTTTATACGCATGTGCTTGCGGCTACAGCCTTAATGAATATTATTTCCATTTTAATAATTTTTAGATTTAATTTAATCCCTGTAACTTTAAGCTTATTTAATAGCATTTGGTACCAGTTGTATGTCTCTTTAATATTTTAATAACTAGTGGGAAATAATCTGAATATTATAGTATTAGTTAGTCTATCAGATGATAGATAATACAAATAATTTGGGTTTTTAAAATCTCTATACAGCTTAGAGCAGTGGCAAAGTGGCAGATTTGGGCATTAAAGGTCCATGGATTGCATCACTGTCTCTTCTGGCATTCAAATATTTTATGGCCCCACAAACAAACAACCATTTGATTACTTTTAATATTAAATGACAAATTTATCAATTATTACAATTAACACATCTGAGACTTACTAATGAACTGATTATTATAGATATTTTTAATAGATAGTGTGAAAAGTAGCCATTTAATGAATGGAAGTTAAACCACTAAACATCACATGATCCTAAGCTGCTGTGCTCTCAGATCCAAGGCTCCTCACAGACAAAAGTCACAAGCTAGAAACTAGTCTGGGGATATTGGATGAGTAGACACTAGATAGGGATTTTATGCACAAGCGTTCTGGCATTCATTGATTACTCTAGCTTGCACTGAGTGGCACTACTGTATGAAGAGTTTTGCCTGTTTTAAATGGAGATTAATATTTGCAGTCTCTATATATTCTAATCTAACCATTCTGTTTGATAATGTGCAGTTGTACTATTTATTGCTTATGTAAAAAGGATAAATGATTCAATGACTGTCTACCACAATTTTATTTCATCCCTGAGACATTACTATGAAATACAAATACAATAATGTATAATGACAACTTGTAGATTTAAAGTTCATCAATCCTTAATTTAACCTTTTGTTTGTATACATAAATTAGTATTGATTATATAAATGTGCAATAATTAGAGGGAATTTGAACCCACACTTTCAAGCTCACTTTAATCATAAACTCCATCTTATACATCTGATAAACACAACCACATACATGCAAAAAAGATACTTGATCTCTAATATATGTATTTCATGCTGAACTAGCACTCATCAGTTGATCCAGATTATCATGTCTTACATCTTCTTTGTATGTATGTGTATCAGTTGTATAAGATTGAGTTGATGACTAAAGGCACTTTTAAAGACTGGTTCAAATCCCTTCTAATTACTTCTAAGTTAAAAGTAAATATAATATATTTGTATTTAAATATTAAATATGCAATAAGTATGCAAGGTTCTTATCATAGTTAAAGCAATGAAGACCTAGAATTAACAGATTAAAAGTCTCTAGTGGTGAACAATGAGAATTTTTGTAATGGAATTTGGGACAGAATCTTTCATTCAGTAAATAATTTGGCAGCTCAGTTTTTTACCCAAAAATCTAGAAGAACCTACATGGTCTAAAAATGACCTATCTCATAAAATCAGGAAATGTCATTATGTCTGGCTGATTACTTATTTAAGCAGTACAAGTAGTAGTAATATCACTATTTGTAATGGTAACAGAGAAGAAGTAGTGTTAATAATAAAATATTTAATTTCTATTCTAAATATTAATGTATAGAACATATGAATTTTCTTGATGGCAAATTTTCAAGCTAAACATTAGACAATATTTATAGTTAATAAAACTGATTGTAATAAAAAAAATGATCGTCCATTTGAAGAAGTTTAATTGAACAAGTCAATAATGATATATTTTTTGATAGATAGATCATCAAATGATTACTAACATATTCTAAAAATACTATTTTATATAAAAAGAAAAATTTCATTTACATCATAAAAGTTATTTCAAAGATGGTCTTAAAAATGCAAAATTGGTCAGTTCTCTTGAAGAATATTGCTAACATAAAAAACAATAATAGATGGTGAAGACTTCCAGAGGGAGAAAACAAGGCTTGTTGCAGAAGTTTAAAGGTAGCAATATAAGATGTGAAATAAACAGCAAGTGATATGTATAAAATATGTTTATATTTTGTGAATTGGTTTAAATATTCATGGTAATTTTAATTTTCAACCTTTTGTTGTTATTTTTGACATTCTGTCTACCATTTTGTTTTGTTTTTCTAAAGTTAGAATGACATCACATGATCAACAACTCTTATACTAGCACATAATTGTTGTTAAACAAGGCAAAACTCTCCATACAGTAGTACCACCCTGTGTCAACCAGAGTCATCAATGGATGCCAGAAGGCTTGTGCATAAAATCCCTATCTAGTGCCTACTCATCCAATATCCCCAGACTAGTTTGGCTCTCAGATCCAAAGCTCCTCACTGACGAAGGCCACAAGCCACAAACTAGTCTGGGAATATTGGATGAGTAGGCACTAGATAGGGATTTTATGCACAAGCCTTCTGGCATCCATTGATTACTCTGGTTGGCACAGGGTGGCACTACTGTATGGAGAGTTTTGCCTTCTTTAAATTAGAATGACCATACTTATTTGTGTGAGATATTCAAATTATTCACTTGAAAGTCACTATTTTTAAAATTAGTTATGATATTATGCATAAACAATTCTGTAATAGTTACTTTGTTTATTTATCATTTATTTTATGCTAACATTTGGTTACATTTATTTTTTTAAAAGATTTTTTTTTTTAAAAAAAAAAAAATAGCAAATGACTTTATCGTTTCATTGACATAACTTCAGCTTAGAGAAGACAAATTATTCTTTTTTTTTTTCAAATATCAGTTGATTAAAAAAAAAAATTAGTAATTTAAAAAAAAAAAATTAATGAACATTTAAATTATTGTTCAACACACATTATAACAAGCTGGGACTTTAAAAGCTTTGGTTTCTATGGTAATAAATAACCAGATGCTTTTAAAATAAAGTATTATTACCATAAATACATTATAATCCAAACATATTTATGTTTATGTGTATAAGTAATTTTTTTTGCTTATATATACTACTTTTTTTTTCATATACATTATTTTTTACTTTGTTTTTTACATCATATATTAGCAATGGTAAATTATTTTTTGTATGCAATACTTTTACAGATCTGTAACGAATTGTGATGGAAAACTATTTAATCTCATTTGAAAATATTTATTAATGGCTATTTTGCTTATATACAGAGACATATTGAACCACTGTTTACAGAGGACGGAGGCAAAAAGATATATATTGTAAAAAACAATAATACCCAGAAATTATTGAAAATTATAGATAAAAAAAAACAATTGAAATCATTAAAATACAATTCAGATTTTACAATTCATAATATCCAATTCCTGATATTATAATATATACATATAATTTTAATATTGGATTAATATTTTTTTTAAATATTGGATTAATTACACATATTTCGAAAAGAAGTGTTAGTATATGCTTTTTAGGTGTTAAAAATTTGCTAATCTTTTATATTTTCATTTCATAATACTTCATTTTAATTTTAAAAATAATAAAAAATAAATAAAAACAAGTTTACGATCATAATTCAAGAATTTACAGAACTTAAGAAAATTTTAAGACACAAGTTATTAAAATTTTTGATTGGTATTGTTTTGTGCATATGTTATACTTCAATTGAAAATATAATATTTCTAAAACTAAGTATATCTATAATCTCTATTTATTATGCCGAGAAGCTATATAGTATAGCTATTCTTTAAATACTTTCTATAATTACTGTTTACCATGTTTTACCAGTTTTTATTTATGGATTTGAGACTTAGACACATAACAGAAGAATAATATAGAGGAATTCAGACCACTCGACAAAGAATGGAGAGATGCATGTTAGGAGTACCAAGAAGATATTGAAAATGAACTAAATGGGTAAGGAAACAAACAGGTGTTACTGACATGATTGAAAGAATTAAGAGACTGAAGTGGAGTTGGGTGGACATATTGCTGGAACAGATGATAATAAATGGACTGTTGAAATTTTAAACTGAATTCCAAAAGATTGTAAAAGACATAAAAAGAGACCATATATAAGATGGATGAATGAAATAAGTGAATATTCTGGGGAGTGTGGAGAAGAAAGGCTAGTGATTAGAGAAGATGGATTAAACTTGGAGAAATCTTCCTGCAGTGGATTGGTAATGGTTAAAAATGATGATAAAAGAAATAAAAACAAATTATTATTATTTTTTACAGTAGTGTTGAAAATCGTTTTCATTTAGCAGATATTTCTTTAGATCAGGGGTGGGTAATTATTTTGTCTCAAGGGACACTTTGTGAAGTAGGGGTTAGCAGAGGGCCGCATCGGGAGCCACTTTGTGGAAGCGGAGGTTAGCGGAGGGCCACACCTTTTTTCCATGACACAATAAACATACTGCTTTATTCCCTGTATTACCAAAGAAATATTTGTTTGTCTATTCTTCATTAAACCCATGACATTTACATTTTTTCAGAGGATTCATGGTTTCATTAAAGTTGGAAAGTTATATATTTACTGTTGCAGAGATAAAATTAAAATTAACCAGATCAATAGGAAAAGCACTGCACATTGTATCTACACTGTGCATGTGTATTGACATGGTCGTCCTAGTGGAAAATTCAAGATGAATCTTTGGTCATGCACAGGAAGGAAATCTTGGTTCAAGGCAGATTTTTCTGTCTTGGTGGGCCACAAAAAAATTCTTAGAGAGCCGCATGTGGCCCATAGGCCGCTATTTGCCCACCCCTGCTTTAGATAGATCTGATTTTACATACAATTTAATTATTATTATTTCTTAATAATTAAATACACGTCAATGTATATATGCCATTCTAATTTCAGAAAGAGAGAGATACAGAAAAAACCTTTTTAATGTATTAACCAATACAATGTACTACGATAATACCGTTTGAAGTATTTTTTTAAAAAAAATAGTTTTCTCTTTGACAAGTAGATATATGTATGCAAAAAGAAAATATAATACAAATTAGTTTTCAAAACCAACAATAAAATTGTCTGCTTAGATCATAAAATATTTCTTTAAAAATTCAACAACTATCCAGAATATTTTTATAAATAAGTGAAATAACAATAGTAAACTTGATATCTCACAAAAATAATCAATAATAAGCATGCATAAAAAATGAAATAATAAAGTAGTATTTAATTATAAAAAACAAAAAAACAAATGCATTGGTTTTTGCAAGATAAATATATTAATTGTGTAATAAAAAATAATTTTATATATAAAATTATTTGCAGAATTTATATATATAGTATCATCATCATCATCAACCATTATCAATCCACTGCAGGATGACGGTCTCTCCAAGTTCAATCCATCTTTTCCTATTTTTAGCTTCTCTTCTCCACATCACCCCTGCACACTTTCTTATTTCATCCATACATCTCACATGTGGTCTCTTTCTGGGTCTTTTACAATCTCTTGGAATCCAGTTTAAAATTTCAATTGTTCATCTATTATCATCTCTTCTAGCAATATGTCCAGCCCAACTCCACTTCAGTCTTTTAATTTTTTCAATGAGGTCAGTAACACCTGTTTGTTCTCTTACCCATACATTGCGTTTTCAATTTATAAATAACTCATAGTGTCAACAGACTAGAAAAAAAAGATTGCTTTATTTAGTGATAGTGTTTTCTATTTATATATTTTAATTAAAATATTTTTATTAAAACTAATAATTATGATAACTTTTTAAAATTATTTTATATACGCTGAATACCTGCTATACCCTACATGTTGGATTCAAATCTAATTTGATTAAACGTGATATCTTTTGCAGTTTTTTCAAGTAAATCGGTAATTAGTTGGATTTCTTAGGTAGAGAATAAAATACGGATTGAAAACTCTCACCATCTAGATATTTGAAAGTCTAATGAGCAGTACCTTTTTTTTTTTTTTTGATATTTTTTTATTCTAGCGGCTTTCTCTAACAGTGGATTATTTTAACTCTTGCTTTTATTAATTTTTTGTGTTATCCACGTTTTTTTATGATATAATTATGTGACAGTTATATTTGCAGTTACCTAATTATGTATTAATACATTGTACAGGCTTAAACCGACATTTATATATGTAATATATGCGGGGTTCGAACTCAGACTTTCACACGACCCACCACTCTCAGTGCCATCTCATATTGCTAACCCACCTGATCATACACATGGTGAAATGGTAAATAATCACAAATATATGTATTTCATGCTAAACCAGCAATCATCAGTTGGTCTAGATTACTATCCTCACATATATATATATAATCAGTACTCAGCTTTATATTAAGATACCCAATCTTTATACTTTAATGGACAGGCTTCAAACTATTCCAACTCACAACTCTTTAGCCTTCCATTTCATTGAAAATCTGATGATGGAACATTCAAAGCCCTTGTTAGTGCCAAGGTTGTCATCCTACCCATGTTGACATATTGGTCATTCTGACCCCTCATGTACAGGAGAATAATCCATTTATACATACATATGCGAGAGATGGGCAGACCTTTTACACACTATTTATATAAATTAATACATTGTACAGGCTTAAACCTGCATTTATATATGTAATATATGTGGGGTTCGAACTCAGACTTTCACACGACCCACCACTCTCAATGCCATTTCATATTGCTGACCCACCTGATCACACACATGTTGAAAAGATAAATAATCACCAATATACGTATTTCATGCTAAACCAGCAATCATCAGTTAGTATTTTCATTTTTATCCAAATTATAATTACAACAATTATTAAATATAAGCATAAGATATTAGAACTAATAAAACAAGCTTTTATTAAAAACAGGATGGGAGAAAGAAAAAAATGTTAATGGTAGAGAATGATTAGTGATTGTAGACTGGAAGAAAAAATATTAGGTTGAGGGTGATGAAAAGATTTATTTCACAGGAGTAAATAATAGTTTCAAAACAGAAGGAATGTTTAATTTACATAATACAATCTCTGTCATATAATCTATACAGAGAAATTTTTGGTTTTATTTAAGTAGTTATTTTTAGATTACAACATTGATTTATTATTTCTAATGATGGCCTAGCGGTTAGCATAGCGGCCTTCCAAGCAGCTGACCCAGGTTTACTTCTTGGTCAACACTTTGACATGTTATTTTGAATGAAAATTTAGAAGGCACTGTTTTGTACTCATTTTTGTAAATTTTTTAAGCTTGCTATTAATAAGAGATAATTATATATCACATCATCATATAATCACATATAAAATACTGTATATTCTAAATTTATGCAAGAGGCTACTTATACAATATTGTAAAATAGGATTATATACTTGTTTTCATGATTACTGTTTTATAATGATATACCTACCTGTAATAATAGCCCCATATAAATTTTTTCTTTAACTGAAGAAGGCCCAATAATGAAACAATATCAGAACAGCTTTGTGTGATTTAATGCAGTAGTAAAGTGATAATTCATTTGAGAAAGAGTGAAAAAAAATAATTTTGGTCCAATGGATGAACCTGTTGTGTCAGCTCATTAATTTATTGCAATAAGGTCATGTGATCACTCAAGTAGCAGTGAATTTGTTTAAAAATTAAAAATATTTTTTTATGTTTGCAAATAGTCAATCTTTATCCATTACTGTTTTCCTGAAGGTTTGTGATAATTGTGTTTTAGTTGTATTTAAATATTGGACTATTTACATCATCTAATATGAGTATAAGAATGTCTTTAGAAAAATTTAACATTATTTAAATATTCCAAATACATTCAACTGTTAGTAAATAGCATACAGATTAGTATATGCACAACATTTTGAGAGGTATTATTCTCCCCTCTTCTTCGGGTGTTGATGGCCTGACCAATGACAGTACTAGCATGGGTTTCAAACCTGGATCCTTAGATTTTTGATTATTGAATTTTAAGGTAATGCTCTAACCAACTGAGCCATCCTGCCATGGCAACACTCAGCAAATTTCATATACTTATCTATAAGGTTCTTCCTGATTTCTCTACTTTTTCCTAAGAGCAAAGTTGATTAGTGGTTTCCATACATTATGCATAGTCACACTAGGTTGACTTATGGGATTGTTTGTCATTATCATATGAGCACTTTTTTAAGTTTTCTTCTTTGTATTTTTTCTTCTCTATCCAATATTTTTCCAGTCGAACATATATTCATTGATACATACATGATCTGCTGCTACCTTAGACACATCTGTCTTCTCTCTTCTTGCAAGCACTTTTTTTAAATAAAGTTAAAAAAATTTTTAAGACCTTCAATACTCATATTAGATGATGCAAATAGTTCAACATATAAATACAATTTATCCATTGCTATTTAAACTTAAAGCAAGAATATGCAAAATGTTTTGTCATTCTAGTGCCAGTTATTGCATCTAAATTCCCATCTCCAGAATTCTTTCTGTATTTTGCTTTTATTAATAGTATATATACGAGTCAAAATTGGAAGCAAGATAGCTAAGCATCAAAAAAACCCTTTAGATTCATTTTACTATTCAAATTATAAATCTGAAATTCAAATCAGCCTAACTTTATAACCAAAGCCTCATTGACAAAAACAAAAACCAGAATTTGATAAGTTTCTAGTAATCAATGATAACTAAATCTCACAGTAAATGCCATTAAAATAAAGAGATGCTTTTGCTTTATTATATATTGTGTGATCCATGGAATTAGATGAATTGTTTTTTTTAAGTGTCATAGCATCGGCCGGGGCATGAACCCGCAACCCAGGCAACTGCCTGCAAATGCAAGGCAGTCATGCTGACTTCTCAACCACCAATGCAAGAATTGTTGTTATTAATATTTAAACTTACTGCAAGTAGATTCATTATAATTAGATTTGACTTTATATAAATAAACTTACATTCATATTCATATGGTAGAGATCTAGACTCTAGAGCTTAAAATTCAAAGAATGCAGATCAATTAGTGTTTGAACTTGATGTGAATTTTCATGCAAACTCCCAAACAATGAACTATTTTATTTGGTTTAGTGCAGTGGTAAAAAGGCATATCCTAAATCTCAATGACCATGGTTCATGGTTACAGCTGTTATTTTCAGTGCTTGTGAACCCTCGAGCAATAAGCCATTCAGTTATTTTGTAAACTATTAATTAATTTGACTGGAATAACTAAAACATCATGTTATTAACCAAAATATTATCAAGTGTACATACACAAATTTATTAATATGAAAATCTAGTTGTAAACAAACTACAGTGCTATAGAAAGTAATTAAGAGTAGATTAGAGAACAAGTCTAAGCCTTCAGGAATGATCAGAGACTAAAAACCTAACTTTAAAGATTAAAGAAAGATCTGAAGATGAATTTAAAGCCTGCTGCAAAGTTTTTTGATTGTTCAGCTTTCTATAGACGTTTGACAAAACTGAAGGGGATAGGATGGATTTTGAATCCATAATTTGCGATGATGACCATGATTACATTTTATGTAATCATAATTAGCATTAAAGATATATTTGATCTATTCTTGGACTAATTTTTGTTTACTCTAAAAACCTTTATAACAATAAATCATATTTCTCTAAAAGAAGTGTTTTTAATTTACATAGTCCAAATTAAAAACTCTTCATTTACATTTGAATATTATATGTAAACAAAATTATTAATTAGAGAAGTAATGAGATATTTTTTAATTAATAATTATAATGAGATAAATACATCATTTTTAATTAAGTGTTATTTTAACAAATAATTATGTTAGCAGAAATATATTTAAAAAATAAATAAATTCAAACTGCATTTTATTACGAATTAGTCTAATATTGTATATATATAAAAAGATGAAGGCCTCCCTAGCAGTACCTCATAAAAAAACAATGAAAGTAAAGGAATCATTAGATACCCATTTACCATGAGTTAGCTGAGACATTTAATGATCAGAGAGTTGAAAAAAATCCCTAAGCTTTTTATAAAAAATTTTGAATCCAGGTCATAGGTGTAGCATAAGGATATGCCATTCCCTAATTATAAGGTGCTTAATATGTACAAATATGCTTCAAAATCTGTTAAAGAAATTAAGTTTTTTGAACATTAATTATTAAATATTCCTTAAGAATGTTAAATATGTTCTGTAAATCTTTTTTTGAACTGGAAAACATAGAACAATCACCAGCAAACTGTAAATCCAGAATCCAGGATGAATTCTGGTTTATGCTTTTAATCCTAATTAAAAATTCCAACCTCAAAATGATGTCATATCCTGATCCTGTTTCATTAAGATACCTACAAACAGTTCTAAAGACAGTTTAAGAAAACTGAAATAATATAAAAGCAAATATGTATCCTTATTTTACACCATTTTTATTTCAAATGCCAAAGATTTTCCACCTGTAATAGTAACATTTTCTCTCATTACATCATGTAAAACCTTTATAATAGGAGTAAATTATGACCAATCAACTAATTTCAAACAATCCATTATTGCAATTTTGCCTATGCTCTTTATTTTTAAAAATTCAAACAATAGAAGTATCTTTAAGTCAGACAACATATTATGATGGATCCATATATATGTTTTAATAATTCCAATATTTGTGAAACTAATATATCTTCATATTTGAAGACTTCAGATATTTCATCTGGATCTGCAGAATTTCCACTTTTAAGATTATATAGAGCTGTTTGACTTTACCAATCTAAGATATATTTTGATCCAAATTTAAATGATTAGATGAAATGGATATATAATTCAAAGTTGTCATCTCAACTCATATCATTATTCAAAAGATGGTCAAAATACTTCTTCCATCTGTTCAAACTACCATTATCATCATGTAAGAGAATGTCACTGCTCTATTTAATAGGATTGTAATACCATTTTTCAGATCTACATGTTATGTTCACTGCATCATAAAAAAGATATAGAGTAACCACAATCAACACATGTCTATATCTTCTTTGCAGTTTTGATCTACCAATCAACTATAAGACATTTTATCAGGTACTAAACTTCTGCCTTCAAACCTATATATTTATTATGAATTATTACATCTCATTCATTATTTTTCCAAATAAAAATTACCATATTTTCAAAAATCAAATTATTTATAAGATCATTATTAGAAGACCAGTCATGATTCTTCTTTTTAATAAATCCAAGAATAAATTTACTTGAATCCATAACACACATCTTGAGAGAATTTCATGAATCAGTAATAGACCATTCTAGAGGTCCAAATTAACAATTTTAGTCTTTACCAGCTGTTGAAATTTAGTTAAAAATAGTAGATACTTCTAAAGAATGAACATCTATTTTCTAATGATGTTGACTTGGATCAGATTTATTTTTTTAATTATACCTATCATTTTAATCTTTTGAGCATATTAATTTATGATTCTATTCAACAATCTTCTGATTATACTGTAACCTAAATACCATTGTTTTGAGCATGGATGGATTCATATTCTTTTATTGTGATTTTTGTGTCTAAATAAAGAGTTTGTAATAGTAAACCCATTTTCCATGGAAAAAATCAATAACAATAATTTATTTGACTTTACATTACTACCAATGTTTCTAACAACTTTTGACCAATATCTACTATTAGTACTGACATGTGTATTATAAACAGTGTTATCCAGCAAGAAATAAAATCTGTCTTTCTCTGAATCTAAGGTTAGACCATAAGCACTAACATAGTATTATTGTGCAAGGCAAATTTATCACAGTGATTTCCAAGAATAGAAAATACTAAATTTGATTCTTACAGAAAATCCAATACCATGCTTTCTGCTTTCACAGACTTGCTCTTCCGATAATTATATAGCCATTTACCTGTTCTATTGAACTTCCTTCCTCCAGAAAATAAATTTAACTAAGAGCATCTACATGCATCTTGCCTCTTGCTAACCCCTTAACTACTAGTGTAGACCTTCATTCTGCTCTTGATAAATTTGTATCAAGTAAAATTTACACTTTCCATACAAAAAAAATCTTTGGCACTATCACTGTCTTCTGCTTTATCATTCTTACTATTATTATCACTTCTATCACTGTAATAAATATATCAATAGGCATAGAATATATCTGGACTGTATAAATTATACTATTTTAAAATCATACTTTCTAGGCCTCTTCCATTTCCTTGAAGACATAAAATCACTAAATAGAGCTACCTAAATATATAAAACATTTGTCAGATGTAACCCTTGTCTCAAATCCATTTCCATCCTGACTCATTAGTGATTGAACAGCCTTGAGAAGAGTTTATGACAAAGGATTGTCAGTCTAGTAAATCTGGTCCTGTCAAGGCTCTCTTAACTTTTGAAGACTTTAACTAAAAAAATGAAAAAGGGAATTGAGTCAGAAAGCTATGTGTTTAGTTAAAGTATTGAAATGTGGTTTACAATCACTCAATCCCATTGTCATGATTAGTGGAAGAAGTTGACCAATTACCTTAGTCTTATGATGATTAGATTCTACATCAACTGAAATGATTGAAGGAAGGGGAAAAAGAATGATAGAAAAGATTGCTAGTATTGAAAATAGTCCAAAGATACAATAGAAAGAGATCAAGCCCCTCATGTGGTCTATAAAATGGCATGCCCTCAATTAGGCTGCCAGGCATCTTACTATCGTGAGACTCAGGCTAACCTTAATACAAGAATTTACCAACACAGGTATGTATAAACAGGGTTAAAAATAAAAATAAAGGAACATCAGTATTCTGGGACCACCAAGCAGGTACAGGCCATGTATTTGAACCTAGTTCTGCCCAAATAGTTTGTACAGAGAAGAATGATGCCAAAAGAAAAGTTAAAGAGGCTTTTTACATGGCAAATGATCCCAGTGTCATTTAATAGAAAAGAGACATGCTTTGCTCTCTCTAAACAATGGACTAATTAAATATTCAAACTCATTTGCATATGTATACAATAAATAACAACAGTATTCATTCACAAAGCTATGATTATGAGATTCGAACATTAAATCTCGAAAGCGCTAAGCAGACCCATTACACATTATTTTAAGTGTAATTATAGCTTCTCTAACGCATGCGAAAAAGTCGCATGTTTATAATTACAATTTTCACAAGTGAAGAGAAAAACAATTTATTACCTAAATTTTTATGAACCAACCTTTTATCCTATGAAACAGAGACGCTCTTTGCTGGGCATTGTTTATCTGCTATTTACAGTTGATTTTTATATCTGAAGATCATTATATTAACCACAAGCTATGCAGCCTGTTAATAGGTTGAGCATAACAGCTAACTATTGTCATGGTAAGGAAAATATAATGTTTGAAACCCAAAATAGCATCAGGTGACTGATCCTTTGTTTAATATCTAAACTAAACACATTAATATGTTCTACACAACTTTATTCTAGAAATAATGATACTTGCATATATAGTTATATTATAAATTAAAAGTAAACTCAATCTTTAATATTCTATTGTATGGCAGTTTCTATGATCCCATATAGAATAATAAGAAAACGCATTAAACTAGATTTGGCAATTACAGAAGGTGAACGTTTTGGTTTTCTTTCTGTAAAAAAAACCCTCTTAATTTGATTGAAATTTAAAAATTTTTTGAAGCTTTTACCAGCTGTTATTTAAAGTTATTTCACAGAAATATCAAATGAATATATATATACATTATGACAGGGATACTTTTATAGATACAAAAATGTCAAATATTTCTTTAGAAGCATAAAGATAGACAAAAGTGATTTTTAGAGTGGCTCTGGAAGTTATTTAAAATTTTCATTTTTGCTAAATACCTCCGCATAAAAATTATAGTTAATAGAATATAAATAGATATATTATATGGGCTGGTAAGCAGGTACTTAGACAAACAGATCGATTAATTAGTTAAACAAAGACAGACAGACAGATAGATAAAGATAGTTTGATGGATGGTTGGATAGATAGACAGATAGATATACAAACAGATATATAGATAAACAGATAGATAAATAGATAGATAGATAGATAGATAGATAGATAGATAGATAGATAGATAGATAGACAGATAGATAGATAGATAGATAGATAGATAGATAGATAGATAGATAGATAGATAGATAGATAGATAGATAGATAGATAGATAGATAAATAAATAGATAGATAGATAGATAGATAGATAGATAGATAGATAGATAAATAGATTGTAGATAGATGGATAGTAGATAGGAAGATAGATAAATAGGTGGATTGATAGATTATATATATAGATAGATCAATAAACAGATGGATGGAGAGATGGATGAGAGGAAGGAAGAAGGAAAGAGAGCAACAGTGCATGCAAGAGAGAGAGAGAGAGAGAGTTTAGACAAACATACAAATAAGTAAATTGGAATATAGATAGGTGAATAGTAGATAAAGGATGGATGAATAAATAAATGGTTAGATTGGCAGATGGGTAAACAAATAATTTGTTGGATAAATCACTGAAAGAAAAGTAGAAATATATGTCAGTCGACTAATGGATACAGATAAAATAAGTGATAAATAGAAAAAGAAAAAAGAAAGAGGGAAAAGAGAGGAACAGAAAATAGAATAAAAAAATTGTCTAAAAAACTAAGAGTTATGATCAAATTTCAGACTTCAGACTGAGTATAAATAGGTGTAAAAATAAATATGATTTATATCTTAACATTTACTTCTATGTATTATTAAATAATAATAATTTAATTAGGTAACGAAAAAAAATATTGATTCTTTTCTTAATAATTAAATCTTTTCTTGAGAATGTAAGTCATTCTAATTCAAAAAATATGTTTATCACTTTTACTGTCAGATAATAAAATCTAAAGTATTTGCATTAATAAATAATAATATTTACTAAAGCAATAAACCTAAAGCTTGTGCGTTAAAAATGCGAAGGTAGGGACCTCTACAGGTCTTAACCACAAGTTTACACATTGGAAGAAAAGAGGGGAACCCTTCTTTACTTCAACCTACTTTCTATATAAATAGGTAAAGCTGAAGTGGTTAGATCTGAGAGCGTGAAGCTGTTCAATAATTCATTGATTAAGTCCACAATTCCTATTATACATTAATACTCGCGAAATCTTTCGATTTACAATGAGTCAATGGCAAGATCTTATAGTTAGAAATCTATTACGATAATTTAAAGTAATTGAATGATTTATAATCTTGTAATTTAAAAAATTGATCCATTTAAGTGTAAGCTAACTATATTCATCAAAACTGTTATACACTTAATAAAACATTATATATGAGTTTCTCACCTTACTTTCAAAATGTAATAGATACACTAATTGCAATCTATTTATATTTTTATAGTTAGATTGTAAGTGAAATTAATAAAATATTTACTTAAAGGCCTAGTCTAAAATATATATAATTATGCATACATGTTTAGGTTCAAAATCTTAGTATTTTTTAATCGATTAGCACAAATAGTATTAAGAATTTAAAAGTATTTGCTGGGTGTAAAAATGTAAATCCAATATTTGTCATAGGAAAAGCTGATAATCAAAAACTTGTTAGGGAATATTAATGCATGCTATCACTTATATCAATGGATTCTCAACCTTACAATAAATGACTTCATAGATAAAGGCAATAGACAAAAACTAGTTTAAAGATTTATACAAACTATGTTGAACTAACTGCCAATTGTTTATTCATGTTTATAAGACATGTGGCAAATGTATACTGAACTAATGAATAATGTTATCTAAGTATTCTAGATCCAATGATTATAAGACATGTGGCAAATGTATGCTGAACTAATGAATAATATTATCTAAGTATTCTAGATCCAATGATTATACATTTGTTATTGTAAAATTTGGCTAATTGTGTTCTTGAAATACTAGTAGGGAAAATGCTAAAATCTTAAGGTTTATCAATTGTTTTTCAACAGATATTTGTGTTTTGGTTTGATGACACAAATTCTTCCAAAACCAGGAAGATAATTGAGATTGTGTTTACTGAAATCTTCCTGATAAGGTACTCAATATCCCTTGGGAGTTTTGGGTTGTAATCTTTAAATAAGAACAACTATATTTTTTTACCAAAACTATAAGTAAATTGCTAACTATTTCTTGAAAAGCTACTTATTTCTCCTAATTCTTCTTTATGTATCTTCTCCATCCCATAGCCATTACATCATACCTCTTATTTCCAGCATAAGTCAAGAAGTCACAAATGTATCTGATCTACACATTGATTGAATTTCACTACTAGAAAATATACATAACAAGATATTAATTAGTTTGATAAATACAACCCTCTTCTATTAAATACAATCTACATACCCTGTTGCCATCAATTGACTACTCCATACTGAAACAGTGTTTTCATTACCAGAAACTGAGAATAGACAAAAATAATAATAATAAAAACTTAAAATATAATTATATTTGGCAATATAGAATCAAGGTACACAGGAATTGCCTAACAAGATAGTAATTTAATTCTTTATTTGTGTATGTTTATGTGAGTACATGGATGTATAAAAGACACTTTGTATAATTACATTGACTCTTTTAAAAAAAAAAAAAAACATTACATATTTCTCTTTTATTCATTTAATATTTAAGAAAAACACTAAAAGTATTTAAATGTATATATATATATAATTGTTTTTAAAATAGATAGACTATTTTATGTTATGCACTAATTATTTTAATTAAAGGTTAATCTTGTAAGTACATTTAAAAATTAAATTAGAATTTTTTTATACTTATATTTTAGAGTTTAATTGACTAATTAAATAAAATATAAAGTGATCTACAAGGGGAATTTTGATAAGCATTTTATCAACTATAATTACGTAAATTGATAAACTTTTCCCACATGAATTATAATCAATCATAAGCACTTCTAATGCTAAGATAAAAAATATTCAGTGTCTTGAGCTAAGCACTTTCGATATCTTAGTAACTGATAAAAATGAAAGCATATGATCAGAAAATACAAAAGGGGTTCATTAAAATGTTTTACTTTTTGGAAGTTAATTGGTGAAGGGAATGAGAACAGTATTTTTTGTGTATGAAGAATAAAGTATATCTCATTTGTATTGGTATGACAGAACCTCACAAACTTATCTGCCATGCTAAGGTGCCACCAGGCTATTAAAATCTAGAAAAATTTATAAAGGCAACAGATACATATGGGTGAGGTTATTCTTTTATCAAACCAAAAGCCCCAGTCTCTAATTCACAGAGAAGCTGAGCTTTAAGTTTATAATCTAATGTTGCAAATTTGAGAATTTCTAATTCCTGATTTTAAAAATATTATTAATAAAAATAAGTTACTGCCAAAAATTAATTAAAATCCATTTGTATTGTTATGCACACCCACATTAATACAAAATTCTGGAAATTGAATTAGCAATTGAATAAATTTAATTTACATTATATGCACAGATATGTACATTAATAGATTTAACACAATTTTAAATATTTTTCTAAGTGTAAACATGCTATATAGAATACCCATTTAATACCTTGATTCTTTTGACTACAAGCTACAAGTTGCATCCAAACCAACACCAGCTTACTGATATACTTATATGATCAATGCAAAATGAGGATGTTAACATAAAAATCCATGCTGACAGGAATGTGCATCTGTAGAATGATATAATTAGAGAAATAATGATCCTTGTCCAGTACAGGATTGTGCATCTGTCTGGTGAGGCAATCATTTGGAATTATATAAAAGACATGCTTTATAAATGGGAATGATGGTCTTTGCTGGCTTAATATTACAACCAGGGTGTAAGGAGATCAGTGGCATAGGAAATATATCTACGGCCATTAGTAACATGATGGCTACACTTTGGGGCCATGCATTCAGGTGGGTACTATGCTTTGTATGCTAATGCAGCACAAGGGAATGAGAATCCAATATGCTTCGCCAGATTACATTGACATAAAATCCCCATACATCCCTCCACTAGTGCTGATTCAACTACAAAACAAATAGTCCAAAATTAACACACCTAAGTAACATAATCTTATGAATATATGCAGCCATTTATGCCTATTTTTAAATTATCAATCTAAAAGAACAAAAATAAAAATGATAGCCAAACAAAAAATAATAATAATACATAATTTAAATTTTTTACTTAGTCTGATAAGAGAATTTCTTTAAGAGTTAGATAATGTTTAGTATTTGGAAAAATTCTTATTTTAGATAATTAAAAGTTCATACTTTTCAGGACATCAAATTATTGGATTCTGTCTTTGTTGTCCTTGATGCATTGCACAACTCCATTCGAAGGTCCTTCCATCTTGTATTAATATTGCTCTCAGGAAGGAACCATCACTCTGGAGGCCATCTAAATTGGTGCAAATATAGGAAATGAAAATTTTATTGTGTGACCTCTACATTTTGGAGGTCTGCAATCCATGTATACATATGTTTAAAAAGTCACATAATGAGCAAGAGCAATCAAAAACAAACTCCATTCCAAAAAAGTTTTTTTTTTTGTATAACCTTTTTAATTGCTTATCATCAAATTCCAGGATTTCTCTTGCCTAGCTTGGTGCTGCTCTTATTGGCAATAATGAATTTCTCTATGGACCATGTGTTAATTCACATCCTTATTGGCCAGTTCACTTTAGAGTGGGAACATCAACTTTTATCATTAGTAATTTTTTTATTGATTTCTTATCTGACTTACAATTGGTTAAATGCCCAAGGACTTGTTTGCTATTATGTCTACTTTTAAATAGAAAATCATTTCCATTCTGCTAAGATTTAAAAATAATTTCTAAATAGAAAATAATTAACAGTTTTTATTTTCTTTTACATTCCTTTAAAAATAATATTTTATCTTTAGATTTTTTTTAAAATTTAACTTTCCTTTTAAATAATTGTTTAATTAGTTGTCATCTATGCAATTATATATATATATTGGTTTAAATAAAAATTTTATTAATTTTATATTTCTATTTGAATGTGATTTTATTTATCAATATTTCCTCTTTTTTATTTGAAAGTGATGTAATGGCATATATGTATACTATTACACTTTCATTTGCTACTTGTTCAAATGTTGAAACTAGAAGCCTATGTTAGAAGTAACTTATTCTATATGGAAGAAGAAATTGGTTCACTCATATTTCCACAGGAGTGTTACTAAGCAAATTCTAAGTGCCAAAAATTATTGAAAGGCAAATTCTATTTTTTTTAAAATATATTATCTAATGTATTTGTTGGAGTTATATGCACCATATTCAATACTAATATGTTAATAAAATATATGTTATTTAATGTTTTTGTGCAGTTTATTATTTTAGAAGCAACCCTGTGATGGAGATGAAATCATCCATGTAAAAAATGATAAATTGATTCCATGGTTAAAATATATATATATTGTGTGCAGACATTTGGTTCTATATAGAATTATTAGATAGTTCTCAGATATCACTTTTAAATTTCACTCATATCACTTTATATGTTATGTTCCTGAAGGCTGAGTTCATTGCTTGAGGGTATGGTACATATATGCAATATCACTTTATATGTTATGTTGATAAACAGTTCCTGAAGGCTTAGTTCATTGCTTGAGGGTATGGTACATATATGCAATATCACTTTATATGTTATGTTGATAAACAGTTCCTGAAGGCTTAGTTCATTGCATGAGGGTATGGTACATATATGCAATATCACTTTATATGTTATGTTGATAAACAGTTCCTGAAGGCTGAGTTCATTGCCTGAGGATATGGTACATATATGCATACATGTATGGTACATATATGCATACATACATTACATATTCTGTAGTTAAATCACAAACCAACTGTAGTGTTTAGTGGCTGAAGGTTAGTCTTATTGGAACATATAGTTTATTTGCAGAGATGAACAGAAAAAAGCTCAACTTGAAGATTGGATATTTATTTGACATACTTTCAATAGAATTTGATGATAACAAATAGATATGCATAGGTTAAGTTAAATAATGTCAATAAAACTTTCTGAGTAAGAATGCTTTATCAAAATATATAAATGAAAAAGCTCACTATGTTATATACACAACTCAAAACGTTATCACATCTGAATAAGAATTACTTGATCTGTTTATGATGAACAAAATAATGTTAAGAGATTTTAAGAATGACATATTGCAATATTTTTATAATAAAAAAATCTATTTGAAATGCAAATCTATTGATCAAAACCCATCTATTTTTGTGAAATAATTTCAAAGTGTTGAATAAACTAAATGTGTTGATTAATTACAACATCCAGAAACTTGCCTTTTAAAGTTGAATTAATCACTTTATTTGCTATAAGCTTTACTCTGTGACATCAACTATAATCTGTGACATTGATATAATTGTTGGTACTTTAGTATTAGAGCTGCAATGTAGGGGAGATAGGAGGTCTTTTTACACCCACAATAAATGTGTAATGTCATGATGATGTCAAATTGAAAGGAAATAAACCCTACAAGTATATGTGTGGAAACATGTTTTTATCTTTATCAACATGATCTTTTTTTTGTAATATTTTGATATTTTCAGTTATTGTCCAGATTTCTTTCTGCCATACTTAACGATATAAAAGAAATGGTTCTGCCAGGATAAAAACCTAATAAAAGTCTCATAATTAATATGTATTTTTTTTTCTTGGTTTGTTGTTCTTTTTTTTTTTTTGGTTGAAGTTGTTTACAAAAAAAAATGCATTTATTAGCATTTCTGTTGAAAATCCCAGATTACTTTGCAATCACATGCTGCATTTTCAGAGGGAAAATTTTTAGTAGACTTTTCTATTTTCTGTGGTAATATTAAATGTTTTGTTTCAAGGCAACAATTCCTGTTCTATATTACATGGTAAATATTGTATAGGTATACTTAATGTGTTTTTATAAATATTATTTAAAAACCCAAATCATTTACTGTCTGTTTAATAACAATTTTTTTGTGTAATAATGTCATTTCATTATGATCGCAAATCACATTTTTTTTTGCTTTCAAATGTCATTCTAAAAAGTTGTTAGTGTCCAACTCATACATATTTGAATGTCTCATTATTTAAAAGCCCAAATCATTTATTGTTTGTTTAGTGCAGAATTTAAACTAACAATTTTTAGTATCACAAATCACATTTTTTGTTATTTCAAATGTCATTTTTAAAAGTTGTTAGTGTACAAGTTATATATATTTGAATGCCTTGCTCAAAATCATACATTTCTTATTGAAAGTGATAAATATGTTTATTATGTTTTTACTTTTAGTTATTTTTAGTCTGGCAACATGGAGCATGTATTAGATTTAGTGCACCCTTTTCACATTTGTATCACCCCCCTGATAACTTTATAAATCTTGCCAAAATATCATGTACAAGATCCATGTACATGGTTTTTTTGCCAAAAAAGTCATGTATGAGATCCATGTATACCTTATTTTGGTCAGTTCCCAAGATTACAAAATTATCAGCGGATTGATACAAATGTGAACAGGTGCAGTAGGTCTAATACATGTTCCATGTTGCAGTTCTAATACCAAAGTACCTAATTGTTTATAAACTACATTTGATACAATAGATTTTTTGAAAAAGCTGAATCATTGATTTTATTTTGTGTAAGAAATATAAACTGACATATAATGGTCTTTATTTCTTTTACTTATGATAAAATTATTTCTAATGAACCAAGTTTCTGTTTTAATTTCCAAGAAAGAAAGAAACTACATTTAACCTTTTGAGATAAACAAACTATGACACATATACACATTGAATAATTTAGTAGCTAAAGGCCTTTTTAACAACTAATATGATAAAAATAGAGATATGGATAGCTCATAACAGGTTAAAAGCTTTTTGATTATCCCTCTAATAAAACATCATGAAGAAAAAAACAAGCTGTATCAAGTTGATCAAATGCCAGCCAAAGCTGTTCTGTGGGTTTGCACCACTTGGATAAAAAAAATTTGTTACTCTTCTATTAAAAATTAAAAGATGCCAAAGTACAATAAATAGCACATTATAAATTATTTTATTATACTTCACATTAATCTTTAAACTGCTTGACCCGACCAAAAACAAAAAGATTTGTCGTCACTCTAAATCGGCTACTTTTTATCTCACGTATACATATTATACGTCATTCGAAAGAAAATCAAAAGTTCTGTAAGATGGTGCCCTCTTCAGAATTATTTTACAAGTAAAAAATCAATAAAAATGACCATATATGTCAAACAAAACCAAAGCACCGCCTCCTCACCACATTTTCTTGAATCTTATTGGCTGTACAACTTCTGTCAAAAAGGGAAATTGCTGCCAAAAACTAAAAAGTTACGTTCGTTTTGATTTTTATTACGAAAATGATAAACGAATGTTTACAACATTTTAAACAATATTTGAATTGAATTACAAATTATTATTGATAAAATAATACTAAAAATCAAATTATTTTAGAAAAATAGTTAAGATATTACCAAGAATTATTTATTTATTGCTACATATTTATCATAACGTTAAAGTGAAAAAAAAAAGATTGCTGACACAATCGTTTTTGGTTGGTTGAATAGCGTTTACTTTTATGTCATCGCAATTGAATATTTTTTAAATTATAAATCAAATTTTATTTTTGAAAAGACTTTTGTTTTCTTTCGTAATCTGACAATTTAGTAATATACTTTTTACAAATGAAACTAACGTATTTATATTATTAAAAGTGAATCTATTTTAACAATAGATTTTGTTAAAGTTGTGAGTTGGCCAATTAAAAGTTTTGATTTTTAACTCATTCGGCCAATTAAATAATAATCATTGAAAGGTTAAGAAGAATGAATATTAAAATTAAAAAAAAATACAAATGGGGAAAAAATATATTCTTGTTCATTTCTTACAGAGATGTTCTTCTGGCTGTCATTACAGAAAAATCTTTTATGATATCTTATCTAATTTGCTAGTATTTCATTTTTTTTATATTTAATATGGATATTTTAAAAAATCTTTTTTGTGTCATATTGGATCAGTTGATTGTGATTTTTTTTTTTAATTTTAATTTTGAAAAGGAACTTAAACCAGAAATAACTGGTAATGCAGTTGTTAAATATATATATATGAAAAACAAAAAACAAGAAAAACAAAAAACAAGTTTAAAACTTGCTAACGCTTGTATTTATGTCAACAGATGGCATTCTACCAAAAACACCATCAAGCGTATGTTTACATAAACATCAGAGCAAGCATTCACTATCTCAAACTTTAATTCCACTTTCAGATCATGATTTCAAGCTATTTGCTATCATCAGTGAAAGACAGGAATAAGAAACTAGATCTAAACACAAACTCTGAGCGTTTATGAAACAGTTTCTATTCAGCTTGCAAGCATGAATCTTTTAGACACGTAATGTCTTCAAACTCAGCATAGCAAGCCAGATAGCAATATGGGTCTGATATAAGTTCAGCATCACCACATAGTAGAAGCCTCTGCAATATATATCATTGCTAGAAAAACTCAAAGGTACATTTATGAAAAACAAAAAACAAGTTTAAAACTTGCTAACGCTTGTATTTATGTCAACAGATGGCATTCTACCAAAAACACCATCAAGCGTATGTTTACATAAATGTCAGAGCAAGCATTCACTATCTCTAACTTTAATTCCACTTTCAGATCATGATTTCAAGCTGTTTGCTATCATCAGTGAATAGAAACTGTTTCATAAACACTCAGAGTTTGTGTTTAGATCTAGTTTCTTATTCCTGTCTTTCACTGATGATAGCAAATAGCTTGAAATCATGATCTGAAAGTGGAATTAAAGTTAGAGATAGTGAATGCTTGCTCTGACATGTATGTAAACATATGCTTGATGGTGTCTTTGGTAGAATGCCATCTGTTGACATAAATACAAGCGTTAGCAAGTTTTAAACTTTTTTGTTTTTCATAAATGTACCTTTGAAGTCTTTCTAGCAATGATATATATTGCAGAGGCTTCTACTATGTGGTGATGCTGAACTGATATCAGACCCATATAGCTATCTGGCTTGCTATGCTGAGTTTGAAGACATTATGTGTCTAAAAGATTCACGCTTGCAAGCTGAATAGAAACTGTTTCATAAACGCTCAGAGTTTGTGTTTAGATTTAGTTTCTTATTCCTGTCTTTCACTGATGATAGCAAATAGCTTGAAATCATGATCTGAAAGTGGAATTAAAGTTAGAGATAGTGAATGCTTGGTCTCATGTTTATGTAAACATACGCTTGATGGTGTTTTTGGTAGAACACCATCTGTTGACATATATATATAAAACTATATATATTCTAACCTGTACTATGTGTAGCTCCACTACACATCATGCCAACCACGTTGGGGGCCATAATCTGACCTGTAATCTCATGCATCCTCACTTCTTTTTGGACTTCCTCTTTGATACTTATTTTAGTCTGAACTACCTCTTCCTTAATAATTCTAATTTCTTCATTAATATGATTTATATTACTCTTTACTTCATAGATTTCACTCTTTACACTTAAATTATAACTCTCTATTTTCTGATCTAACATACTAGTATTTAGTTGACATCGGACAAGAGATTCTTCTATTTGAGTTTTAAAATCTTTTACTGCTCTTTCTGAAAATTCAGAAAATTTTCTCTTCAACAACTTTTGATTTCTGTCTTCTATTTGCATTATTTCTTCCTTTAAAGAATCAATAGCCTTTTCATTGCTATCAAATCTCAAATCCAAATTATTAAATTTATCTTGTACTTCCACCTTAAAATCTTCTACCGTCTTACAGGTTTCATTAAGTTTGTGATTCATACTTTCTTCACAAGTTCTGATTTCATTACTATTTTTGTCCACATTTTCACTAAGAGATTCTAATCTTATATTTGTTTTATTTTCGTTTTCATTAAGAGACTCTAATATTTTTAATCATATTTTCATTAAGAGCTTTTGTATCCTCTCTGTTTTTAATCATATTTTCATTAAGAGCTTTTGTATCCTCTCTATTTTTAATCATATTTTGATTAAGAACTTTTGTATCCTCTCTAATTTTATTCATATTTTCATTAATCTCTTCTCTATTTTTCTATTATCTTCTTTCATCTCCTTCATCATCAATAACAGTTGAGATATTTGGGAGTTCTCTACCTCCTTTTTAGGCACTATTATCTTTTCTTCCACTATTTTAATTTCCATAACCTCTTCCTTCTCTTCTTTTATCTTACTATCTATAATTTGGACACTATCTACAACTGTTTCCATTTCGATTAAGTTTTCTATTTCTTTTTCCTCTTCACAAATATCATCGACCATAAACTCAGATATTTCACTCTCTAAATTATTATCTTGATTGTTCATTTTTTTACAAATATGCTTTTTCAAAACTCAATATTTAAACAATACATTACTATTAATTTTTCATAAAATAGTTCCTTATCAGTTTCTTTTATCCCCATCTAACCATCACCCACAATAAACCATAGATAATACCTCCTTAACACCTTATACAATCTAATCCTAAATAACAATAACGATTAACATTATGTGTGTCACAACATTATTTCCCACATACATGATTCACAGATATTTTGCACATATTAAAGCATTTTCAAAATATATTTTTAATATTTCAATAATTGACATGGTCATAGTGAATACTAAATAATCGTTAGCCACATGCATATTTTATAATTTTATTTGCTAATTGTTTTACAAACAATATAATAATATTTTCTTTAAACAATCAGATTATATACTATATAAAATTGCAATAGTTTTAATAATTAACACTTAATTCACAATAATAATCAAATCCTAAATAATTATTGCTATAATAAAATATTAAATTATCTATCTTCTGTGAGATATACTATCAATAATCTCTAAAGTTACATGAACAAATTCAAATACTAACTATTGTATTATATATTTTTAACTACTTTCCTAATATATCTTATAGCCTAAATTTTTGGGTACCACAATCTGACCTATCGATTGTATTCCCAACTACACATCATGCAGTCACATTGGACGAGCAAAATCTAACCTTCTGTTGGTTGAATCTGATGCCCTTACTAATACATCTCGTGCCCCTAAAGTTGGTGCACCATAATCTAACCTGTACTATGTGTAGCCACTACACATCATGCCCCATGTTGGGCACCAAAATCTGACCTTCATCTCATGCATCTTCACTTCAGAATAGTATATGATATAAAATAAAATGGGTTCTATCTTAGTTAATAATTAATAACTAAAATATTCATCATTAAAATTAAAATATTTCACTAGCTCAAATTTAAAATATGAATAAGGTTCAGTTTATAAAAATAAATTAAATAAATATTTAATATTTTCATGAGACTTGAAGTGAAAATACAGGTGACAAGATAGATTACATTGAGCCAATATCGTACAGGATACTACCTCAATGGCATAAGAACACTATCCCCCTTTATTACTATTTTAAATAACAAACTCATAGTATTCTTATGACTTTAATAACTTCTACTCACTAAGATTAAACTAATAATTAAATCTTAATCTTCTATTTAATAATAATCTAGCTCAAATAAAATAATCTCAGGTTCATAAAGTTTATTCTAAGTTAATTTAAAAATATGGTAGTAAAATATGAGAAGGGATTTTATGTCATAATCTACTACACTGAAACTAATAATAATAAATAACAGTAATCATATTCTTCATTGTTTAATTACTACAGGATATCTTTTCTTTTTACTATAATTTTATTACCATAATAAAATAATGAAATAATATAATATGATCTTATATCTTCATGTAATGATATAATAAATATGTGGTAGCATTTTAATAATCTGACAAACAAAATATGTGGCAACTGATAGCATATAATTTAATATAATATTGTGATAACTGATTTATGACCAATAAAATAATGTAAGATTATGATTATTTAATTATAATGAATACCAATAAAACATTTAAAATTCTTAAAATAATTCTCTATTTATCTTTTGTGCAAAATTATATATTTGTTTTGATTATTATGAATATATCGTGTTTTCATGCAGCGATGTGGAAAAATAAATAACTCGGACACAAAATTTTTGAAATAACAAAATTTAACAAAGTTTATTACTAACAACAAATAAATAAACAATTTATTTACACTATTTACAGTGGATGTCCTTAACCTTTTTACTTTGCAGTTTGATCTACCAGGTTATAAAAAAAAATAATTTATATTTCAATTATCTCTTTATTTAGATTTAGGACAAAATTAAAAAAAAATGTTACTATTTGGTTTCTCATTATGGTTAACTTATTACAAATATATTTATCTACCTTACTAGCAACAGCATTTTATCCTTAATATTATTAAACTACCTTATTTTAAAATTCATACTTAGAAAAACATTCTATAGAAAACAAAATTTTATAATGAGTATGGACTTCTCAAAATATTAAAAAAAAATTTCATCTTGCAAAGTCAAAGATGTTACACAAAATATTATCCAAAATTCAGTACTAGATTTTAGTATTTATCACACAATGTTTACTAATCATAATATATTCTTCTTTAAGCCTTACTTTAGTTTGATATAAGTGTAATCATCAATATATTTCTGTTAATCAATAAACAAAAATATACTATGCATATTGTTTACATAATTTACTTTGTACTATTGTATTTTAAAAATATGCAATACTTATTTTCTCTTAAAAAAAATAATACTAAAGCATTTAAAATTATTATCACTTTAAAGAAAATATCTTTGTTTAGATACTTTATTTTAAAAAAGTTTATATTTCATTTCCGAAATAAAATTCAAAATATATTCTATGATTCTTTTCTTTCCTTCGGATACTTTGGATCTTCAATTTTAAGTTATAACGTCCTACTCCTTCTAAGAAAATAAACCAATCTTATACAAAATGATAGCATAACCTAAGTTCTAAATTATTTATCATTTCTCTTAAACATATCTTACTAAACGATGCAATTACATGAAATAAAGACAGCGAAAACAGATGCATAGGATTAAGGAAGAAAGCTAGAGTATTACTCTTAATATATCTCAAAATCATGGCACAGTGCGAAAAGGTATGACATTTACCTGCCTAATAGAACATCAAATATTTAAAGAAATATAAACACTGTCCAAATAAAATGTGTATCAGTCATAGGGCTTTGTTAACTATGCTGATATTCACATAAAGACTAAATATTATTTCCATTCCTTATAACATCCTATTTCTTAAAATATCATCTTGGTTTCCTGTTCACTAAGTACTTCCAAGCCACTATCTCAACATTATTTCTCAAGATTTTCCACATCTTACATCGATAAATAACTATCTGCATTTACAAAACAATAAATAAAATTCATTAATAGTTAAACAATCTAGCTGTTCCACAAGAAAAGTCTGCTTACTTCATTATTCTATATGTCTAATCATATACAATCTACTTAGACACTATTTGAATATCCAATAACATGAAAATTTTAAAAGAATCACATAATTATTTGTTATGCTGGATTATATCACTAATAAAAAAAAATTGTCGTATGCATATTTTCAAATCAATCCTATCTCATAATGTTTTTTAAAATGTTGTATGAAATGCGGTACATATAAGTAAAAAACTTTTACACTTCATTCTTCCAATTTATGGATGATCTAAAGAAAACAAAAAATATATACATTATAAATTATCAATAGTTATTATTATTACCAATAACCTTTATCTAGTCATCGTGTTCAGTAGGCTTCCTTTATCCACTTGAGCATTGCAGATATAAAACAAATTCACACCCATACACTTTATATTAAAATATTTTTAGCTAAATTATTAGATTGTTATATTATAAAATTTTAATATTAATAAATTAATGTTCTTATGTTTTTCCTAATCTTATATAAAAATTTAGATTTAAACTAGGTTAACAAAATAAAATGAATCAAAACTATAATTACATATTTTCTTGATGATAGTTCCTGATAAGTCCAAAATGTTTATTATTTTCTCTAGAGTTTTTTAAAAATGTTCTCCTCTAAGTGCGTTAAAGTTTAAAATAAAAATAATTATTAATCCATTTAGTAAAATTTATAGAAAATAATCCTTGGTTTTAGTATTTAGGATGATAATTATTAAATCATAATATTAATTAATCCCATGAAGCTTCTTAATCTTCTCTACCAATATTCTCTGCATATCCGATGCATCAATCCATCTCATTTAACTTTGAAAAAATATTCAATAAACTTTTAAGTACTATTTGTATCCATCTTTTATTCAACTATATGTTCACTTTTTTATATAAGTTTCCTTCTTAATACATTTAAACTTTCGTTTGGTATTTTTATATATCACTTAAAAATAAAAATAAAAAAAAAATGTTACCTTCAGAAAGGATATAACATTTTACTCCTTTTGATATAATATTATATAAAATAATTCATGCAATATACAATTGTCTTATTACTATTTAAAAAATAAATCTTGGATAGGCTTATAAATAATACGTTTCAATACATTTTTTTAGACTCCGTATAATGTCTGAGCTGTGGGTTTTTTTTTTTATGTACCAAAACAGTTCTCCGGTGAAGTATTAATAAAGCTGTATCAATAAATATTCCAAACATTTTTACAGTATTACAATTTCTATCCATTTTATTCCACAGTATATCCATTTTTTATTGCAAAGTTTAGGTTAAACTTTTTAGATAAAATACGACTGGTAAGTACTTTAAAAATTAGAAAATCATTTCCACGAAGTTTCTAAATATATAATTTTTTTCTAAACTTTCCTTTTGCAAAATACTTCCTTAAAATTATCAATTAGTTTTGCAAAATAAACGATAAGAAAATACCAAAAAAAATTGACTAAAATAAAATTTTTAAAAATACTATCTTTTTGATAGTTATAATTTACCTTTCTCCAGTTTCAATACATTATTAATCTCCCCTGATAACTTAGATATGACGATATTTATAGTCTGTAAGAATACCTATTCCTATTGGTTAATTCTTACTTTAGCTTGAGAACAAATTTACATATTTTTAGTTTATAGTAGAATTGAATTTCAAAATTAGAAATTATGATGTAATGAACTTAAAATATTATTTAAAATACCACTTTTAATTCAATTATAACTTTATTTAAATTATTTAATCTTTTAAAATAACTTTTAAAATAACATTTAATAACTTATTCCATTTCTTAATATTCAATTTATCTATTTTTATTTAAATAAAATATTTAATTTTTATATTATGAATGTATTCGTCTTTATTACATCATTTAAGCATTTGGAAATAACTACGTAATATTTTAATATTCACTTCTATGATAAATAACCATTATATCCAACTCTATAATACACAAACTTTGTTATTAAATTCTAACAAGCATGTGTGTGAAAGTATACATTAAAAGTCACATGATTAATAACTTTGACAGACGATTTTAATCTATTTCTCTGCCCAGTTTTATAAAATTGATACACTTATTATATTATATAAAATAATTATAAAAAATTTGGAAGAACAATTTAGAAAATATAGAATTAAATACAATTCTCACCATCACAAAGTTTATTTTTAAAATATATTATATTAAATTTGACTATTAAATATGATTATAAATTTAAACATAGCATTTATTAAATTATCAGTTTTAAACTATTAAAATCGAATTTATTAAATATACTTTTAATTTTTATAGCTGTGTTATTTAATATGGCCAGCTTTTACAACCATATGAAACAATATTTTAAACTTTATTTAACTATTTCTAAATGATTTTATATACTACGTATTCTCTTTAGCTTCAAATTGTACTTTAAAGATATAATTGACTTAATACAATTACCATATTAAAAGAACATATTCTAAATTTAAAATTTTTTAGTAATTGACTGTTATGAACTATTACCGACCTATAGAAAAGGGCACAATATATATAAAGCTATTACCAAATTTGAAATAATGTTGTTAAATTATTTTCAAATATAAATTACAAAATATCTAAACATGCCATTTGGGGTTTTAAATAATCTTTAATAGTAATTAGTTCATCATATAAATCTAAGACATTTATATCAGTTTCAATTTATTTTGTAGAACTAGACAATATTATATTCTTGTTTCTTTCAGAATGTTTGATAAACTGGGGGTGTCAAAAACAGAGCCAAAGTTATTGTTATATAATTTCAATAATTCAAATTTTTCATTTAAAGAATTTAAACTTGTATCCATAATGACAAAAAATAAAATGATTTTAAAATTTGCATTTCCTTAACATTCTTTTATTAAGCCAATAAACATCACATGACCACCACCTCTTATGCTTGTGTACAACTTGTTAAAACAGGCAAAACTCACTATACATATTGCCACACACAGCAAGCTAGAGTAATCAATGGATACCAAAAGGCTTGTGTATAAAATCCCCATCTAGTGCCTACTCATCCAATATCCCCAGACTGGTTTCTGGTTTGTGGCCTTCGTCAGTGAGGAGCCTTGGATCTGAGGAGCCTGGGGATATTAGATGAGCAGGCAATAGATGGGGATTTTATGCACAAGCCTTCTGGCATCTATCGATTGCTCTAGCTTGCTGTGTGTGGCAATATGTATAGTGAGTTTTGCTTGTTTTAACATTCTTTTATTTATATATCATCCTACTATGGTCAAAAAAAGAAATGTAGCACCAGCTTTTATCTTTTCTGCTAAGTTTTCTTGCTTCACATAAAACATTTTGAATTTCATCATCAGATGTATAATTTTTTAAATATTTTTTTAAATTTTGTAATACTTATGTACCATTTTAAAGACTAATTTTTGTAACACTTTATTAGCTACATTCCTTCATGATACCATATTTTATTATATTACTATCTTTAAATTGTACTGCCTAGGTTCATTATACCTTTCGTACCTGTTCAGAATGGGTCTGTCTTTATTTTAAAAAATATTAATAAACTGACATTAATAGTGAATGATTACTTAATTGTTCTTCACGCATATGAAAATGCATTTTCCATTTTCTCTACTCAATGTAGAATGTGAGGACTAACATCTCCTACCCTTTCCTCCCTTTAGAAAGTTTTCATTTTACAACGGCAGAACCTTTACTAGAAACATTGACAAATTAAATGACGTAGCACAATTATAAGTGTATTCACCTACCTTAGTCATAACCTTTCGTTGGTATATACTAGTGTGACTTTTTTTTCAGTTAATCAAACTCAAACACATCCAATATTCGTCATACATTGTTATATATCTATACTTAGTTATATTCATATAGTTATCTTTGTCATTGTTTTATCAGCAAGTGTTAATTTGTTTAATTTAGATTTATAGTGTTTATTACTGTTTTTAAAATGTCTGATGCTTCATAAATACCCATTCAATAAATAATTGAAATATTAATTATATAAATTTGCTGACAATTTAAAATTAGTTGATGTAGTATTATATTTATTTAAAAAAGTCTTCAAAGGAAAAATACTTCAACAATTGGACAAGTATTAAACTACAAAAATATTAAAACTAATCTTCAAAAGAATTTTGAGATAATTTAAAAGAAAAGTGATTTTATTAATTAAGATGAAAGAAAAGGTTTTTCTTTGATGCTCAAGTAATCTTATTTACTTTTTTTTTTTAAAAAAAAATTAAGAAGAATGATACAAGTAAATCCTTCTTTATTTACTTTGCAGTGAATTAATTTAAATAGAGTAACTGAATATTTATATAAACTTTATTTTTATTAATGTTTAAAAAAAACGATATAAAAAATACGATAATGAAATGCTAATGTAAATAAAGAATGACAACAGTAAGAGATAATTCTAAAAAAAACAATAGTTAAAAAAAAATTATATCATGTAAATAGAAACTGTTGTTTAATGGTAATAATAATAAGTTTTGTGGGGAAATAAATGGTACATACATTGGCAATGCTCATAATCTGAGGTTCAATTACTAGGCAGATGAAATTTGGATTTTTTTTCAAGTTATTTAAGCTTTTATTTTATATGTCAAAGCGTTGACCGGGAAGCGAACCCAGGCCAGCTGCTTGGAAGGCAGCTAAGCTAACTGCTAGACCACCAACGCTTAACAAGTTATTTAAGCTTTTTTTCCAAATAATCAGAAGATAGCCAAACCAACTGGATAATCCAGTATTGATAGGTAAAAGGGTATTTCAGGTAACTGCTAATGCTCTAGCTTTTTTTTTTAAGTGTCATAGCATCGGCCGGGATGCGAACCCGCAACCCGGGCAACTGCCTGCAAGTGCAAGGCAGTTGCACTGACCTCTCGACCACCAATGCAAGACAATGCTCTAGCTTTAGAAAACAATATGATTGCATTATCGTGCAACTCTAACAAAATGTCACAGGACAATGATCATACTCCTATATGTCTAAAACTATATCTAATGTAAAGGTTTAAAAAACTAAAATAGTCTTTAAATAACCTGTTGCAATACAAGGCATCTCCAACACTCTTTAGAGTGGACAGTGAAGGAGAAGTATTAATCCTCAAGCTTAACAGTTGTTAAATGATGAAGGATTGAGCAGTTTTTTTTCTTGTTTTACCCACTAGCTAAAAATATGGTGATATCTATTTAATAAATCATACTGCATGATTGCTTAAGTTAGCTGTAGAGAGACTAACTAAAAAAATTCAACTTTTATATGGCTTAAATTTGAATCCAATTCAAGAGAATGACAGACAAATGTGTTAGCATTACATTAAAATATTTTTAAAAGATATATATAAGTAAGTTAAATCAAGGCATAGATTTTTGTAACTGTCTCATATATTAATTTAGTATACATAATTAAAGTGAAAGACTGAAACCTTCTCACATGCACATTTAGAATGCTTATATAACAGCCAATCAGATGTAATGATGATTGTATAGGTAGCTCACAAGTCGCAACACAAGACAGAGATTTTATAAGAAAAAGGTGGTTCCACCTTCTTTTTTACTTAAATTTATATATATATAAGACAGTCTGAAGCATTTTGACTTAAGAGTGTGAAGCTTTTAAACATCTTCATATTTAACTCACTGCATATTATTTCTAAATCAACAATGTGAAATCTTTTTTGTTGTGAATCGAAAGATTTCATGTTGTTGATTTAGAAATAATATGCAGCAAGTTAAATGTAAAGATCCTTAAAAGTTTCATGCTCTTAAGTCAAAATGCTCCAGATTGGCTTATATATATATAGAAATTTAAGTAAATAAGAAGGTGCAACCAAAATCTCTATCTTGTGTTGCGACTTGAGAGCTTTTTATACAGTCATCATTACATCTGATTGACTGTTATATAAGCATTCTAAACGCACATGCATGTAGGTTTCAGCCTTTCATCTTAATTATGATCTGTTGTGCTTAATAAATAATATTTACATACATAATTAAGAAAAAAATGAACAAATATGCTTAATTATCTTAATTCTAATTCAAATATTAATTAAACTTTTTTTACATTTAAATAATATTTATTTTAAATTAGTTATCTTTTAATGCTACAAACATAAGTTATGTGCAATATTTATTTATAATCATTGTTTGGATTACAATTATAAAATTTATGAGTGATTGTGACCCATTTGTTTGCTTCTTACCAGATTTTATTGTAATATATTGCTAATACAAGACATTTTATGATCTTTCTAGATTAAAGGATATATCTATGATAAATAGCAATTAATGAGTTTTCATTTCTTAAATACTAGTAATTAGTAATTCACAAATATTTTACAAATCACATATTTATATAACATCTGAAAATAAATAATTCATTATTATCATTAGCAGCCATTCTAACTCTAAAAGAAAAAAAGAAAATAAAGATAAAAAGATTAAAAATAAAAATACATAAAACAAAAAAAGAAAGGACTGAAGTTAAAATTGTTATGCGTGTATAATTGAAAGATAGAAATATAGTTAAGCAAACAAGTCTATTACCATAGTGGAGAGTCAGGTCCTAACGAGAATCTCATGATGATGTGCCACTGAAAGAGCTTATAATTTTAAAAATTTAATTAGCATTAATTATAATAAATTATTTTAAAAAGATGATAGGAAGTGACAACCAAAAATGAGTAAATACAACAGCATTGTATTTGCTATTCAAGAGCAAATACTCATTTCAAAAATATAGGAGAAAACTTTGAATTAAAAAAAATCAAATTCACAGTCTCAATAATAAATCATTATACTGCCCACTTCACACCCAAACACTCACAATATCGAGATAAACTTATTTCCAAATATTTTTTTCAACTAATTTTTCCGATGTTGTATCAGCACAAATATATTACATTAAATTTCATGTATATACATAAATTAATTAATGCATAAAGTTCAACTAGAAATGAGAAAAAATTATATTACACTTATTAACATTAAATACTCTAACTATATACTTATTAAACTTCCCAAATATCTAATCACCTATGAATATACAAAGAATATTTGTTAATTTTATTTTTTGCATGTATAAAAATTCTAATATTAAATTAATAGATGTAATTTAATATATATATATATGTAATACCCAATGGTTTTACTTATTATTTAAACAAGATAAAATTATTAATATATTCTGTAATATGTTGTTCTTTTTGTTTTCATTTTTAAGCTAAAATTTAAAATAATAGGCTTCATTTGTATAAACCAAAAATTGTTTCCAAGAAACTAAATATTTGCTATCTTAAAACCATTACCTGGGTGAAAAAAATCATAATATTTTTCCAAAATTAATTTTTAGTTTATTTTTTTATTTAATCTGAATAAAAATTAAAATGAAATGTAAAAATTTTTGATGACAAATAATTATATTTTGCATGTATATAAATATATACAACATTCTTAATTTTATCTTGGCCCACAAAACTAAAAAATATTTACTTATTCTGAAAAAGCATGGTTAACATATAGATTACGTCTTACGTGTTTTGTAAAATACTAATCTCATTTAAAATGTCATTATTTGATTAATTTCATTGATTTACTAGTTTTATTTTTTGGAAGTATCAGACATATATTTTTAACAAAACTATCATGACTTATCGGATAAATTATTATGTTTTATAATTTTATTACTCACTTAAGTTGTAAATATAGGGGATTTGAACTCAGACTTTCAAACACCTTCAACTATTCAAATATTTACTCACTTAAATTTGTAAATAGTTGAAATTGTAAAAGCAAAATTTGAATTATCATTTGCCTTTTGAAAAAAAAATACTTTGAAAGTATTACTAATAGATTCTGTTATTGCATTCATTCAATCTTTCTTTTCTTTGTCAACAAATAATCTGTTTTCAGAAATAGAACTTAGAAATGCACATCTATTCTAAGAAGTTTTGCAAAAAACATAAATGAAGATTTTGTAATAGCTTAAATCAGAGTTAATTTAAACCCTACATATATGTGTTTGGTATCATTTTTTTCTAATTTTATCCAACTTTAATATTCTGTTGATATTTGAAAAACATCCTATACATATTGTATGGAAAGAAGTGTTAAAAATAATAACTTTCCATAAGCTCTTCTGAAAGGATGACATCAATCCCTTACCTAAAATGAAATACATTTATGATTTTATCATAACTGTGGGTAGAAGTTAATTTTGTGAAAGCATGGAGTCAAATAAACTGAGTCCCAATGGACTAGATACTGAAGGCAACTGGGGATCATGCTCCCTAGTAAATATATAAAATTATTTGAATGCATAATTTATATTCACCAACCTACATAAAATGATATAAATTTTATGACACCATCCTAATTGTGAATAGAAGTTAACATTGTTCATTCTGTATTATTTTTATTCTGTGATTTACTGCAGTTAAAATAATCAAATTATTGAATGGTTTATTGTCCATAAAATCCTAAAATCTTTGAGCATCAGCAAAGAACAATATGAACCTCAAACTTCAAAATCTATCATTATGCCATTGCATTAATTAAACCATGCCAACAAAATAATTAAATGGTTTATTGCACACGAATTCATCAAGAACTTGAATGCTGGAAATGACAGAGCAGAAGCTATAATTTATGAGTTTTGAACTTAGAATTCTCTTTATCATGGCACTAACTCATGTAAAACATTCAGTTATCAAACACAAGAGTTAAAACAGGCAAAAGTCTCCATACAGTAGTGCCACTTAGTGCAAGCCAGAGTAATCAATTGATTCCAGAAGGCTTGTGCATAAAATCTCTATCTTGTGCCTACTCATCCAATATCCCCAGACTAATTTCTGGCTTGTGGCCTGTGTCATTGAGGCATCTTGGATCTGAGAGCACTACACTCAGATCTTAGGATCTAATGCAACCCTCCAACATCCACCTTTTACCTCTACTTAACTACAAAACTAGAAGAATAAAATTGAAAACACAATAATATTTTCAATCTAAGCTTATTAGCTTATATAGTCATATGGGTCTGAACTCAGTTCAGTAACCATATATTTTGGTATCTTTGGTTCTTTAATAAGCATAGCCACCATTATCCTATTAAGCAGGATTGGTATTAAACCACTAAACATCACATAATCACCATTTCTTATGCTTGCTCATAACTGTTACCAAAACAAGCAAAACTCTCCACTCTGTTGTTTTCTATCACAAATATTACTTGATCTTCCAAATAATGAACTACTCCATTTATTATTAATAATTATTGCCTTTGAAATTATTTGTTTCAATATCACTCAAAGTTGAGCTATTTTTTAACTATTCTACATCAAATATATAATCATTTCTGAATTTCAGTTTTAATCATATTAAAAATATTTTTTAAAATTAAATATTTTATAATTCTTTAACTTTTACGATTTCATTCAAGGTTTTTCATATTTCATAAATTTCTTAATTAAGCAATTGCTTTTTATTACTTTTTTTTTTTTTTTAATATTACAAATCTGTTCACAAATTAAATTTTTAAATTTACGACATTTTATTGTTTCAGTTTATAAGTTTATTTTGTTTATAGAAATTTTTTTAAACAATTTCTTATGTGTATAAAAATTAAATTTGAATGAAAAATAATGAAGATCTACAATAAATATAAATTAACTACTCAAATAAAATTCAGACAAATCAGTTAATTAAATTATCAGTAATATATTTATCACCTTTGACATCATACTAAAATATAACAGCCAATCAGCTCTTCCAGTTCACTTTTTTAAGCTCATAAAATTACTTATGATTATTTTATGCTTGCAGATTTGATTGATTTTGAATTTGGTATTTATTTGCAAAGGATTTTGTATATTATATTGGAACTCGAGCTGTGAAATCATAGAGAGATGAAAAATGATGTTATAAGTTGCCCAACATTGTTTAGGAGGAGCTGATTGGAAGGTTATTTTAGCATGTCATCAACAATGATAAGTATTAAACTACTAAATATCACATGATCACCATTTCTTATGCTTGCTCAAGTTGTTAAAACAGGAAAAACTCTCCATACAGTAGTGCCACTCAGTGCAAGCCAGAGTAATCAATGGATGCAAAAAGATTTGTGCATAAATTCCCTATCTAGTGTCTACTCATTCAATATCCACATACTAGTTTCTAGCTTGCTGCTTTCCAAGGCTCCTCACTGATGAAAGTCACAAGCTAGAAACTAGTCTGAGAATATTGGATGAGTAGCCACAAGACAGGAATTTTATGTACAAACTTTCTTTTATCTATTAATTACTCTGGCTTGCACTGAGTGATATTACTGTATGGAGAGTTTTACCTGTTTTAACACTGAAAAGTGTATATTTCTAATGATTTGAATGGCTACTTCATTTTAACTTTGTTCAAGTAGTTAATTAATGCATTATCCATTTACATTATAATCTAGTGGATTGATTAGTATTAATTAACGTATAATATATTATAATTCATAGTTGTTTTCAACTTTATCTTAGGCTATTTCTCTGTACTCCTTAACTGTTGAATATTATCATGAAAGCTGTAACTTCATGCTTTAAAATCAAATTAGTCTTGAATTTAATATTTATATGAAAAGTATTTTTTATACTAAGTTGCAGTACTAGATGTCGATTTGAAGCAAATCAATGTGTGTATTTGTACTGAACATGTAATAGGAATCTCCTGTATCTATCTAAAAAAAATTTATCAATAATTAAGCAAACAACCAATTAAAACAGCCAATTCAAAATTGACTTAATTTAAATTAAAAATTGGAACTTTTAGTTTAATATTTTGAAATATTATTAGTCAAAAAATCAGATCAATATATATATATAGGTAGATAGAAAGGCAGATAGATAGATGGGTCAGTCAGTCAGTAGATAAATAAATCAAAAAATAGATAAACAGACAGACATACCAAGCAAAATATCATGTATCTTTCTTTAGTTACTTTTTAAATGTGTACAAGAAATAGGATTCATTCATTTTTTTAATTCTTATTATCTACTTCAGGTCAATATCTAAAAACGTGTCTAGAAATTTAATATATCATCTTGTACTCTAAATGGCTGAATTAGAGTAAATGGGAAGAATTGTTGCTCTTAATGCACATATATCATTATCATCTTCATTTTTAACATTATTAATCCACTTCAGGTAGAAAACCTCTCCAAGTTCAATCCACATTCTTCAAACTTTATGCTCTCTTCCCACATCATTCTCACACACTTCATTATTTTATATGTTCATCTCTCATGTGATCTGATTTAGATTTTTTATAATTTTTTGGAATCCAGTTTAAAATTTCAACTGTCCATCTAGAAAAATGTCCAGCCCAACTCAACTTCAGTTTCTTACTTCTTTCAACTACATAAGTAACACCTCTTTGTTCTATACCCATGTATTTCATTTTTGATTTCTTCTTGTTACTCCTAACATGCATCTCCCCATATATCTTTGAGTGTTCTGAAGTCTCTGTATTGCTCTTCTGTTAAGTATCTCTGTCTCAGATTCATAAATAAAAACTGGTAAAACACTTTTATTAAAAACCTTTCTTTTCAAACACATAGACATATTTCCTTTTAATATTGTCATTTCTAACAGAAGCCCTTCAATCAAGTTTAATTCTATGATTAATTTAATCAATTATGTTTTCATATGTAGTAATAATCTGATCAAGGTATTGGTATGTTAACTTCTTTTAACTCATCATTATCAATCTTTATTTTCATCTTTTGAGAAAATTCATTGAACATTACTTTAGTCTTTTTAATGTTTATCTTTAGTTCTACTTTCTTATTTTCATCTGATAGCTCTTGCAATATTTCCTGAAGCTCTGAAGCATTATTTTGCACATTAACTGCAAAATCTAAATGATTTTAAATAATCTTCATTTCTTTTACATCTTTAGCTTCCCATTTTAATCTCCAAAATATCTCTTGCAGCATTGCTGTAAAAAGTTTTGGAGATATGGAATTGTTCTGTATACACCCTTCTCAATGTTAATCTTCTTTATATCATTGTGTAATCTAATTGTTGCATTTTAATGAATAACCTTCAGAATATGACAATATTCTGGGTCTATATCTTGATGATCTAATGCTTTAATCACTGAAGAAATGCTTATAGAATCAAATGTCTTTAATAATCTATAAATCCAAAGCATAATGACAAGGTAATGTTCATTGATCTATTCTACAACTTCTCTCAATACATGATAATCCTCTTTACTAAAACCACTTTTAAATCCAGATTCTGCTTTTGGAAGGTTGAAATCCAAAGTTCTCTGTACATGAGCTCTAATTATCTTGGTAAAAATTTTGTATAAAACTGATAAAAGATTGTTACATCTGTAATTTCTAATATTTTTTTATCATCATGTTGAAATATTAATATTAATGCTGCATTCTTCCAATCATCTAATACATCTTTATTATTTAGACATTTGGTATATGACTTTGCCAACATTTTTTTCTATTTCTTCACCTGCTTCTTTCATTACCTTGAGCTTTTCCCTTCTTTATAAATTTAATTGCATGTCTCATTTCATCATTTAAAAAACTAGTCAACATAGAAGATATAATAGTTGTAGGAGGTACTTTTCCTTATTCTTTATTAATATATAATTTTTTATAGAACTCTTCTATGTATTTCATGATGTCATCTCTCTTTTTAGTAATAGTTCCATCCTTTTTTCTTATTGCAGAAACAAGTTTCCTACCAGTAGCAATATATAATTGAAATTGGACTTTCAATTTCAGGCATTCATATTTATACCTCAGCCTTCACTTTGGTGCATCACTTATTTAAAAAAAACTATAACTGTCAAAAATGTACATCTCACATGAAAATCACCCAAGGATGATTTGTATGGGATATGCACATTCCGTCATCACAGAATAAACATTTATTTTTATAGACTGCAAAGATCAGCTAGACACATGAGACTCTCTAGTACATTCTAATTAAATCTTTGGTTGCAAAATAATGACAAATGCTAAAGATAATGAGACACTACAATTTATTCATGTATATACAATTTTACAATACAAATACAATAGCATAAATTGATTGGCCTGTCAATTGTTAAAACAAGTTCATACCATTAATGATTATTAACTTCAGGTACAGAGATAATATGGTATAATACGTTCGCAACAGAGATAAACTTACTATGTAAACTAACGATCACAACTATTTATTATTATAATTTTAAGATTAATAAACCTATAGTTTGGGGATATGTTGTATTCATTAACTATTTAAAAAACTTGACTGGACTACTATAAATACTTTCAGGTTGTAATATAGATAGTTAATTAAACACTATATGTGCAAATGTAAAATGCAAGAAAACAACACCTGTGTTATGTTATTTATGAATAAATAATTACATGTGAGCTAGGAATATACTATACAATAGAAATTTTCATCTATCACGTTCTATTGTACAAGTACTATGTGTAAAGGTAACCAGCAGTTCGCAAATGCTATCATCCAAGACATATGAATATATAGTAGGAATTTCTATCTACCATATACTACTGATATAAGTAAAATAATGAATGCAAGTGGCCAGCAGTTGCGTATAGTATTAGAATCAACACATATAAACAAATCTCATATATACAAACTTTATATCTCATATATGCAAACTAAAATAAAGTTATAGCAGTTCACTTATATCAATACACCCAAACTAATCCAATACCAAAACTGGAGGGTAGTTTGCTTAAAACTGTAAATTATTAAAAGATAAATAAAAAACAATCTTAGTTTATTCTGACTATGTAGCCCGTTGAATTGAAATATAAGTCTTTAAAAGTATGCCCAAGGATTGCAATAGTAAGGCAACCACCTTAAATAAAAACTTTTCTTTTAGATTTTATGCCTTCTGAATCACAGAATAATAAAATAAAATAGAAATCTTTTATCATTAACAGATTTACAAAATCAATAAATAATAATATTATAAAATAAATATCATTATAATGGAGATAAATACATGATGTTACTACTAGAAATGTATACTTACATATTTTTAACCTTTGTACCCATTCTCTTTTATCACTAAGAATTTAAACTCGGACTTCAAGTATTGATATACTTTTAGCAGACTTTGTTCAACTAGATTTATAGTGGTGATAGATTTTAATTGTACAGTACCTGATGGTAGTTTCCTTGTTGAGTGATGAATGGTTTCTCCCCACAGCAGTAGACATCTAAGTTTGAGCGTATAATGGACACAATGCTTTTTCTATATTAACTGATGGCTTATTTCCATACTTCTCTATAGATCTTTGACCAGCACTCTGCCAGTTGGCAAGAGTAAAGCAGATTGTGGCTTCTATACTTTGTTACTATATTTATCAATACCAGGCACACTATGCATATTGAAGACACAATCAAGAATTAATCAACAGCAATAATGATCCAGCAGTAATCAATAATAGTTCAGCAAGAAGCAATGAACAATGATTTATAACTCCTATTTATAGTTACTGGATTTAGCTTATCAACAAAATTGGATCTGTCCATTGTCTTTTAATCTATTGATCTTATTGGTGGTAGAAAATTGTTCAACTTTGCTTTGGTCTGCTGCTTATTTGTCCAATCATGACATTTAATATTTATCTTTGAAAGAGGTTGCCAGACTAAATTACATTAAATACTTATCCCCTTAATTAATCAATCTGTTCATCAGAATTTTAATTACATTTGCTAAGATAATGCCATTTCCACTTTATAATTATAAAATACCTTTAGTAACAATGTTAATAAAAGAAATATCTTGCTTTAAATTACTTTTAAAATGAATTTTTAATTAATCATATCATATAAATTTATCTGTTCATATAAATTGTATATATAATTTCTATTTATTTAAATTGTTGAAAAAAATAAACTAATTTTTAAATTACAGACATGAAGCATATATAAATATCGCTTCATTATATATGTATATATAAAAAGATGATAAATAAAATTAAAATGTATGTAACAAATACTCCGATGGGATATTCATTAACATCCTCATTATTTACACTAAAACAATAATGTATTTAAATGTGCAGAGTATGTTAATTATATGCTAATTATGAAGATATCCATTTATTATATCGATCTATGCAGATTATCCCAGTAAAAACAAAAAAAAAACTATTGAAAATGGCCAGAAAATATAATGAGTAGTAGTTAGTGTTGAGAATTAAGCCATGGAGTTGTTGATAAGTATCTACAGTGAGAATATGTATAACTTTATTCACAACAGTGTTCAATGTAAAAACAACTTTTAAGCTCACTAGTTTATATAATGTTAATAAACTCTGGTTCATTTTATCCTTTGTGTTAAGTATGCATTTTTCACTGCTAATAATAATATTACCCCTAGACAGAACATATTAGCATGGTCTGACAAAAAGAAGGTGATATAGAAGAGAGAATGGCCAGGAGTTAGTAACAAAAAACAAAATGTAAAATAGATTTGAAAAATTTTGAAGTGAACATTGCAGTGGGATGGCAAATCTATCTTGCACATGTATAAAGACATATATATATATATATATATATATATATATATATATATATATGTCTTTATACATGTATATATATATATGTATGAAGACATATACATATTCAGCTGATAATAATAAGATTACCCTGGATATAGCATATTAGCACAGTCTGATGAAAAGAATGATAATGACCAGGAATAGTAACAAGAAACAAAATGCCAAATAGTTCTGATTGATTTTGATGTGAACATTGCAATGGGATGGGAATTTATGTTGCACATATACAAATGCATATGCTTATTAATGATGTGGTTGATAATAAATTAAAGATAATGACATTGATATGAATGTCAGGTAAAGAAAAGCTCCAGAAAACTTTTTATATGAAGTTAAATACATATAGTGTGTCTATGATTATGCTTGCCAGAGACTGCAATTTCATGCTGAGTTGGATGACATGCTTTTAAAACAGTCCCAAGCAAGCTATATCAAGTGAATAAAAATGTATTTTCCAGTAGCTGAAGTGAGAGATTTCATGATGGAGAATGATTATAAAGGTACATCATTGGCAATTCAACAAAAAATGTTTAGTTAATAAATGAAGCTGAATGTATAGTATGAATAACTGTCCAGATGATTTTCTCCAAGTACCTGTAATAAAATTATACAGTAGGGGACTAACTGAAGATATAGGAAGAATTATGAAGAAAGTGTGACTAGTACCATTTCCTAGAACAGATTCAAAATAGAAGGAGACTAGAAAGATCTAAGGACTATGTTTGTAATTAAATGAGGAGAGTACAATCCTGATTAAATATATGTGTATATGCATATATACAGTGATGTCAAATAAAATTAAAATGTATGTAACAAATAATTAGACAATATTGCTTAACAATTTCATTGTTGATATTCTAGTAAATTAATGCATGCAAATATGTAGAGTATACAACTGTGTGCTAATTATGCAAATAACTATTTATTAAGTGGATATATGCAAATTCAGCCAGTATAAATGAAAAATAGTGACAAAATCTCTGTACAGTAGTGCCACTTAGTGCAAGCCATAGGAATCAATGAATGCAAGAAGGTTTGTGCATAAAATACCTACTTGTGCCTATTCATTCAGACTAGTTTCTAGCTTGTGGCTTTCATCAATAAAGCCTTGGATCTGAGAGCACTGTTTCCACATCTTAAGATTTAATTGCAATTCTTCAGCAGCCACCTTTATTTTTTTAGTTAACTATAAAAGTATGAGTCCAAAATGAAAGCATAATACTCTCAATCCAAACTCATTCACTTGTATAGACAAATAGATATGAACCCAGTTCAATACCGCTACATTTATAGTTTACTAAAAAAGTAAAAGGTGGTTGCTGGAGGGTTGCATTAGATCCTGAAATCTAGGTGCAGTTCTCTCAGATCCAAAGCTCCTCACTGATAAAAGACATAAACTAGTCTGGGGATATTAAATGAGTAGGCATTAGATAGAGGTTTTATGTACAAATCTTCTTGCACCCAGTGATTACTTGGGCTTGCAATAGATGGCACTACTGCATGAAGGGTTTATCACTGTTTTAACAGCTTGTGTAAACATAGAAAGTGGTGGTTGTGTAATGTTTAGTGTAAATAAAAAAACTACTCAAAGTGACTGGAGGAGAGGATGAGTAGCACTTTTGAGTATGAATACAGGATAGAGGATTAGAGTTTTTTTTTTTTTCATATTTTTAGAGCTGCAGCAGAATTAAGCAAAATAGACAATGATAAGTATTTATAGTGAAAAGATGTTCGTTAACACAGTTTTCATGTAAGGTCAACTATCAAACAAACTAGTTGTATAGATTAAGATTTATAGTTATTCATTTTTGTAGAGTTAATGAACTATGATTTATTAAGTGTTATCCTCTGTGTTGAGTGTCCATTTTTGTTTAAATACTGATGTATATTTAGTTGGTAATAATAAGATTATCCTGAATATAGATAGCACTTATATATAAAGAGAAAGATTATCAAATAAACAAATGATAATCAGTTGTATTTATACATATTGGATTATAGCATATACTAATCTGGGCACTATTATTAACAGTTGAATGTAATTGAAAAATGTATATAAAATTCAATTTTATATAAAACAAATAACCAAATACTATCATCACAAACCTTCAGAAAAGCATGATTGATAACATATTGAACCAGATATAGAAAAATCAAAACGTATAGACATAAAGACTTTAAAAGAAAATTGTATTTAAAAATTTTGTATTTTGTTAATTTTTATTTTATTAAGAATACATGCTATCGCTCACATACTCAATCATATTTACCAAATTATATAATTTTAAATTGAAAAGACTTTTAAGATAATTATTTTCTTTTACATTTTGATTTTAATCTATTTTAAAAGCTGAGACTTATTTTCTCATGTACTTAGATTTAATTAATATTTGAAAAAAAAAACCTGGCTAGATTTTGTTTTTAAGATTTGAAATACCAGGTACTCTTAAACCTGGAACCTAATTGTAAATATAGGGGATTTGAATTTAGACTTTCAAGCCCTTTCACTATCTACATTATCTCATACTACTGATTCTCACACACATGCAGAAAATATAAATAATCACCAATATATGTATTTTATGCTAAACCACCACTCATCAGTTGATCCAGATTGCCATCTCCCGTACGTATATATATATATATTGTACCGGGTCGAACCGCTGAAACCACCTACTTATACGTATATATAAGTTTTGGCCGGTTTCAAACTCCTTCACAATACATTTATAATATTATAAAGGTTAGGTGAACGAACCGGCACGTTCGAGCAAAATGGGAGATCTTATTAATAGCCTTAACTATCAACAATGGCCCATCTCGGCTGCTAGATTCAAACCCCTACCATCCAAATACTTTATTTGTTTCGGGGTAAACCCCGGGGCGCCAGCTAGTCTGAAGACTAACATATTCGGGTAGTAGGCCCATAATCCAGCGCTCGAAACAATTCCCTTAACCAGCCCAGTCTAATTTTAATCACTGATATTTTATTGTTAATAAGAGATTTGATAAAAAGAATTGACCGACAGATCAAGTTTAGTTTAAATATAATTTATTTCAATCAACATCAATTAAGTTTAAATATAATTTACTAGCCAACATAAATGCATTCTAAACATTTTAAAAATCCAAATTCCACACATGCACATTTGTTTTTAAATTAACATATAATAGGATATTTCATGAACAAAGCAACATAATCTTAGACATTTAATTAACTCTCATTCGCAAAAATAATAATAAAGCATTAATAACATCCGAAAACTCACGCACACACATCAATAGTTCCTTTTATGTATGATAGAGTCCACACAATGTTAATCTTCAATATCTACGGATTACAGTGGTGACTACTACTTGTAAATAATAATAAAACAGATACCTAGGATTTTTTTTTCTTGTCGGTGGCTACTTCTGCTGCTTCTGATGGATTGTATCTAACCGGTTAGATTTTGTTTATGGAAGAGAATTTATGGTAATCCGTTGGTTTCTTCTTGGAGACAGCCGCACGTTTGGACGGAGGGTTTCTGTGTTGTTATCCAGACATTATTTCTCAGGCAGGTTTTGATGATCTTATTGGACTAAAAAGGCTGGAGCACAAGCGTATATTTCCAAAAGCTTTTCAGCACTGCATTTCTGTAAACTGACACAGTAAAACTAGACTGAATTTCAAACTCCAACTGAATTGATAAAACGCAAAAAAGTCTATTTATACCTGCGACGTGTTTTTGTTTTAATATCCTCCGGCAATACGTGTTGTCGAAATTCCTTTAGATTAATTATATGACAACGTGTTTTCCGATTGAATATTTGATTAGTAGTAGCTATTTTAAAATGTGTAGTTTTCATATGTTTAATTAGCAGTCCACCACTGTGTTTCTTTTAAAATACATCTCATTTCTTTATTCATTTTTTTTTTATATTATTCTTACATGCATACTTTTGTTTACATTCGCACGCACTAATATAATCCATATAATAAACTGGAATGAAAAGAGATTTTTCTTTTTTTTTTATATTTTAATAATTTTAACTTTTTATGAAACTCTTAGTTTTATCTTTTCTAAACAAACCCCCCCCCTCTCCTCTTTAATTGTAAGTTTTAATTTTAAGAACTCTCTGATTTTTAAATCTTATTTTCACGAAAACAAACTGCATTTACATTTAAAGAAACTTCCGATTTTTTATAACTTTTATTTCACACTCTTTTACGAAAGATTTTGATAATAATTTTTATCCAAAATTATTTTATATACATGTGCCAATTTGGCATTGGCACATTACACCCCCCTTCGTTTTAGAGTAAAATGCATCATTTTTGACCATTTTATCTCTTGCAATTTTAATTGTTGACTATAAAGATTTATTAATTTTTTTTTATTCTAGATAATTCCTACACATGTGTATATGTGCAGCATAATTCTACACCTACTAATATTCTAGATATCGAGTTATTACTGGACTTGCTTACAGGGAATCTATAATAAATACATCCCTTTTTGCACTCACCATAAGGTGCAGCAGTACCAAGAAAATAACCTAAAAGGATATCTGGATAAATACATTTAAGATACTCATCATAAGGTATCGTATTTACCGAAATTTACAGTGTATGTGCGCGTATATACCCATGCATACTTACCTACTCGTAATACACATTAGACTGACTTTATACTTTTATTACTAATCTTATAATATTATTTGTAAATCGTTACGAACATCTTTATTTAACACATGAGTATATGTGCAGCATAATTCTACACCTATTAATACTCTAGATATCGAGTTATTACTGGACTTGCTTACAGGGGATCTATAATAAATAAACCCCTTTTTGCACTCACCATAAGGTGCAGCAGTACCAAGAAAATAACCTAAAAGGATATCTGGATAAATACATTTAAGATACTCATCATAAGGTATCGTATTTACCGAATATTACAGTGTATGTGCGCGTATATACCCATGCATACTTATTTATTTACTAACATTTTTCTTGATTAACATGTGCGTTGATCACTTTTCCTAAGTATTGACCATTTCAAATTCTTATTTTTCTAGAGTGCATGTAATATTAAGAGAAGTAGGCAGCAAAATATAAGGCAATTCAACACACAGATCGACTTTGTGCTGATTTAAACCAACTTTTAATTTCTTGCGGAAGTCGTGACTACAGCATGGGCAACTGTTGTGCACAACGGTTCATGAAAAGGGACTTTAAGATTGCGAATGGCAGGACTATCTCTACTGCACATTCGACTTACTAAAATATTTATTTTATTTGGTTACTGGGAATTTTTCCTCCAGATTTATTAATTTTTATATGCCAGGACTTTTCTACTGGTGCATCATCATCAATATTAATTATTTTTCGCACTACCCATCTGTAGAACAAAGTCACCGTAAGACAAGGCTTAATCCAACAAAAGTCAGGCCTGGAATTTATCTCCTTGCTCAAATACTCGCACACACCTCAATCCTAATTTAATACACTTTTCTTTTTTTTTCTTTTTTTTTTTTTTTAACTTTATTTAATAATGTTTTATTTCCATTAATACGTTCATTATACACTTATTTATTTCATTTAAAAAAAAAAACATTTTCATTTCGTTTGTCTATTTTGATTTTACACATTTATTTTGTGAAAGTCACGCTCCGCTAGGTTCTAGACTTATGAGCTGGGATATCAATATAATCGATAAGACATAATCAAGGGTTTTGACATTTTAAAAACTCTCATTCGCAATAATAATAATAAAGCATTAATAACATCCGAAAACTCACGCACACACATCAATAGTTCCTTTTATGTGTGATAGAGTCCACACAATGTTAATCTTCAATATCTACGGATTACAGTGGTGACTACTACTTGTAAATAATAATAAAACAGATACCTAGGATTTTTTTTCTTGTCGGTGGCTACTTCTGCTGCTTCTGATGGATTGTATCTAACCGGTTAGATTTTGTTTATGGAAGAGAATTTATGGTAATCCGTTGGTTTCTTCTTGGAGACAGCCGCACGTTTGGACGGAGGGTTTCTGTGTTGTTATCCAGACATTATTTCTCAGGCAGGTTTTGATGATCTTATTGGACTAAAAAGGCTGGAGCACAAGCGTATATTTCCAAAAGCTTTTCAGCACTGCATTTCTGTAAACTGACACAGTAAAACTAGACTGAATTTCAAACTCCAACTGAATTGATAAAACGCAAAAAAGTCTATTTATACCTGCGACGTGTTTTTGTTTTAATATCCTCCGGCAATACGTGTTGTCGAAATTTCTTTAGATTAATTATATGACAACGTGTTTTCCGATTGAATATTTGATTAGTAGTAGCTATTTTAAAATGTGTTGTTTTCATATGTTTAATTAGCAGTCCACCACTGTGTTTCTTTTAAAATACATCTCATTTCTTTATTCATTTTTTTTTTTTTATATTATTCTTACATGCATACTTTTGTTTACATTCGCACGCACTAATATAATCCATATAATAAACTGGAATGAAAAGAGATTTTTCTTTTTTTTTTTATATTTTAATAATTTTAACTTTTTATGAAACTCTTAGTTTTATCTTTTCTAAACAAAACCCCCCCCTCTCCTCTTTAATTGTAAGTTTTAATTTTAAGAACTCTCTGATTTTTAAATCTTATTTTCACGAAAACAAACTGCATTTACATTTAAAGAAACTTCCGATTTTTTATAACTTTTATTTCACACTCTTTTACGAAAGATTTTGATAATAATTTTTATCCAAAATTATTTTATATACATGTGCCAATTTGGCATTGGCACAATATATATATAACCAGTACTCAGTCTATATTAAGATAGCAAAACCTTACGCTTTAATGGTCAGGCTTCAACCTACTCAAACCAGATGGCTGAAGAGTTGGAGGTTGGAGTAGATTGAAGCCTGTCCATTAAAGTGTAAGGATTTGCTATCTTAATATAGACTGAGCACTGATTATATATATATGTATGGAAGATGGTAATCTGGACCAACTGATGAGTTTTGGTTTAGCACAGACTACATATATTGGTGATTATTTATCTTTTCTGCATGTGTGATCATGTCTATCAATAGTATGAGATATGTGAATAGAGAAAAGGCTTGAAATCCTGAGTTTTAAAAATCCCCTATATTTTCTTTTTAAATAAGATTAAACAGGCAATAAAAATAATTCCTAGTTAAATTTGTAATCAAGATTAAGAGGGAGATAACAATTGTATATAAAAGCTCCATGTTTTTGATTGTGATTATAAAACTTTCTATTTGCTAATTTCAGACAACTGAGAGAAAGATATTCTATCTTTGTCAGCAAATATTTTATATTAGCTAACTGCAGAGATAGAGATTTTTATATTTGCTGCTTTACAACTGCTAAAGGAAACCATTCGTTCATAATATAAAAATAACCTGACATGAGGAACCAGATTAGAAGTATGTCATACTTAAAGCTTTACAAGATAGGCCATGGAACTCCACAATTATATCATCATGAACATTACCTAAAAGCATAATCCAGAACTGATCCTAGAGATTGCCTTCATATTCCCAACCAGATAAATGAAAATCAAAACCTTCATAATGAACTCTAGATAGACCTAAACTGTGCATGTACCACTGGAAGAAATCAGCTGGACAGAACATTATGCCTCAAAGGACCTCAAAGGTAAACAAACATTTTTATATCATAACCAGGGCTTTGATCTCTTTGTTTAAATCTCAGTTTAATATAAAAAGAAATATAGGCCTATGAGTAAGAAATTTGATATTTTTTGATTAGATGTATTTGTTGTGAAATCTATAAATTGTAGATTATGTTTTATTTTGTCACTTTGTCCAAGAATGTATGGCGAGTTAATAATTTGTACTTAATGTTTCTTTTTTTATATTAATAACTATAATTAAAAGCTTGGGCAGATATTAGTAGTTTTCTTTTCAATTCACCTGTTCCTTATTTTCCATTATAATTAATTTAGTCAATCTGGATTTGCATTTCCTGCAGACCATAAATCTTTTGGCTAGCGATTTATTGATTGTATTGTTCTGTTTTTCTTAAACCATAGAGTTTTTATTTCCCCCTATTTCAGTTTACATAAAATCATAATCTTTTCTTTGTGCTTGTATGAAGTTAACCTTTATTAAGAGTCAAATTGTAATGACTTCTTATGAGTGTTTGCAGACGTGTGGCATCTTCATTATATCCCAGTGTTTTACCAGGTTTTAGAGAAATATTGCTCTGCAGTCTTCATTGACTTCCATACAAGAATGTGGAATTTGTTTAGATAAATTGCTGGCAGGAAGAAATTATAAATCCTTGTAAAGCTTGGGTGAGAAAACAAAATTATCTGCCAATGGATTTAATGCCACAATACTCTTATGCACTCTCTGACAAAGAATGTTGGGGAATTTAGGTCAAACTTTTACATTTTGTTTGACCAATATTTTTTTATTGAATTTAATAAAACTAAAAAAATTATTTATAATTATTTTTGGCTGAAGTTTGTTTCAGTATTCTGTCTCTCAATTGTCTGATCTCTTTTTCTTCCTGGGTCTAGCTCGCAGCATTATAATCATTAACTTTTTGATTGCTGAAAATTAAATTTTCTAGGTTGACAATGGCCTAGTGGTGCCTCTGGTGTTCAAAAGAAATGGGGTGTTCTGTACAAATGATAATACAGTTGTATTTATATATATTGGACTATAGCATATACTAATCTGGGCACTATTACTAACAGTGTCCTAGTGGCACCTTCAGTGTTCAAAAGAAATGGAGTGTCTAGTACAAATAATAATACAGTTGTATTTTTATATATTGGTCTATAGCATATGTTAATCTGGATGCTATTACTAACAGTTGAATGTAATTGAAAAAATGTTTAAAAAGTTCAATTTTTCTAAAGACATTCGATACTTAATATTAGATGATGGAAATAGTCCAAATATATAAATACAACTAAATAACCAAATATCACCATCCCAATCCTTCAGGAAAGCATGATTAATAACATATATTTGGCTTTTTTTACATTACATTAGCAACCACTCAAAAATGGATAATCCCATTCTGACTTTAGTTTAATAAAAGAAAGAAAATAAGAGCTAATAATGAGGTTTATAATTACTACACAAAACAATTTTCAAGCTATAAATAATTCTATGTATGGCTGTATGCTATTCCTTTAGTCACTTTAATTGATATCTTTTGATGTTTTTTAACTTTCTGTAACTTTCCTTTTTAAACAAGGCAAAACTCTCCATACGGTAGTCCCACCCTGTGCCAACCAGAGTAATCAATTGATGCCAAAAGGCTTGTGCATAAAATCCCTATCTAATGCCTACTCATCCAATATCCCCAGACTAGTTTCTGGTTTGTGGCCTTCATCAGTGAGGAGCTTTGGATGTGAGAGCACTGCACCTAGATCTTAGGATCTAATCCAACCCTCCAGCAAACACCTTTTATCTCTACTTAACTACAAAACTATGAGAATGAAATTCACTAATGAAGGCCTCAAGCCAGAAACTAGTCTGGGGATATTGGATGAGTAGGCATTAGATAGGGATTTTAAGCACAAACCTTCTGGCATCCACTGATTACTCTGATTGGCACAGGATGGTACTACTGTATGGAGAGTTTTGCCTTGTTTAATAACAATTATGTGCTAGTATAAGAGATGGTGATCATGTTATGTTTTAACTTTCCTTTTTGTGAAACTTCAATACATGTCTAATTGTAGCTTTACACAATATTATGTTTTCAGTGATTGTTGTTGCAATTGTTTAAAATAACTGTGGGATACTATTTATAAATGTATCAACTTGTTGTACAAAATATATATTTATTTTAAGCACAAATAAATTTAAAATCCACCGATCTGCATATATATAGAGAGAGATAAAGATTAGCAGATAGGTAGCTATTTTAATAGGTTTTTGTGCATTGTCATAGGTTTTTAAAATTTTGAATCAAATACTGTTACTGTCTACATCCACATATAAATAAAATTGTTAAAATCAAATGTTTTATGAATAATTTCTAATGTTTATATTTGAATAAACATTTCACGTGATTCCCTCCCCCCCTTACTTTTGTTTGTATTTAATATCATTCTTCAATTTAAATGCAAAAGAATTCAATTATGTGCGCAGCATTTATTTAATTTTGAACAGCAAAACTTTTTAGATTAAGCTGAATAGTAAGGACTGTATTTTATAACAAGTTGTCATGGAAACATGTAAACTAGTACATTTCAAGGAAATATTAAACATATCGGACTCTTTTTTTACAGGTAAACTTATTATCAGTTCTAAATTTCTCGGGTGTTTCTTTTTTACTAAAATCTAGACAGTAGTGATTAAATAATTTATTTTAATATTTCTGTAATGTTAATGTAAAAAAAAAAAGAATGTTAAAATCTAAACTATTAATGAGAAATGAACGGTTTAACAATATAATTTAAAAGTGCTTCGTTTATGTTTCAATTGGTATATATATATCATTAATCATTAACCGTAAAATGCTAAAATAGTATTAAATTGCCAATTTAATTTTTTATTGTTTCACAAATTAAATTTCTAAAGAATGTTGGGTAATTTTATGAACCAAATAATGAGTAATAATTTTACTTCATTCAGTTACAACAAACATATACTTTTATCACTATTTATGATGAAATTTGTACATTATTTTATTTTAAAGATTTTTTTTTAATTATTAATATTCAAGAAACTCGGGTCAATCTATTTAAATATTTTGGTAACTTTTCACGTAAAATCTTAATATGCTGACACATTTAAATAAGTTTAAAAATAGCTTACTTTATCATAATGATATTACAATTTCAACAAAATTAGTTATATGTATGCTAATTATTCTCCCCAATTACTTTGTAAGGAAATAAAATCATGGATTTTTTACTGTTATAATAAAAAAAATGATTAAAAAATGTCTTGCTCAGGAAAATATGTAAAGTCCAAGTACCAGAAATGAGCTTTTTCTAGGGATCTTAATCCACGTTTCTATCACTGCACCATACTATATAGAACACAGGTGTTCAGAACCTGATGAATTATAATTCTACGTGTTACAATATAAAGTCACTGGAAAATTTTATTGTACGACAACTAAAATATGCTGGCAAGATCCTAAAACCAATTGGAATGCTTTTCAGCTTGTTGGGCCTGATAATATTAAATATACAATTGTAAGAGCATAATTTTGCTAGATTGGTTAGGAATTGACTGAATATTAAGCTTCTTGAAAAATATTTTGTGAATTTGAGCATGATTTAGGATGAGGCTACTCCTTTTAATGTGATAAAGAGTATCTTTATGTTATTCTATAGAAGTGTAATGTTTAAAGTATTTTTGGAAAGACATATAGAATTAGAAAATCTAATGAAGTTTTTGAGAAAAAAAATTGTATTGAAAGAAATTAAAAGACAACATCATAAAATATCAAAAATGCTTTGAAATCAATGTGGATATATTTATATTTTATAGATTGGTTAATATGAAATTACAAAACTTACTTTTAAGTTGGTTTTTCTCAATTTTATTTTCACAAGTGATTATTAATGATAATGGTGAAATAATTTAGTTATGTTTGAACCTTATTAAGTATCAAACATCTTCATTAATTATAAATGTTATTTCATGTTAAAAATTTTGTTTTATGAAGGCCATTTTACAACTATAACACATGTCTTTCTTATATGTTTACTCACATGATTCCAAAAATAGTTCTCTTCATGGTACTCTAGAGCCATCTATTGTAAACTTGAATAATAAATGGATACTAGTATTTCATATACTTCTCAACTTATTCCAATTATATAACAGTGAGTATCATTCATAAATTTTTAACTGAAATGAAACAATACCTTCTTTTTAAGTGAAAATATTGCTCTTAATAGCTTAAAATTTTGTATGTATAATAAGAATATATAAACGAAAAATGGAATTGTAGATTAATTTATGTCCTAGAATATATAAACAAATAATGGAATCAAAGATTAATTTATGTCTTAAAACATCTATTCCTTTTCTGGTTTAATAGTGTGGAAGAACAATGAACATAAGAACAAAATGTTTCTAGATTAGAGCTCAGTCTGTTCTTTCTGATGATTGAACATTATATGACATCAAAGCAATTAAACTATTCGATTACTCATGGAGAAATTATTTAGATCACACCGAGTTTTTAAGCAGCATATTACAAATTTAAAAGCTCTAAAAATAACTTATTTGTCATTGGTCTTAGAATTTTGGATTTAAAAAGATTTTAAATTATAACTGTTTTTTTTTTCTTCATATTATTTCCCTGTGAAATTAATTGTTTAGAAGCTAAAAATAAAATTATTATGTAACAAAGAGAAAGAATACTATCAATACTATATATTTTTATTTATATATACCCAATAATAACTACATTTTTTGTGCATTTGGATTTATGCCATTTTCATAAAGATATTTCTGAAAAATATTTTGGAAATTTTTATGTAATTTAAACCATTCTCTGTTAGTATACATTTTGTTATCAAAAATAAAGTAATAATAAGTAAACCATTTTATTTTTAAATTATGTATTACAATAAAGGTGCTCAATCAGTCACTCAAAACCTATTTGTCACTCTCAAGGCTATTAAAACAGGCAAAACTCTCTATACATATTGCCACTCAGTGCAAGCCAGGGTAATCAATGGATGCCAGAAGGCTTGTACATAAAATCCTCATGTAATGCCTACTCATCCAATATCCCCAGAATAGTTTCTGGCTTGTGGCCTTTGTCAGTGAGGAGCCTTGGATCTGAGAGCACTGCACCTAGATCTTAGGATTTAATGCAACCCTCCAGCAGCCACCTTTTATCTTTACTTAACTACAAAACTACAAGATTTAAATTGAAAATATTATAATATTATCAATCCAAACTCATCAGCTTATATAGTCATATAGGTCTGAACTCAGTTCAGTACCTTTTTCATTTTGGTATCTTTGGTTCTTTAATGATTATAGACACCACTATCCTATTAGGCAAGATTGATTTTAAGCCAATTAGCATCACATGATCACCATTTCTTATGCTTGCTCTTAACTGTTATTAAAACAGGCAAAACTCTCTATATGTATTGCCACTCAGTGCAAGCCAGAGTAATCAATGGATGCCAGAAGGCTTGTGCATAAAATTCCCATCTAGTACCTATTCATCCACTATCCCCAGACTAATTTCTGGTTTGAGTGGCAATATATATAGATAGAGTTTTACCTATTTTAATAACAGTTAAGAGCAAGCATAAGAAATGGTAATCATGTGATGTTTAGTGGTTTAAAACCAATCTTGCCTAATAGGATAATGGTGGCTATTGTTATTAAAGAACCAAAGACACCAAAAAGTATAGTTACTGAACTGAGTTCAGACCTATATGACTATATAAGCTGATGAGCTTGGATTGAAAATATTATAGTGCTTTCAATTTAAGTATTATAGTTTTGTAGTTAAGTAGAGATAAAAGGTGGCTGCTGGATGGTTGCATTAGACCCTAAGATCTAGGTGCAGTACTCTCAGATCCAAGGCTCCTCACTGATAAAGGCCACAATCCAGACACTAGTCTGGGGATATTGGATGAGTAGGCACTTGATGGGGATTTTATGCACAAGCCTTCTGGCATCCATTGATTACTCTGGCTTGCACTGAGTGGCAATACATATAGAGAGTTTTGCCTGTTTTAATAACAGTTAAGAGCAAGTATAAGAAATGGTAATCATGTGATGTTTATTGGCTTAAAACCAATCCTCTAATAGGATAGTGGTGGCTATCATTACTAAAGAACCAAAGACTAAAAATAAATGCTAGAACGACTAATGTTCAATGATTTTTTGAAGAAAAAATGAAATAAAGAATTATAATTATAAATTTAAAACAGTTAATAATTACAAATACCTTGATCAGATTATCAATACAGGTGAAATCGTAATAGATGAAATTAATCATAGAATTAAATTTATTTGGAATGCTTTATATAGAAATAACCTAATATTAAATAAACATATGCCTTTGTAATTGAAAAGGAAAGTTTTCAATAATATATTGCCAAGTTTTATATATAGGTATGAAACCTGGATGCTTAAAAGAAAAATAATACAGCAACTTCTAAGTACACAAAGAAGGGTGGAGATTATGGCGGGAGTAGCAAAAGGGGATTGAAAACAAATTACATGGGTGTAAAGCATAATGGCAGGAATAATTGATGTTAGAAAAAAAAATTAAATGACAAATAGAATTGGATTGCATATATTGTTAAAATAGATTACAGTATGTAGGCAGGTAAAATCTTAAACTGTTTTTCCAAAAAGATTGTAAAAGACTTAGAAAGAAATCACATTAGCAATAGATGGAAGAGCTACGGAGTTTGTTGGAATAGTATGGAAGAATGACTCTGATTTGGAGAAATTGTATTCCAACTTGGATTGATTTTCATTCTGCACTAGATCAATAATGATTGAAAATAATAATGATTGTTTACATATTAAACCTTTTGTATTGCTATGGAAAAATATGTATTCATTTATTAAAGCAATTTACAATATGATCTTTGCATTCATTCAACATCTTTTGTATTTTATATATACATATTCGCTTTATTTGCAAGTTAATTAAAATGACTTTTAGAAAGTCTAAATTTTGAAGGATCTTTATAGTAAGCATATATGAAGAGTATTATTTTATAAATATTATATAAATTTTCTACATGAAAATTCTAACCATTTGGGTTTGGTAGATACTTGTATAGAGATTAAAGTGAGAACTATGGATTACTAGATTTTACTGTGAATGTTTAGGTGGTTACTGGTTGGAACTTAATTATATATATATGATAACAGATGGCGATCTACCAAAAACACTGTCAAGTGTAGTTTTCAGTGAAAGACGATAGCAAATAGCTTGAAATCATGATCTGAAAGTGGAATTAAAGTTAGAGATAGTGAATGCTCGCTCTGACGTTTATGTAAACACAAAACTACGCTTGACGGTGTTTTTGGTAGAACGCCATCTGTTATCATAAATACAAGCATTAGCAAGTTTTTTAACTTGTGTTTTTTTTTGTTTTTCATATATATATAATTATTTATTTTTTCCAATGATTCAAAGCAATAATTAGTTAGTGTCTGGAAGATACTGTTTCTATGATACATAATACCTCAATGTGATGATTCAAAAACATTATTTTTGTAATTTATATTGAGTCAATGCAGTGTTTAATCAGTGTTTTTATAAGTGGGCATAATGATTTAATGGCATTATGTCTGTAAAATGTTTCTATATCAATAATGCTTCAATGTAATGATAGTTAATGATTAAGGGTGTTTTTGCATTGAGATGTAAAGGTCTTTGCAATGATTGATTAATGAAGGGAATGTATTGTTTCAGTAATACATGTGATTAATACTATATTGTTTTCTTATCACATAGTGCTTCCATGCAACACTGGATCCATAATCAGAAAATGTTGGCTCAATTATGCATATTGATTCAATGCTGTAATTGGTCAGTGACAAAAAGATATTTTTTCAGTGATACAAAATGAATAGTTAATGACTGGGAGATGTTATTTCTCTAGTGTATAGGTCTTCCATGCAGTGTTTGGTCAATAATTGAAAGATATTGTTTAAGTAATATATGCTGATTCAGTACAATGGATGGTGAGTATCTGGAAGACATTATTTCTGTGATGTTATTTTCTTAATACCTAATGCTTTAAATCAATGATTTATTATTGATTGGAAAATATTGCTTTAATGATACAAAGTGATTCAACGCAATGAATGATTGGTCAAGAACTGAATAATGCTATTTCTGTAATATAAAATGTTTTACTATAATTAATTATTGGTCACTGATTGTAAAATATTGCTGAATCAATGCAATGATTGTTCAGCGTCTGGAAAATATTATTTTGATGATATGTAGTTATTGAAAGAAATGACTGGTCAGTGACTTAAAGTTGTTGTTTTGATTGTACATAATGCTTCCATGCCATGATTAGTCCGTGATTGGAAGTTGTAGTTTCTGTGATACATAATAATCCTTTCAAATTTAAAAATTCATTATGAAAGACTGCCGGGAAGGTTATGAAAAATTACGAAATTGTAATATGAATAAAAAGTAGATTTAAAAAAATTCTTAGCTAGAGGATTAAAAAAGAATGAAAAAACATTAAAATCTCTTCTGTTATTTTCTTTTGGCAAAGGCTTGTTCTGAAATAGAATAAAATCAGTATTCATAAAAACAACATATATATTTCTATTCACTTCTAAAAGATTCAAATTGCTAGACTAAAAGAAAGAAGATACTAACCACCCCCACCTGGTGCACAATTGATGAAATATTTGTTTTCTTCTTAGTTTCTATTATTTTATCTAAATCAAAGATAATTTTTAATTAATATTTTATATGTGAATAAAATAAATACTTTTTATACAAAAGAATATCATAATTAATTAAAAATAATTGTGTAAAAAATTTTCAACTTTATAAATAATTAAATTTAATTAGAAAAATAAGATTTTTTTAATATTTTTTGAAAAAAACATATACTATTATAAATTATAAGAAAAATAACTTTTTGTGTGGCATATACTTTTTAATATTGTATTTCTATATACTAGTCATAAATAAAAATATTTTTATTTATTTATAAAACCAAACACATTTTGTTCATTTGTGCATGAAAGTTGGATAATAAAATTTAAGCAACATATGCTTTATATTGTACCATGTCTCAAAATTATTTCGTTTTTTCAATCTCCATTATATAATATTTCTTATGAAATCATATGATGCTTGAATGCCTAAATGATATGCTGAGCACAATATATTAGTCAAACTGAGAATCAATGCAGAATTACTTAGCTCTCAACTCTGTTACTAATGTCACTACATTAAACTGGGTAGAATGACAAACATTATATATATATATCATGATACTCGTGTGTGTTTGTATATATATCAAAAAATAATAACTTTTAAAAAGCAAATTAAAATTATAGTTATATATTTATTTAAATGATATGCTTAAATAAATTTTATTTGAAAGATAAAAACAATTTGTTGTTCTTTTTTTAAGTATTTTTTAAAAATGTATTTTTTAAGTATATCCTTAAAATACAATATAACAATTCATCAATTGCTAAAACAGAGAATCATTAATATAAATAAAATAACTCTTGCCAAGCACTTTCAACTCCTACAAGTCCTTATCAAGGCTTAGGAGAAAACAGGAGTTGTTTTTATTGCCTTGATAAGGAAGGACTCGTAGGAGTTGAAAGCGCTTGGCAAACGTTATTTTGTTTTTATTAATGATTCTCTGTTTTAACAATTGGTGAATGTTGTGATGTATTTTGTAGTTGTATTAACAGAAGTATTACATTGATTTAAGTATATCCTTGTAATGTAATTAATTAAATAGGAAAGATATATACACATCTTAAATAGAGATTCTGATATAGCGATAATAAATAAATGAACCAATTAAAAACATTGACCATCAGAAGAACAATTATAACAAAAACATTTTTAGAAAACAAAATGTAATTTCAAAAAAACAAAAAATAAATATAGTCAGTTGAAAATAAAGCCAAGTTTTGAATTAAAATTGGATTTGAATAAAGAGAATTTTAAAGTTGTAGAGTTGATAGTATTCTTCCACTTGTTATTAGATAACAAATAGGGTAATAAGTTCTCGATTTTTAAATGGATCATTATATAATAGTCATAGCTGGATAAATGTTCAGAAAAGAGACTTTGGACCAATTGCCCATAGATTTCTGGAAAACATAGCTATGTCTATTTTTGTGCTTTTTTTGAGAATTACAGACCTATAATATGTTAAATCGTTGTTATAGTCTTTTATTCACTTGAAAAATTTTCAAAGTCATGCCAGCACATACATAGCTTTAAAAATAGTGGATTTAGTATAGTAATACTTATAAATTTAAAGTTTATTTATATATATGCTGGTTAATTTTCCTTAGTTGTATAATAATGTTTTTTGAAGGAAATTTCTGTATGTCTAAATATATTTGTAAAATTGACACCCACACACCCATATATATATATATAATTAATAATATAATATAATGGTCATCCAGCATAGCAAGCGTGTACTCTATTGTTAAAACTTATTTAAAGTTCTTTTAGATTTAAAATATTATGAAATTTAGGCATGTATGTGTGTGCAGAGGTGAGATAGAAATATAAGCATATTACTTGGATAAATAAAACTTGTAATATTTATTAAAATAAATTTTAATAAATAAATTAAATCCATGTAAGATAGTTTAAGTAATAAAAAAAATAAAGTAATTATATTTTAATTTTTTTATTATAAAAGAAAATTAATTGACCAGATTTACTGATAAGAAAAATGAATCTACAAACAGTAATTACGAAATAAGGAGTCCGTAATTTATTTTGTCATTTAATTACTGGTCTATTGTATATTTTAATTTTAAAAAAAAGGATAAGATTTGATATGAGAGAAAATATAAAAAGAGCCATTTTGGGGGGTAAGGACTGATTCAGTCATTGTTTTAATTTGATCTTGGCTTGAGAGTTTGGCAGTATAAACTTTTTAGCTTTTGTGAACTTTTGACGTGGCTAGAAAAATATTTTACTGTTATTGTTATAACTGAAATACAGGCTTAATATATACCTGTATCTATATATGTAATACATAGGGTATATGAGCACAGATTATCACACAATCCACCACTCTCCACTCTATCTCATAACACTGATACACTTGAACACATATATGTTGAAAAGATAAATAATCACCATGCTAAACCAGCAATCATCAGTTGGTCCAGATTATCGTCTCTACACATATATGCAACAAGTGCTCAGATATATATTAAGATAGCCAAACTTCATACTTTAATGAACATATATGTGTTCAAGTGTATCAGTGTTATGAGATAGAATGGAGAGTGGTGGTTTTGTGAAAGTCTGCTATTGTAGTTTATGAATCAAAAATAGTCTTGTCAGAAATATGAAGCTCAAGAATCATTTATTGATATGGCCAGAGGATATGGATTGTTAGGCATTGAAGTATATAAGTCATTATAAACTCATATAGATTTTTTCTGGAGATTCCTGAACTCCAATGTAAATGCCTAACTCAGGATTGGTTTAAAATGCTTATAGAAAATGTATGCTTTGATTGACTTTATTTTGTCTTGAAAAACAAAACATGTAAAAGAAAATCAGTTGACTGAGAAAACATCGTGATTTTCATGCCATTCTGATCAGTAATGGAAGTGTTAAAATACCATGGTAAGACTATTCTTTTTAAAACTTTAGAAAAAAAAACTATATTAAAAAGATCTTAAGTCAGTACAATCTAATTTTTTTGTTAACATTTATTTTATATGCATTAATTGTGTACCCATTGTTATCCATTTATTTTTTATAGCTTTGCGGAATGAATGTATTTTACAATAATTAGTTTTAATTTTGTGTGTTTGCTGTGTATATGTAAATTATTTTAATTGTGAAATAAACGGTGGTTAGTTTTAATTCAAGTTGTTAGTGGTTTTTTTAATTAGCAATTTTCATTTTCAAATGATCATTTTAGCACTTATTAATTAAGAGAAAAATATATTTTAATTAAAGAGATTGTTTAACTATTGACAGAAATATTTTATAAATTCAGGGATCCTAGTTTTTGAAATTGATTCATTTAGCATGACGCCTTGATAATGAATAAAATGCATTATTTTTTATTGAAATATAATTATTGCTGAGTGAAAAGAAAAACTATTTCAAAATACTAGTGCGATTTTTTGGGGGTGGGGTGGGGATGGTAAATATAACCTGTTTTAGGTTCAATCATCTCCATTATTATCTATTTTAGATATGACTATGGAATTTACACTTGATTAGTCATATTTAAAGGTAATCATTCAAAGTTACCAGTACAATAAAATGGCTTCCCAAGGTGTGGAAGAATTAATTCATTTTTACCTGAGTTATTGATACAATAGTAATTTTTACACATGAAATATTGTGGAATGCTAACTACTTTTCACAAGTGCTATATATAAAATTAACATGTACTCTCCTGTCAATAAGTATTTTAAAAGCATAGATATTCCATTTATGTTTAGACTTATTCTTTAATAAACCAACATTTATTGACTGTGCTTGAATTTAGGGTTTGATTTTATTATGAACCTAATTTTTAAACCAAAATATTATTTGCACAAGTCTGGACCAACTGATGATTGCTGGTTTAGCATGAAATACGTATATTGGTGATTATTTATCTTTTCAGCATATATGTGCTTGAGTGTATCAGTGTTATTAGATAGAGTGGAGAGTGATGGATCATCTGAAAGTCTTTGCTCATATACCCTATATATTACACATATAGGCACAGGTATATAATAAGCCTGTGTTTCAGTTATTACATTGTAGAGATGTCTGCCCAACCTTGCATATGTATTAAATGGATTGTGTCCTGTACATGTGGGGTTCAGATTGACCTTAGGTCAACATGGGCATGACAAGAATCTCGGCCTCAGGGTGGCCTTCGAGCATTCCACCATCAGATTTTCAATTGGATGGATGGTTGAAGAGTTGGAGAATGTAGTAGATTGGAGCCTGTCCATTAAAGTATGAAGATTGTCTATCTTAATATATATCTGAGCACTTATAGTATATATGTGTGGGAGATGATAATCTGGACCAACTGATGATTGCTGGTTTAGAATGAAATAGTATCTTGGTGACTATTTATCTTTTCAGCATATATGTGCTTGAATGTATCAGTGTTATTAGATAAAGTGGAGAGTGATGGATCATGAAAGTCTGTGTTCATATACCCTATATATTATATCACAGGGGAAAAAAGTTTCTCATTTTTAACTACATGCAACACTGAATTTTATTAGCTGATATATGTAAACTGAACTTATGCATCTAATATTTTGATTTAAAAATCAATCTTGCAATAAGATTAAACCCTAAGTTCAAACATAGTCAATAAATGTTAGTTTATTTAAAGAATAAACTCTAAACATTTGTCGACCACTTATGCTTTTAAAATTAGTACATTTCAATTTTATATATAATGCATATGTGAAGAAAAGTTGTCTTTCACAATATTTCATGTGTATAAGTAGTTATATTATTAATTATTATTTATATATACTGACTAATAAGATTCAGTATCACAGCCTAATTACTTTTATCTAAGTAGGTTAGTCCCCATCTCACCAAGTATGATGTTTTTTTCAACTTTAACAAATAAGATGATTGACAGGAAAATTGGTATCAAATAGAGAATCACAACATATTCTATCGAATGACTTGAAACTTTTATGAATTGACAAAATATCTTAAATTCTACTAATCCAAGACCATTGTTTTTAGTTAGTGTTCTTAGACTATTGTATGATAAAAATTTTAATCCTGTTCCGCAAAAATAATTATGTATTCATTAATACGTGCTATTGTTATTTAAAATGTATAATATGTCAAAAGAATGTTGCGAATGGAATTAACTGTTTTAGTTTTTGTTATCAAGTGGTATTAAATTGGATTTATAATTAATAATTTAGTTGAAAACTTATTGATGATTAATTTATTAATTATTAAATTTGTTTTAGTCATTGAAGTACATACTGTAATTTCAAAGAATTTAATTGCAAATGATGTGAACATTGATGGAATATTTCTTCCTATTAATATCACCATACTAAAAATTTATCTTCTGATGCGATCAATCCAGTTATCACATCATTGATATAGGGATGTACATTTATCTCTCTTTCTAAAATATGTGTTAAATATTCTACAAATAAGGTTCATTCTTAAGTGTTAATCAATGTAGGAAGCAAATAAAGCAGACAAACAGGAAACCCTTGTGCAATGTCTTTTGTAATATGAAATATTCATAGTCTTCAATGCTTTTCGATGCTGCTGATCCATTCTTTATAAAATTTATTGGTATACATATAAGGATTTGGGTTTTCTGGAATATTAGATATCTGTTTAACTAGATAATGAAGATGAATATGCTCAAAAAAAATTTTCAAATTCATCTTTTCTGTAATCATATCTGACAGACTATTTTGTTTTATGTGTTACAACTTCATTGCAAGAAGAATATGTTTTCCAAATATAGAATAAAGGACAGGCAGGAATTTAGTTTAACTCATTAAAATTCCAATTCCCTTCACCTTTGTTTGAAAAATCCCAATGATAATTTTGATCACATATCCTTTATCCATATTTGATCATAATATTATGTGTTCATAAAAATAATTGAATGAAATATTTATTATTTGAATTCCAGTTTTAAAATGGAAATAAGTTTTAGTTGATACCTCATATAAGAATAAAAATATGTCTTAAAATTCAAAATTAAACTTTATTAAAATTTCACAAATAATATACTTACTGGTGATTATGAAAGAATCTCTTGTTAATCAGTAAAACTAGCTTCCATTTTATCATAATTAAATTTTTACAACAGGCAAAACTCTCCATATAGTAGTGCCAGTCAATGCAAGCCAGAGTAATCAATGGATGCCAGAAGACTTGTGCATAAAATCCCTATTTAGTGCCTACTCATTCAATTTCTGGCTTGTGGCCTTTGTCAGTGAGGAGTCAAATAAAAAAAAATATTTTCAAATAAAATCTAATTGCAATCATGTAGTTTTTTTGGTTTTTAAGTAAATATTTTACTAATATATTTGCATAAATAGATTTAAATATATAAATAAATTACTAAAAGGAGAAAACTATCCATACAATAGTGTCACCAAGTGCAAGCTTTCATAATCAGTAGATGGTGGCACTACTATATGGAGAATTTGCTACTGTTATTAATAGCTTGTGTAAGCATATGAAATGGTGACCTTGTAATATTTTAAGGGTTAAATAAATTATTTAAAAATTATAATTTTTTATTCAGAAATACTAAAAGAATAAAGACATTTTAAAATACCTGGGGAAAATAATCCACCAATCCATGATGCTGTCAGTTTCTTTGCATTATGATACAATGAATCAAGGCATGGATGATACTGACATCTTCAGATTTTTTTAAAAACTTATAGTATTAGTTATCATTTCTGAATGAAAAATTGTGTCCAATAATCTAACAGAATAGATAACCAGAAAATAGTAAATAAAAGCCAAAAGTTGCAACAGCACCATTGCAATGGTCAAATATCTCAAAATTTATAAAAAGTTGCTGACTTTTTTTGGAATTTATTTAATAGTATTCTAGAACATATTTTAGCATATACATTATCTGTTGTAAGTCTTAACTGAATCACGAGTAGATTAATGGTATTATGGTTCTTCATTATCATAATTAACATTTATTTAATAACTATCCTATTCACATACTCTTATAGTTGGCAAAGATTAGCTATCAGATATTTCAATGATTTGTATGAATAGGATATAATATTTGAAATTTCTAATTTTTATTTCATGTTTTATATTGTTTCTTTGTTCAATCATATTTTCAAGGGAATCAACTAGGCCCATGATATGAATTATTATCAGAATATAGATGTTTCAAATATTTCCAAATGCCAATATTCACTTGACTTTCCACTAAAATGTCACCATAATAATGTTTATTGTGTGAATTCCTCTCTGGTAATATGATCTAATCCAAGTATATTTCATAATTATATAGATCAGTGTATTAGATGACTCAATTGCAATTCTGAATTTTAGTATTTGCATATCTCTTTGAACTTTATCGTATAATTTATTATATTGATAATTTATTTGTGTTGATTTTTATAAATGACAAAGGTATCTTTTTTAATATATCTGAAATTTCTTACATACTTTGCATGGTGGAATATGATTTGATGATTTTTTGTAAATGATTTGATTAATGGACTGTAAATGTCTAATAAATTTGATCATTGGATATATGTCTGGTAAAAGGCATTAACACAATAACTCTGTAGATCATCACAATATTTATTTGTAAATTTTAAAAGAATTTTTTTTCTACATACATTTATTTCTTTTACGATGTTAAACTCAATTTCACTATATTATGGTCAGTGAAAAATATTGACATGAATTTAGCCATACATTTGGTGAACATTGATGAACTGCTGTTTGAAAATTAATGAGATTTTTGTTAAGTGTCTTATTGTGGAATACATATGTGATAATAAGTTTCTAACATTTAAAATCACCCATTATAATACACGAGATATGATTCATTGATTAGTGTAATTGGATTTTGTTAATTATTTTTTAATTTTTCCTTCTCTGGAATAAAAAATGTATATACACAAGAATTTTAAGATTTGAAATATCCAGAAATATGATTATGATATTGTTAATAGTTAGATAACACATTAAAAATATTTGTGATGATACTATAACTAAATTTTGTTTCAGCAATCGCTAAACTATCAAAAAAATTTCTATTAAAGAATGTAATAAATTTATGAACTTTAGCTAGGCATTTAGTGTTCTAATAATAAGAATTGCAAATTTAATATCATTATTGGTCATTGTATATGATGTTGATATTTATATCCTTAAATTATTCTGTCATAAATTTATAGTAGCTGGGATCTTTTTATTTCTTATTTTTATGTTTTGTATCATCATCAGGATTGTAGAATTCTTTTTGTTTTTTATAATCATTTTTTGTCTTATTTTTATTTATTTATAGAATTGCTTTATTTTTGTTTTGAGAGTGACTGCATTTTCCTCAGAGAATAATTCAGATGAGGATAGATTTCACCTGCTATGGCTATGTCATCATTATGAGGTTTCTTATTAGTATTTTTTGTGACTATGATTTGAGTCCATAATAAGTTAAGAGATATAGGACAATCTTACTCTATTCTATCATGAAAAATACATAAAGAACATTTATTCATTGACATGCGGATGTATTATGTTCTAGTCTGTAACATTTCAAACAGCAGCAAGATAGTCTTCCTTTGATGTGCATTGTACATTGGCATCTATAAATTATAAGCATGTAAGATATGTTTTCAGCTGTTTTTTTAACGAAAATCAAAAGTATTTATTTATATTATCTATTTTAATCATCACTGTTCACTTTAATCCATGGATAATTATGATATATTGTACTGCTTTGGAAAAGGTTTGTTGGACAAATGGTATAGGGGTACATATCATTCTTCCAAAAATGATAAAATTTTAATCTTTTGAAACATAGTAAATTTTAATTTTGATTTATGTTTATATAAGATTTTTCACTTTTATTTTATCTTCCATTGTTAATTATATGATTGCTAAAAAAAATCTTTTGAAAGTAAAAGAGAAAGAAAAAGTTTTATCAGTTATATTTATTTTATTTAGAGCCTCAATGTAATCTGAATATGAAGGATGAACATATAAAAATTCCTCATGTACTTTATGCATAATAGAATATATTAATATTTCAGGCATTTGAAAATGGGTTTGCATTAATTTAAAGATATTTTTTTTGAACTTACATTGGTTATGGCTGTCTGAGAGTGCTAATCAGTATTTATTTTATTTATAAATAAAATACTATATGCATCTTACATAAACACTTTTCAGAGCAATTTAACAGGAAGATAGTTTGTTTCTCTTTGCTTACAGTTTCAACTGTCCAGCAGTCATCATCAGAGCTACAGTATTCAAATACATAAATTTTATAATTAATACTTTAATTAATATTTTATTTGTCATTCTGTTATTTTCAAGGTCATACATAGCTTTATTTCATCATTAACATTTTGGAAATTAATTCTTGGTATATATTTAGTCTTTTCTCATTGTAAATATGTCTCAACTGTTGATTATAGCTTTTCACTGTCTATAATCATTGATATAATTATTATTTTCGTCTTTGGCTTATATAACATTTTCTTCCTCTCTTCTATGTTGTTAATATTACCATCATGTAAATAAATGTTTTTTATTAGTTTCATCAAGGTACTGGATTTTTTTTATGTTTATGCTATTTTCTGAAGGTATTTTAACGTATGTTAACATACTTAGTGAATGTTTAAACTATTACGTTAAAAAAAGTGTTTACTTATGGAACCCATCTAAATGATACCTGGGAGAGTATATTATATGTCCACAAAAAATTAATTATATCATCAATATTTAAATATGTCTGTGTAGTAAACTGACATTATTCTCTAGTAGGTTTTCTGTATTATTTATTTATATATGAGTATCTAAATTCTTTACGCTCTGACTATGATAAATCTAGTTAAAACAGAAAGGAATATAAATCAAATTACAAGCGACAAAGTAGGTTGATATTTTTTTTTACCTTAATCAAAAAGTGATAGATATTGTTGTATATCTTTGATTAATGACTGGATTTAAAATATTATATGATTAATAATATAGATATATAGGAAAAACAACCACTCATCCAAATAAATATAAATATCTGTCATGTAACCTGGATAATCTGGTTAAAAAACTAATATATCCTCCTCTTTACCTTCATTTGATTTCTAAGATTATTGTTGTGATTGTACTTTCAAAATTTTCACTTTAAGTAGTCGTCATCATTACACATCATCTCTAGTATATGCATTTATATAGTCATCATAAAATCTGTATCCATATTATTATCTTCATCAGTGGATGCTTTGATACCTATTTCCATCATTTTTTTATTTCTTTAAACCACTAAATATCACATGATCACCATTTCTTATGTTTTCTCATAACTGTTATTAAAATAGTAGTGCCACTCAGTGTGAGCCAGAGTAATCAATGGATGCCAAAAGGCTTGTACATAAAATCCCTATTTAGTGCCTAGATAATCCAATATCCCCAGACTAGTTTTTGAGTTGTGGCCTTCATCAGTGAAGAGCCTTGGATATAATAGCACTGCATCTAGATCTTAGGATCTAATGCAACCCTTCAGCAGCCACCATTTATCTCTAACTAACTATAAAACTATGAGAATAAAATTGAAAACAATAATATTTTGAATGCCACAAGCCATAAACTAGTCTGGGGATATTGGATGAGTAGGCATTAGATAGGGATTTTATGCACAAGCCTTCTCGCATCCAGTGATTACTTTGTCTTGCATTGAGTGGCACTACTATATTGAGAGTTTTGACTGTTTTAATAACAGTTATGAGCAAGCATAAAAATGGTGATCATGTGATCTTTAGTGGTTTAATACCAATCCTTCCTAATAGGATAGTGGTGGCCGTGGTTATTAAAGAACCAAAGACACCAAAATGTACAGATACTGAACTGCGTTCAGAAGTATATGACTATATAAGCTAATGAACTTGGATTAAAAATATTGTTTTCAATTTTAGATTGATAGTTTTGTAGTTAAGTAGAGATAAAAGCTGGCTTCTGGAGGGTTGCATTGGATTCTAAGATCTAAGTGGAGCGCTCTCAGATACAAGGCTGCTCACTGATGAAAGTCACAAGGCAGAAATTAGTCTGGGGATATTGGATGAGTAGGCAGTAGATAGGGATTTTATGCACAAGCTTTCTGGCATCAATTGATTACTCTGGCTTTTACTGAGTGGCACTACTGTATGGAGAGTTTTGCCTGTTTTAATTTTTTTCTGTTATATTATATATTGCATTTTTAACTATAATAATATTTATTAAATAATCTTTTAATGCTAATACTGTTGTTATAATTCAGATTTTCTAATAAACTTGCTAATTTATTAAAATGACTTCTTCTAATAATGTGTGCATTTGAAGATATTTTCAGTGCTGCATATGTTTGCTTACTGGGTTATTAAAATTAATAGAATTTTTAGTTATGTATATATAATACAAATGGAAGGTGTGGGCAATTGTTATTTAAAAACTGTGCAAATATTTATTATATTGTGTTTAATACAATTGAAAAAAATGTATTTTCTTTTTCTAGAAAACAGTTTTAGTATTAGTAATAAGTAGGATTATTTGACAATGTTGATAGGAAAAAAAATATCTTAAAAAATGAAATATAAAAACCAATTTTAGTAAATGTGTTGGTGACAGTAATTCAATGTTTAGATTAATATTTTGATTAAATACAAATTGAATACAAAAAATACTGAAATTTGAAAATGATTAATAATAAAGGGGGGAAAAAAAGAAATGTTAACCCTTTAAAAATAGTGAAGGAATTGCCTTTAACATTTTTAGATACTTAAATTCCATTTTTCTTTTATGAAATTATAATATATATAAATTATTTTTAAAAAATCGAAAAACTGCTCTTTTTAAAATAAAATAAAAATCAAGAATTGTTATATCTTTGACTGCAAATATTTTTAAAAGGGTCGCCACAATCTTTTTATAAATATTAGGTTGGAAAACAGAAAAAAAAAGTAAATTTTTACAGTGATGTTAATTGATTATACAGAATTATCAACATCTATTAGATAAGACTGTGAAAGTAAAAATATTTTCTACTTTTTCTCTTTATCAAAATTTCTTTTTAAAACATCTAACTAACTATTTTACTTGTAGTTATATGCTAAACTATTTCCTTCATTTAGTTTAATTTTTTTTTTTAATTCAAACCATATTTATACTAACATGGAACACAAAGTTTTGAGTGCTACTTTTCTTATCTTTTTTTCAGATATTGTTGGTTTAAGCAAGTGATAAAGTAACAGAGAAAATAAATTGCTGACCTAAAATTTAGATTCATGAATATGGAATTATAGATACTGCCTTCATCAATTATATTTTCTGCTAAAGATTTAATTGGTTATTATATAACCTTTAAATCACTATTCCATGAACCTAAAGGTTATTAAATCAATTTCTTTACTAGATTTTTAATTGATTAGGACAGCATGATTTGAAAAAGAGAATGAATAACCTTAACTGAAGCATTGTGTTTTATACTAACTAGCTTGCACATTATTACTAACAATTGAATGTATTTGGAAAATTAAAGAAGTTTGAATTTTTAAAAAATATTTAACCAATCAATTAATAGAAATATACCAACATATAATTACACATTGCTATCATCACATACATATGTGTTACTTTTAGTTAGAAAATTTAATAAATTTATTCTCACTAAAAAAGTTGTTAAAAATCTTTTTTCCATCCAAGGACATGTCTTTATATATATAAAAATTTTATTTAGGAGAATATCTATAAAATAATTGTTTTTTATATAAAAACAGGAAAAACTTTCTATACCAGTATTGCCACTCAGTGCAAGCCAAAGTAATCAATGAATGCCAGAAGGTTTGTGCATACTATCCCCATCTAGTGCCTACTCATCCAATATCTCTTCTGGCATCCATTGATTACTCTGGCTTGCACTGAGTAGCAATACTGTATGGTGAGTTTTGCCTGTTTTAATGACAGTTATAAGCAAGCATATGAAATGGTGATCATGTGATGTTTATTGGCTTTTTATATATAATAAGAATTATTTTCCACATGCACTTAATACATATAATTTATTTATTATTTTTAAATGTAATCTAATCTGTCAGTTTCAACTGTTCAGCAGATGTCCTCAGTACTGCAAATATATAAAGCATTATATTATTTTGTATAGGTACATACATGCGAATAGTCTATAAATATAAGATATAAAAATGAGAGAAATAAGCTAAAAACATTTCCACTTTCATTTTAAAGCCAAATGAGATAAATACTACTAGTTAATCACATGATTTCAACTTGCAATGCAAATAATAATTGGTTGTTTCTTAATTACATCATATCTGAAATTATTTTGAAAAGTACATAAAAAATTCCATTATAATTTCATATTTACATGCATACATATATATAGCAATCAAATTAATTCATAGCTTTGTTAATATTAGCTTCCCACTCTGTTAAGCTCTCAATTCTGTGAAAAAGATAAAGTGACTTCTATATTTCTTGGAATAAACTGAGATATGATTATCTGAATCTTCCCATTGAAAATTATAACATGATCTTTCTGTTTAAATGTCATGATTGCTAATTTGTTGATACTGAAGGCTGAATTTATTTTTAACTTAGTAATTAATTATAATATATATAATGATTATCTTATAGTTCAACCATATATTTGCAAACATTGAAAATACTATACCAATGACCACCAAGATGTGTGTTACTAATCAAGTTTTTTCAGACAATATGATACATATCATTTTTTTTATATTTATTTAAATACTTCACCCAAATAAATATTTTCACAAATATCATATTTATTTATAAAGTACTTATTCATAACAATCATATTTCATTAAATATATAAGAGCTTATTAATTTAAATATGAAGCTTATTTTTAAATAATAAGAAAATGTATTTATAATATTCATTTATGATTTGATTTATTAATACATTGCAAAAGCTTAAACCTGCATTTATATATGTAATATAGGCGGGATTCGAACTCAGACTTTCACACGACCCACTACTCTCAGTGCCATCTCATATTGCTGACTCACATGATCACACACATGTTGAAAAGATAAATAATCACCAATAAACGTATTTCATACTAAACCAGCAATCATCAGATGGTCTAGATTACTATCCTCACACATATATATAATCAGTGCTCAGCTTTATATTAAGATAGCGTATATTGGTGATTATTTATCTTTTCAACATGTGTGTGATCTGTGGGTCAGCAATATGAGATGGCTAGTTTGTCAGGTGAAAGTCTGAGTTCGATTTGATTTATTAAAACTTTCTAATCTTTTTTTTTTTTTTTTGCAATGTTTCATCCTTAATTTAAAAACTTAAAAAAAATCCATTTCTGTGTACTTAAATATAATGCTTTTTATAGTCGTTGGTTTTATTTCACAAACAGTTTGATTGATCTTCAGTGTTCATAAGAACTAAAAAATATTTTTTAATACAAATCCTAAAATGCATTATTAATACACTACTTGATTTCAAAATAACATTATAAATTATAAATAAATTTAAGCATTATAAAAATACAATAAAAAACACATATTGAAATAATCTAATCTCATGCCCCACTATGTGTGTTCACATACATATTTAAAGCTTGAAAGGAAAAATAGTAATGAACATAGATAAAATTAGATACATAGTTATTTAAAATCTGTAATGGCTGAATATTATTAATTAAATAATGATATTTGATATTTTTAAAGTATTGTACCTTTTTTTTTTTTTAAATCTATTTTAATACAAATATTGATTTTGAAGAAAGTATAAAATTCTTAATAGAATAAAGAAAAATATCTTTAGATAAATCAAAGGTATTTTTTTTCTTTAAAATGTACATTAATTGCAGTTGATCTTATAATCTAGTGTTTTTATTTAAACAAAGGCAAAACTCTCCATACAGTAGTGCCATCCTGTGCCAAACAGATGGTGATCATGTGATGTTTTTACTTAACTGTTTAAGGTTTCAATTCCTTTTTTTTTTTATTTGGGATAGACCCTCACTAAAACTTCCTTCATATTTGAACATTTTATTTTTATAATTAAACCATTTTTATATATTATACATTGATAATCTTTTCATTATATATTACAAATATAAACTTTTAAACGATAGATATTCTAAAAGATAATATCTGAACTTTGTAAAATAGGAAAGTAATTGACTAAATGGAGTTCTTAACTATAATAATGATACTTGGCATTATTGGATATAATTTTGTCTATTCAAAAAGTTAGTAGAATGAAATATTTCTTATTTGAATTCAATTTTGAAATTCATATTTAAGGTATTTGTTCATAAATTTTTTTTAAAAAATTCTTTACCAGTATTGATTATACACCACTATTATTAACCAATAGAATCTACTTCCACTTTGCCATAACAAAATTTTTATGATTTCTTAAAAACAAACATTCCCACATAAATCATAATTGTAGTCATATGGGTTTGGTTTAAAATAATTATTTTACAAAAATATTGCACAAATAACTTTTAATATGTAAATCAATTACTGAAAATTACAATTTTTTTATCATAATTTTTTTTTTTCACTTTAGACTAAAACAATCCATGAATCAAAAATTGTTGGTTCTATTGAGATCAAAATGGGACAGGTCTAGCATTTTTATATGCAAATTACATGTTGTAATTTAAATAGGTCTTTCTGATGCTGACATCTTCAATTTTTTTTATTAATAGGTTTAAAATGATTTCTGTGTTAAATAAATGTGTAATTCAATGTTATAGATCACTTCAAAATAATGTAAAAAAATATACTGATCACAAAACCATTGCAACATTCAAAACTGCAAAAAAAATCCATGGCATTGCCTAGATTGCCCTCAAAGACTTTAAAAGATTAATGTAAATTAAAAATACAGTTGTTAATTTATTTTATTATTCAAGATTAAAAATATTTAATTATTCTCTTTTTAAATTCCTTATATTATTATAAATAGTAGATCTAGATATACTGCTTATTATTAGATTGGAAAGAGTGCAAAAAGGCAGCATTTAGTTTCCACATAGCGATGCCTTTTCTAAAGTAGTTCGAAGTACATGTTTGTACTAGATTCATGCTTGATGTTGGAGAAGTTAAGAAGAAGCTGAGTAGAATTGCCAGATTGTCATCTTTTGTCTTGTTTAACCAGAATAAGTCACATCAGCAATTGAAATCAAAAGTCTGCCTACTAGTCTTCAGACTCCAGAATTATATGTGATACATTGGCTGTTTTAAAATATACATGGGAGCACAGATGAAATAATCTATCAGTCACATATATATTATAAATATATTTCTAAAGAAGGGAAAAAAGCATAGCCTATTTAAATTATTTCATTTTAATTTTTTAAAAAAAAGAAAACTTCTTGCAAAAACTGGTCATAAACAACTTTTGAATAAAAGTATAGCAGTTGACCAAGAAATAAATTATCAGGTAATAATATATTTTAATATCTTTATTACTTTATTAAAGTTTTACAGTCAAATATCAGCCTTTCACACTAATTGTGCTCGCCAATACAAGATATAGTATTTATGCAGGAATAAAAGGAATCCTCTCATTCCTACAACTCAAATGCTTATATATGAGCAAATCTGAAGTACTGGCAAAGAAAGCATGATGATGGAACAGTCACTTTAAATTACTATATATGATGTCTGAATGAATGACGTCGGTGAAATTATCTAGAATTTACTAAACGTCATTCCAACTGAAACTTAATAATATGTAAATAAGCATTTATTTTATATAGCATATGTAAACAATTGTATTACAGTCAAATATCAGCCTTTCACGCTAATTGTGCATACGCTTTGCGAGTGTTAATAATAAATGAATACTTTCTCACCAATACAAGATATAGTATTTATGCAGAAATAAAAGGAATCCTCTTATTCCTACGACTCAAATGCTTATATATGAGCAAATCTGAAGTACTGGCAAAGAAATCATGATGATGGAACAGTCACTTTAAATTACTATATATGATGTCTGAATGAATGACGTCATTTATAACTTAAATATCCAGAAAAATGAAATAAAATTGATAACTGCATTTTTTAAAATATTAGACCCTGTATGGGCAGGTATTGTATGTATCAAATATAATAATATTGGCTTATAATCTTTATGAATTTATTAACAAATGAAGTGATATTTTTACATTATAACACATATGGTATGTGCACATAGCTATATGCATAAACATGTGATATTCAGTGGGTTCACATGGGTATGGCCATACTTGTTGTTAAAAGTTTTAATGTTTTCCATACCTGTTATTAAAACAAACCCCACAAAATAATAAATTGATTATATCACTTTTTTAAAAAAAATTAAAAAAAATTATAACAAAAACAAAAAAAATATGTTTTATATTTAAATACATGTACATCTTTAATGTGTTATAATTTAGTTAGTTTAGATATGATATGATGTACTGTAGCTTCTTCTTAAAGGAAGTCAAGAATCTCTCAGCAATTATACCAAGAAAAACTTGTTAGCTACTTAATTTTACATTCCCCAATCTAGTTTTCCCATATTCTGTTCCATCCCATTTTCACACATAATCTTTGTCAACTCTACAGCCTTTATATCTAAATCCCCCTTATATTTTTCCAAACCCGCATAAAAACCAATAATCTACTTTCTGTATAATCATTTTTTTCATATTTATTTTTCCATAACTTCATTATATGTGCCCTTTCTTTTCAAGCATTTACATTCAATTAACAAATGCCTAATATTTTCTATTCCTTCCTCACATAATTTACAGACTAAATCATCCATATTTTCCCATTTACATGTATATTCTCTTGTTACTAAAGATCCTGTTCGAGCCTCAGACAATAAACTACTTTCCTTACTATTATCATAAATTAACTCGCATCCAATATTCCGTTTACTTCTATATATATTTAAACTCTTCTTACCCTCCATACTAGTTCTCCATCTCTTCAACTCCCTATTTTTTATTAATGCTTCTATCCTTTTATCCCATTCCTTACCACTATAGCACTCAAAAATCCTCCTAACACAATCATCCCACCTTTTTTACAAGTATACTGATATAAATTCTTTATCCAAATCTTTCGCATACCGCATTACCTTTCCCACCCATCTTGTTACCTGCCCTTTACTCATAACACAATTAAACACTATTTTGGCTATTCTTTTACTATCCATAAACTGCAACCTACCAAACATTTTCATTTTACTTTTTGCATCTCTCATATAAAAACTTGACCATCCCATTTCTCCTTGAATTGCCTCCTTTGCTGTCCACATCTCTGCATCTAATGCATGTCTTTCTATTTCCCTTTGTACTTTCACACAGAAGTAAGCGATGCCTTTTCTAAAGTAGTTTGAAGTCCATGCTTCTACTAGATTCGTGCTTGATGTTGGAGAAGTTAAGAAGAAGTTGAGTAGAATTGCCAGATTGTCATCTTTTGTCTTGTTTAACCAGAATAAGTCACATTGGCAATTGAAATCAAAAGTCTGCCTACTAGTCTTAAGACTCCAGAATTATATGTGATACATTGGTTGTTTTAATATAAACATGGGAGCACAGATGAAATAATCTATCAGTCACATATATATTATAAATATATTTCTAAAGAAGGGAAAAAAACATAGCCTATTTAAATTATTTCATTTTAATTTTTTTTTTTAAAAAAAAAAAAAGAAAACTTCTTGCAAAAACTGGACATAAACAACTTTTGAATAAAAATATAGCAGTTGACCAAGAAATAAATTATCAGGTAATAATATATTTTAACATCTTTATTAAAGTTTGTAAATGAAGAAAACAAAAGCCAGAGCTTTAAAATTTAAAAACTTGTTTACAACTTAAATATCCAAAAAAATAAAATAAAATTTATAAATGCATTTTTTAAAATATTAGATCCTATATGGGCAGGTATTGTATGTATCAAGTGTAATAACATTGGATTATAAACTTTATGAATTTATTAACAAATGAAGTGATATTTTTACATTATAACACATATGGTATGTTCACATAGCTATATGCATAAACATGTGATATTCAGTGAGTTCACATGGGTATGGCCATACTTGTTGTTAACAGTTTTAATGTTTTCCATACCTGTTATTAAAACAAGCCCCACAAAATAATAAATTTATTATATCACTCTTTAAAAAAATATATAAAAAAATATAAAAATTCAAAAAAATATGTTTTATATTTAAATACATTTTTAATGTGTTATAATTTAGTTAGTTTAGATCTGTCAATTTCAACTGTGCTGCCATCTGGGATGTGTCAACATCAGTGTTAGTTAAGGAACAATATCATTTTGTTGTTCCACAACTAACACTGACATTGATGCATCCCAGGTGGCAGCATGATTGAAAGTGACAGGGTTAGTCAATCACACAGCTAAAGACATTTGGAATCTGCAATTTAAAAAAAATGTTCAGTCAATTTAATTTTGATGTCATACTGTTATTATTAGTTCAGGTTGTTAATAAAAGTGTATGATTTTAAATGAATTTAAAGTTAGAACAATTGATTATTGGTAAGATTTTGACATTAGGGTAAGTAGTTTTTAAATTGCTTAGTTTATAATTATTATAAAATAATTCTGTGCTTTGTTCTTAGAATGTAAAGATAGCTTTCATTGGATGACTTAATGAAGAACAAACACAGACAACAGTAGCTACCAGATCTTCAGAACAATCTGAAACATCTTTCATAGCTACGCTTCCTCTAGAGACATCAGGTGAAGATTGTACATGTTTATTACATTTTTGGAATGCTTTACAACAGGATTATTTTAAAACTGATACAAATGGCTTCATGTAGGTAGCAATGAAAATGTTGGATATGTTTGGTGTTCAAAAATAGGATCATTAAATGTTAAAAGTGCTAAAAATTTATACTTTTCATTAGAGTGGAAATCATATTCTGTCAAAGGTCATGGGTCAAACAAGAAAATTTCAATCATCAGTCAGAAAAAAAATGAAATCACCTAATATAAAAGCTGGGGAAATAAACTGACAAGTGCCGATTTAGCATGAAATACAAATATTGGCAATTATTTATCTTTTTGTCATGTGTGTGTGTGATTAAGTGTGCCAGCAGTATGAGATAGCATGGATAATGGAGGGTCATATTAAAATCTGAGTTCAAACACCTCTAAATAAGCCATTTAGTCATTTTCCAAATTTAATAGATTTGCAAAATAAAATAATGTAGATTTGGGAATTTTTTCGTACTCAAGATTTATGGTACTTTTTATCACAAAGCACATGTTTATAGAAATAAGAACAAATATTTTTGAAAAACTTATTAATTTGAGTTCTAAAATTTCTATTGTAATTGATGAAGCTTCAAGTGTTTCACATAGAAGCATTTTAATCATTTATTTAAAAGCTGAAATGAAAGATTCTGAAGATAGTTGAAGTTTTCATACATCTTGTAGAATTAGAGGATATGACTTCAGAAATAATTTTTAAAAACATGGTTTTGACAAATCATGTTTGACTGAAAATCTCATCAGATTTTGTTCAGACAGTGCCAGTATGATATTAGGAAAAAAGTCTGGTGTAGAAACAAAACTTGAACAAAAATTCCCAGGTATTTGCATCTGACCTTGCCTAGAACATCATATTCAATTATTTCTAGATGATGCTATTAAAGATGTCAAAGAAGTAAACCATTTAAAATATTTTTTAGATAAACTTTGTTTGTTATCTTACTTCTAATAAACATCAGAGCAAATTCGATACTGTTGCCAAAGAGCTTGGTACTGAAGTAATAAAATTAGGATTAGTATTTGGATCTTTATGAGTAGCTGGTAGTGCCAGGAGCATAAATGCAGTTTGGAAACTCATATAAAGTCTTGTATATTCATTTCAATCAACATAATCAAAAAATAATTGCTTCATATTTCCAAAATGAAAATTTTTTGATTGATTTAGCTATAATGAATGACATCTTAAAAGAAATTTCTCTACTTTCTGCAGTCCTGCAGGATAGAATGTTCTAATTAAGGAAGACAGATTAATAAGATGAACTCTAACTGTAATTGAAAATTGAAAATTAAATTAAAAAAAACATAAAAAAGCAAAATATTTTTATAAATAAAATGTACAATATCCAATTTGAGGTTTATAGGGGGGAAACATCAGTTGAATCTTCTAGAAAAAAATTGTTTGATTGTTTAGTAAAACATATGAAAACATGTTTGGTCTTCAATGATAAAAATGAAAAATATAATAATGTTTTGGAATGTTTCAATATATTTAATCTTGAAACTTGGCTAGATGATATTTGTGAAGCACTATGGATTGATGATGAAGATAAACTTAAAAAAATTAAATAAAATCATAAAATTCATAGTTTCGGTTAACAATTTTTGAAATTTTGTTGATAGCAGAGATGTAAAACAAAAGAATATCCCAAGCAGTATTTTGACAGCTAAAGAAATTTTAAATGTACTTGTAAACTCAGCAGAAACTTAAAAAGGGTTCAGTGTGATGAATAACATTATTGATGTGAAAAGAAATCGTCTACTACACAATAAGAAATTTAATGACCATAAATTTGATGGGAAAATCTTTAGAAGAATTTGACACTATACAGCATGTTACATTCTAGCTGAGAGAAGGACATCATTTGGTTAGGGATAACTGTCTGAAACAAAAAGCTTCCAATATACCAAGTGTAAATCAAAGTATGATATGGAAGTTATTAGATTAAATATGATTATAGTATTCCCTGTGCATACTATTGATAAGAACATTAAATATTTATGAGTGACTATTTACATATGTTTTCTACAATCTCTCAACAAAACTGAAAATAATATTAATATAGTAAATATTATTTATTTACCTCCTATATCTTTTTTTAGTGTAACTGTTGTTAAACATTTTGAATATCACCCTGCATATATATATATATTAAGCATTAAATCACTCCACATGGTTAAGAACTCTAATGTATTTATATATTAGTTCACAGAGGGCAGTACTGGATTTCTTAACTATGTGGGGTGATTTAATGCTTATTAATTGTATATTTATGCACTGGGATTATATATATATAAATTTGTTCAGTATGTATAATTACAAAGGAATAATCTTTATTATCTCAGTAATTAATGGATATTTTGTAATAGCCTGTATGTGTGTTTGTAGGTTTATATATGTGTATTATGTATACTATTTATATATTTTTATAAATTTGATTGTGTGACTTTGTCAATTTATGGATATTCAAAATCAAAATGATTTATTTTTACTATAAAGTATTTATTATATCTTTCATTTTATTATTATTTCTAATTAATAAATGCACTTATCAGTATTTTAATTATTCCAGTAAAGTTATTTAATGCTTGAATATATTAAATTTTATAAATAGTTTAAAATATATTAAATTTTATAAAATAGAAATTCATATAACATTATAATACTAGCCAAAAAAGAAATTTTTACTAAAATTTTTTTACAATTATGGTTTCATTTATTAACAAAGTGAAATGCAACAAAAAACATACAACATATATATAATAAAATAGCCTTCTCATAATTCGCTTTAAAAACCAACATTCTTTAACATCAAAGAATGTCATTATGAGATTGATGATCTTAGGTTCAAAAAGTTTAGACATTTAAGTTTCTCTTATTCTTTTTTTACTTTGCTTTTTTCATAAAAGATAACATCTGCATTATCAAATATTTTATGACCTATATTCACAGTTCATGAATATATAAAGCTGAGTTATGATATATATTTATAACTCTCTTCTTATGAACTATCTATGATATATATTTTTAACCCTACTTGTATGAACTATCTCTTTCATTAAGATTTAATTTACTTTGTCCTATATAAATTTTATGACAACTGCAAGGAATATTATAAACTACCCAAGGAATAGATTTGCAATCAATTGAATGTTTGTAACTATTTAGTAATGAATTTAAATTTAGGTCTTTTTCCTGGGCCACTTTCTTACTACCCAATAAAAAGCTATTCTTATAAATCAGTTTACAAATTGATGACTTACATGACAAAGAAATAAATCTTTTATTTTCAATAACAATTAAAACTTTATTATTAACAGATTTATCGATATTTTTATTAAATATAATATTCCTAATATATTTATAATTATAAACTAACTCACTATAGGCAGAAACAAATTGACTCCTCTTAATATAACTATTATTTTTTAAATTATTAATCCTATTATTCCTATAACAAAAATTCAATAAAGAAAATTTAAGAATACAAGGTTGATAACTGTCTAGTCTTATCATACTTCTTAAATTTTTTGCTTTGATAAAATGACTACAAAAACATTATAAATTTTACCAATACTTAAATATAGAAAATTTAACTTTAAATATATCCCCATCAATAGTAAATTTAATATTAGAATCAAAAGCATTCACTATATCAAAAACATCCTTCAATTTATATTTTTGTATAACAAACAAACAACCATCAACATAAAGAACCAAAATCACCCTTTTCTTTATTTTGCCATAATATCCTATAATATCCAAACCACTTCGAACACTTTTTAGCAAAATTCTTTATTTGTATGTACACCTGTGTTTCCACTGTCCTGAACTGGCTCTGAAGAAGACTGCAAGACAGTCAAAATGTAGGTGTATGTACAAATAAAGAGTTTTGCTAAAACGTGTTTGAAGTGGTTTGGATAAATTGTATTTAATTTAAAGAACCAGAAAAATTATCAATAATAATACTATCTAAAAAACCAATGTATCTAAAGCACATTAAAGGAAAAATAATACAATCAATAATCCATCCCTCTTTAATTTTATAAAATATATCATTTCATATAAAATACATGGAATCCTCTAATAAAAATAGCAAATCATGATTAATCTTAATCTTATCTCCAGAAAAATATTTGTTTCTTTATATTAGGAAGAAACACCCTAATGCTTTTTATTCTATCAATTGATTGATACATGTCTTCAATATCTAAATTACTAAATCACAATCATTTTTAAGCCAAATCTATTAATTTTATCATATGCCTTAAAAGAAGAGGATCTATAGAATTGGTCAAAATTTATGTAATTCTTAAAAAACTTTATAATAAATTTTGAAATTTTATCAACAATCCCTCTTGTGATGTAGTTTTGATTATACAGGAGGGATTGTTAGTCACACTTCAAAATTTCTTATAAAGCTTTTTAAGAATAATATAAATTTAGAGTTGTATATCTTATTTTGAGATATATGATAAAATTAATATATTTCTTTTAAAAAATGATTGTTTTTGGTATTTTAGAGATTGAAAACATGTATCAATCAGTTGATAGAATGAAAAGCAATAATATATTTTTTACTGTTTTAAAGAAACATGAATATTTTTTTACAGATAAAATCAAAGTTATTTATTATTTGCTACTGTTATTAGAGGATTCTATGTATTTTTTGTGTAATGATATGTTTTATAAAATTAAAGAGGGGTAGGTTATTGATTATGTTATTTCTCCATTAATGTGCTCTATCTATATTGATTTTTTAGAAGAGTGTTACTAATAATTTTTCCTTTTCTTTAAAATTATTGTTAGATATGTTGATGATTTTTATTTTTTTTATACAGCAAGATAAATTAAAAGATGTTTATGATATATTGAATGCTTTTGATTCTAATTTTAAATATACTATTGTGGGGAGGTTTTTTTTTTTTAATTTAACTTAAAATTTCTAGATTTAAGTGTTTATGAAGTTGATATTTTATTTTATTGTCATTTTATTAAAGCAAAAAGTTTAAGAAGTATGATAAAGCCAGACAGTCATTAATCTTTTACTCATAAGAAACTTTGTTGAATTTTTCTTATAGAAATAGAAGGTGTAATAATTTTGAAAATAAGTTATGTTCAAATGAGCCAGTTTGCTTCTGATTATATTGAGTTTAGTTATAATCATGAATTTATTAGGAATATTATATTTAATAAAAATATCTATAAATCTGTTAATAATAAAGTTTAATTGTTAGTGAGGGTAAATAATTTATTTCTCTACCATATAAGTCATCAATTTGTAAATTGATTTATAAGAATAGATTTTTTGGGGGTGGGGGTATGAAAGTAGCTTGGAAGAAAGGTTGGAATTTAAATTCATTATTAAATAGTTCGAAACAGTTAATTAATAGCAAATCTATTTCTAGAATGGTTTATAAGATTCCTTGCAGTTGTCATAAAATATATATAGATCAAAGTAAATTAAGACTTAGTGAAAGAGTTAACATTCATAAGAGTAGAGTTAAAAATTGATATAACTCAGCTTTGTATAAACATAATCTGAATATAGATTATAAATATTTGACAATGCAGACATTACCTTTCATGAGAAAAATGAATTGAAAAGAAAAGTAAAAGAAACTTTTATGATAAAAATTTTTGAAATTGAGACTATCAGTCTTGTGAAGAGATGTTTTGATGTTAAAAGAAGTTGATTTTTGAAGTGAACAATGGGAAGGATGTTTTGTTTTGTATATATATGTTGTATGTTTTTTGTTAGATTTCATTTGGAAAAGTCTATTTTTCATAGATAAAAACCAGATTGTGGAAGAACTTTAATAAAATGTTTTTTGGCTAGTATTGTAATGTTACAAGAATTTCTATTTTATTTATATTTATGAGTATATTCTTAATTAAAAGGTAATCTGCTTTCAACGTGTACTTTTTAGTCATGATACTAACATATCGATGATATAGCACATATGCAAAACACTCTCAAACCCAAAGAGATACTTTTAAAAGATAAGAATGGCCATCTTATCATTACACCTAAATGCAATTACATAGGCCAATCGAAAACATTTTGAAATGAGGGCTTGAAGCTTTAATCTTCATAATTTTATGTCCATTACATTATTAATTTATAATTAAACTCAATGAAAATTTCTAATTTACAGCTGGTAAATATTAGATGATGTTAGAATCTATTTAATAATATAATTTACAAGTGCAATTTTTATTAGTAATTCTTAAGCAGAAAGTAACCAGTCTTCAACATGCACTGTTTAGTCATCTTACTGACTTATCAAAGTTATAGTGAGTTGTGTGTTGCTATTAAACTAATTCGAACATTATCTAATATTTGCCAGCCATAAATTTGAAAACTTTTCTGGGTTTTAACTATAAATTAATAATGCAATGGACATAATGTTATGAAGATTCAATCTTCATGCTCTTATTCAAAATGCTTTAAATTAGCCTATACAATTAATTTTAGAAATAATGATAAAACAACTATTTTTATCTTTTAAACATCTCTATCTTGCATTTGGGTTTGAGAGTGTCCTGTATACTAGCTATAACACTGATGGGGTTCTAACATGACTAAACAGTGCATGTCAAAGACTGATTACTTTCTATTTAAGAATTACTAACAAAAACTGCACTTGTAAGTTATGTTGTTATTAAATTACTAGTATAACATTAGACAGTATTTAATTCTTATTAAGTTTTATATGTGTGTATTTTCTCTTGTTCACAGTAATATTGAAAGAGTGAGTCCTTGCAATCCCAAACTAGTTGAATGCAACAATGCTTATGGCATTATTTTTATATATGTGTGTGGATATCCAAATGACTCTCTGTAAAATTATTTGGATGACACAATGGTAAAGATAATTTTTAAAAACCAGTCTCATTGTAGATTTTATAGTTGTTAAAAAATGGTCAGTACATTCATGGTAGTATATGTCCTAGAGTAATGATGATGATAAGCAAAGATATGAACCCAGCATTTTTGATATGATTATTATTGTAGTTAATTTAGAATTTACATATCAGTTGATATATTGATAATTGGTTTTATAATATTGTGTTACAGGCATTGGCTAGATTATGATTAATGTATGATTTTATAGAATATATCTTTGAAATTAAAGAATGACAGATGAATTGATAAATCTTGATAATTATTGTTAGCGATTTTATGTTTATCACTTACATGTTGCATATTATTTACTTGTGTTGCTGATTCCCTTGTTCATTTTCTGTGCTTAGTAAAAACAGTTCATATTTTTCTTAAAGATTCTTTTTGTTTTGAAGATGTTTGCATTAATCCATACTGCTGGGTCATAGGATTGTAATATATAAATAGTCTGTTTTTATTCATATACATAATAATCATATACATCTACTTACAGATATATCTGCATACCTATTTCCACATAATGTATGTGTATATCTAACAAATTAAAATCTTTTTTTTACCTATTTCAAGGCCCTTATATTTTTTCAAAATAAACAATAGTTAAAACAAAACTGTAAAACAATTGGTAAAATATAAGTTAATATAAACAAATGTGTATTGTATGTAGTGTAACGAAAGGTGGTGGAAACAATAATTCTTCCTTTGTAAAAACATATTATGTTGATTAATCAATATAGTACTCAAGCATTAGATTGGGCCAGCCAAATTTAATAGATTATGGGGATAAATAAAATGTGTAGAGAGAGAAATAAAATTACAAATTTACAAAGCATTTACGAAAATGCCCAGTCTTGCTCTCATTTACAATTCAAAGATATTTTTACTGTGTCTTATCCACTAAATTATGGAACCTGATTTACCAAGATATAAAATAAACTTTCAATAATTAATAAAATATGAATTTAAAGAGTTTTAATAATTCTATTCTTTAGAAGAAAATTTTTCCATAATTAGTTTAATAGAATAATGGGTGGCTTAGTGTTTATCCATAAATATCTTCACTTTTTGTGAAAAATAAATAATAAATGAGATTCAAATTTATATATACAGTTTATAAAACATAGCACTATATAAAATAAATGTCTCATTTACATATGTTTAATTTCAAAAAGAATGACATGTCATAAATTTTAGAAAATTTTGCAAGTGTCATTCATTCAGGCATAGTAATTTAATGTGATCACTTAACATCTTCATGCTCTCATTCCCAAATGCTTAAGATTTACCCATATATAAACATTTGGGTAGAAAAGATAGATGGATTCATAGATTTATTCTATCTTTTCACAAAGACTTTATCTTATGTTTGGAAGTGAGAGTATTCATTTATAGTTAAAAATCCACAAAGCCATGTGCATTAGCTTAATGGCTGATTATTACTATTACAGTTTATAAAACATAGCACTATATAAATAAATATCTCATTTACATATCATACTTCTGTATATTTGATTCATAATCACTAAATATAAGCACTCAGTACTCCTAGAGCAAAAGTATTACAGAGATAGAATCAATAAGTATATAATAATATTAAATCAGTCTTAAAAATCAATACATAAATTATTGATAAGATAGATATACTTTTCAAAATTAATTAAGAAAAAGTATAATTAGACATTGATAATTAGGCTTCTAGTATAATAAACAAAATTGTTTTTATGTGATATTAATTAATTTCACAACAAAATTTTACCCTGCCTTTAAATGAAATTAATAAGTTTAGAATCAAGATTTGATTCCTATCAAAAAAATAAAATTGTTATATATGTGTTGGAGAATCTTATGGTTAACTACAAAAAATATCTGTTTCAAACTGTATATAGGGTTTTAATTGAATACCATAGACATTACATCAAAAGCATGTGAAACAATACATCTGAATATAAATCATATTCTAAATTGTTCAAAAAGATATCATGACAAATATATGGAGTGCAGTAAAATTCTACTGCTACTAAAAACTCATTTTTACTTTATATTCAAAAAATATTTTAATTAATAGCAATAATGATATAATAAACTTTGACCAATTGAGTAATATATACATGAGGTTGTTTATCTTCTCCAGAAACGTAGTAAGTGTGTTAATAAAATTTAAGAAGTTGTAAAGTGAACACTTTTATTTTAAAATGTTTATATCATTGTTTTAAAAACTATTTAATATTACAAATTATCACATCAATAGATATAAAAAATAATTATAAAGCAATAAAATACTGATGATTTACTTTAATAACTATAATTCATACAGGTGTGTGTGTGTGTAGAGAAAAACCTTAGCTTACATATATATTTGATAACTGAAGATTTTAGTAATAATAACTATTGAAAAAATATTCGTTTAATTAAGAAGTTTACAAAACGGTAAATTAAATTTGTCTGCGTAAGCTCACACACTTTAGAACGTTTGCTTTTTGTTTAGTCTAAAATATTTCAAACGGAGGCTAGCTAGACAAAATAACCTGTATTGCTAAAGTTAAAGCATTTAAAAATATAATAATAAAATAACTGTTATGGTTTTTTTTTCCTATTTCTTTTTTTTTTATTGTATCATTTATTTTATTATATCATTTATTGACAAGAGAGTGTATGTATGAAGAATAGGTTCTTTCCACAGGATTACAGATATATAAATCACTATATCATTAATTTTTTTTTGTTTATATATGCGCACATTAATAAGATTCAGTATCGCAGATAAAGTGAAAAGCTTTCTCTTCCCTATGACATATCAACTGAACTTGTGCAAGTAATTTGAAAATATTAAAATCAGGCTCATATTAAGATCAAGCCCTAATTTAGGCACAATTAATAAAAGTAGGTTTATATTTAAAGCATGGGTAGGTCATTCATATTTTTAAAACACTTATTCCCAGGAAAGTGGATGTCTATTTTATAGTGCATGTCTAAAGAGTAGTTGACCTCCACAATATCGCCATATTGTCAATTATTATTTAGCTTTAAATAAAGGAAAATACGTTAAAAAATAGATCATTCTCAATAAGGCAAAAAAAAATTACATTTGTTCATATTTATATAATATAATTTCTATTGATTTCGTAAACAGAATACTTTCTTGGATGAGAATTATGATAGCTTATACATAAAGATTTAACAAGTATGTAAATAGTTTATGCCAATCTCTTAACTTAAGTATATAACTATATATCATTTTTATTCATGATAATCAACTATTAAAAAACTAAACATTGGTGAAAATTAAAACAACTATATATGGAGAATTAAGTGGCTTTCATTTGTTTATTGTTATTATCATATTGGGATGATTATTTTTTTAGAATAAAATATTAATCAAACTTTATATAAATGTTGTAGGAACATATATTAAAAGTTCATTCTTAAGCAATTAAATGTTTCAAAATTACCTGACTATTTTAAACCTTTAAAATGTCTATTTTTTTATGGGATCCTTTTACTTTATTTAGGATTTACTGAAGTTTATAAGCTTATAATTGACATCAAATAGTTCAGAAATAAATACATAAATTCAGCTTTAAATTATTTAAAACTGGCAAAACTTTCCATACAGTAGCACCACTCAGTGCAAGCCAGAGTAATCAATGGATGTCAGAAGGCTTGTGCATAAAATCCATATCTAGTGCCTACTCATCCAATATCCCCAGACTAGATAGGGATTTTGTGCACAAGCCTCCTGGTATCCATTGATAATTCTGGCTTGCACTGAGTGGCACTATTGTATGGTTTTTGTGTGTTTTAATAACAGTTATGAGCAAGCATAAAGAAATGGTGATCGGTGATGTTTGGTGTTTTAAATTATTTTAAATAATTATCCAATAGATTGTAGAAAATATAATAAATAAATAAAAATATTTGATATAATAATGAGTTTCAAGATGTTTTTTCATTTTTACTTCACAGTTTATCAGTTATGGAATTAGAATGCATGACAATCAGGCTTAGGGACCTAATAAATTATTACTTCTGTATTTTACGTATTATTAGATAATTAAAAAGTAAGGTAACTAACTTGTTAGAAAACTAAATATTTTATAGAAACTTCTAATCATGCTCCATAACTTCCAAAAAATATATAAGATAAAGCAAGAAATTCTACGCTATTTTTAGTGGAAATTATTTAGCTACTAAATAAAAATCTATGTAAAAAAAATAATGAAATCAAATCAATTTTCAAGATTGTTCATATAAAATTATGGTTATAAATAAAGATCTTTTGAAGATAAATATAATGACATCAATTTCTCAGTGAATAACATTAAATTGGTAACACAAACATATTTTATAGATGTTACTTTTGAAATAAAAACAATTTGTTTAAAATACAAATAAAATTTCACTTAAAGCTTCCATGCATGCCTCCATGCATAGTTTTTAAACTATTTTTTAAAGTGATTAAAGTATAAAAAATAATACACACAGCTTTAATCTATTGTATGCATGTGTGTTTATTTATGTTTAGGATGTGCATGCATTTGGATATAATAGATGTATTTATGTGCAGACATATGAATGTATATTAATAGGCAAATGTTCAAAATAAAACATAAACATGATTAAATTTTCTTTTGTAATTTCAATGTAGTTTTTTTTTCTGCAATTCTAATTTAATGTCACTTGATTAGATGTAAAAGAAAAACTTTAAAGTTTAAATTATTATTCTATGAATTCTTTTTTTTTTCATATGTCAAATGCAATGACTGGAAGAGAACCTGGGCCAGCTGCTTGGAAGACAGCTATGCTAACCACTATGCCACCAATGCTTAACAACCATAAACCTACCAATCATTACAATTTTTTAACTGTTAATGTTGTTATTGTTTAATTTGCAAAAATATCCACCCATAAAATTGATAAAATTTAAGTTTTTAATTTTTGATTCCAATTTGTTAATTGTTCATGAACAAGTATGTTGTATATTATGTTATATAAAGATCTCACAAATAAGCTCTTTAACAAGCTTTGCAGAATATCCATAATCCCAGACCAGTTTCTGCTACTGGCTTCCTCAGTGAGTTGCTAGGATATTCAAGCATATGCATTGAGGCAGATTTTATATACATTTGTTTTTTAATATTTTAAAATACTTACATTTATAATAGTAATTTAAAATCATGTAATATATGTAAAAATATGACTTAATAACTTTTGATACTTTTATTAAATTTATTTTTTAGCTCTGGTGAATACTATGAATCAGATAAACTGTTAGTAAAATAAAATCAAAAATTATAAAAAGCATTATATTTAAATGCATTGAAGTGGATTCTTTGAAGTTTTTTTAACTTTTAAAATATTCATTTATACATATCCATGTATCTAATTTTATTTATGATTAATGGCATATTCTTATATATCATGAATGCAGTTTCAGATGCTGAAAAAAATATGCTAATAGCTCCACATTGTATATTTTCACAAAGACCAAGTCCACATAACCCTTCACATGCCACATTAACGTTTTTCTCTACTGTGAATGTTATAGTTGAAATATATGCATGAAATAATACTATGTAAATAGAAAAAGATAAAAGGTTTTTTTTTTAAAAAAATATTACTCCCCAATTACATAAAAACTATAAAGGAAGTCATTATATAAATTAGAGTCATCATGAATTCAAGACATAGTTACATCATGCCTCAAATAATGATTTCTTTCAATGTCTTAATCATTAAAAACTAGTAACCACCTAAACATACCAATATAGATAGTAATCAACATTGCTCACTGTTGTCAAGGCAACCTCTCTCCTTTTAATGTCTTAGGAAGTAATTTTTTTTAAATAATAAAAAAATTATGGTATAAGAAAAGACTTTTAGTGAATTCACAAACATTTTATAATAAAAAAAATTATTTTATATACATACACACCTAACCTGATATTTGGGCTATCCTGAAATCTTCTTTAGAACTATGATATAATGATAAATAAAATAAGTAATATAATAAACAAATGTAATCAATAAAATTTAAAAAAAATAAAGAAAAATAAGTAACATAAATTATAATAAAATAAAATAAATAAAGATAAGAATTACTTTATAGTAAAATTTTTATTTGTAATGTACTAAAAATACCACAAATATAATTGCTTCTTCAACTGCAATTAGATTTTTAGATTGAATTTGAAATAAAAGTATGAGAGATCCAGAAATTAAATAACTACATTCTTATGTGGACCCCCCATGGTTTTAGTTCAACTTCAATCTGAAAACTCCAAATGTGGTTGAAAAAAACTATTTTTTTTAGTTTTTACTGCATGACAAAAGCTATCACTATAAAATATTTTTACCTCTATTTTTAAGATTTTAGTATTGATTCAGTAAGTAAAATTTTCAATCATATACTTAAATGGACTTAACACTAATAGTTTATATATATAAATATTTCTGCAATAAATTAATATATATATTCTCTTTATGTATATATCCTATTTAGTATGTTTCCATAATTATATAGGTATAATAAATAATTTAAACTTAAAATATAAAGTCATTCTTTCTAGTGAAATGTGTTTGATAATTTTTTTTTCTAAAAAATGCTTACCAAACTTATATTGTAAACAAACTTTTTTTAATTGTATGATTTTATTTTAAATTGATTTGACATCTGTAGTTTTATCGTAACTTTCACTAAAGAGTGAAATATATGAATAAATAAAACAAATAGAGTGGCTAAGTTAGATTTTTTTAAATAAAGGTAAAAAATAGACAAATTAAATACAAGAAATAATTACTTTTATTCTGCAGATTTAAAAAAAATAATTAAAATTTGTTATACATATATTTTAGAAAAAAATAGTTTTTATTTTTAAAAAAAGAAAATAAACAAGAAAAATTTGTGAATTTCTTATATTTTTTTCCTCACATGTCATAGCATCAGCCAGGAAGTGAACCCGCTAACCTAGGACAACTGCTTGTAAAACAGCTGTCACTGACCTCTCAACCACCAATGCTTGACATTTCTTATATTTTTACCAGTTAAAACAATATATTTAAAAGGAAAAAGACAAATGTTTAATTAAGTTTTGATTTGTTAGTTTTGTAGAATATTATATAATTATTTGAAAATAATTAAAGTACTAAATAGAAATTTTAATTTAAAATTGTTACTGACAGAAGCCTAATCAGATTAAATCATTTATGGATCAAAATTTAACAAGATTAGGTATGTTATCTTTAATCAATAATTCTAATTTAAAAAAATAAGATAAGATAAAATGGGGAAGATTTATCTTAGTCAATGATCAGGTTTACTTATAAAAAGTTCATTAAATATTTTAGCTTTCTCTTTCATTATTTATTTCCTTTTCTTAGGCTTATGGTCTGATAGAAAAACATTGTTGTGATTGCTACCTAATGAACTTCAAATATTAGAAAATCCAGATTCTGCTTTGACATACACTGTGCAATAAATAACAGTCAGTGTTGCAAAGTTATAACAAAAATGCATTGCTAGATTTACTGAATATATGTTTGTTAGTCCATATACAAAGTAGTCCTAATTAATTATCTGGAGAGCATCCACACAAAGCCTGAAATGTATGCATGACCAAATTCAACTTGTTGCTAAGAAGTGTTTGCCTTGTGCTATATATTTTAGTTTGCCAACAATCTATCAAATGGAGGCATTCTCTTGTTAAACAGAGCATCATATGTGCAAGAATGGATTTTGACCTGAATTACATTTACGGAATGAAGCAAGCTGATGATTTTTAAAAATGAAACTAAATCTACAGGAATAAATACTATAATGCCAAATTTATAAAATGAAGACCTAAAGAAAGATTGGAAAATGTAGAGCTCAACAAAAGACTTTCAACAAAAAGAACTTTTATAAAGGTCTTATGAAAGTATATAGTAAGAATTTTAATTATTTGCCTGCTTTTTTTTTACATATTATGTCATGGCCATCTAAACCCAAACAGTTACTATAAATGTTTTTCAGTAAGCAAGTTAAATAAACAGCATATTTAAATGTTTATTAATCTGGTATTCATTCTCTTTTTTTTTCAATTTTTCACCATTCAAATTAGCAAATTATTTACCATAGGATAAATATACTGTTTATATAATATTTATTCTAAAAAGAATCAAATTATAATAGTCAATAAGACAGAATTCTTTTACTCAACAGAGCTGATCATGATTAAGTGATAATAGTACTGAAGAAAGTTCAAACTCTTCCCATGAATATTCCCAGTATTTGAGATGGCATGATATAAATCTAATATATTTATATTCACAAGGTATTTCTTTTTTAGTTAAATAAGTATGGTATTGATGGTCTTGAAATGTGATCATGACCTATAAGATTCCATAATTAGTATCTGGTATGACCATTAGTTATAATTTCATAAATTGTATTAAATGATATTTCCCCTCTTGTTACATATAACAGTCATTATATATTTGTTTCCTAATCTGAAAGTATAAGAATGATCAATCAATCACTCTTTTGGGATCATATATATATCAATAAATATTTTTAATGTATATGATTTTACATTAAAATAAGATGTAAATGAATTTCTTTTTATTCTAGGAAAAAAGATTTCAAGTGAAACAAACAAATTGTGCACATTAGTTAAAATGTATTGAAATTCTAAGACCTGTTTTTAATTTTTTTATAAAAAGATAGCTAAAAAAATGATATTGTAAATTAATTTTGTTTCATATGTATTATTTTACTTTAACATAAGTTATACTATAACAAAGAAAATCCTGTGTATCATTTAACATGTGTTTTGCTCTACTTCAAAAGCTCTTAATTGAAATCTAAAACAATCTTTATACTGCCCTCTAATGCCTCTTACTTAAACTATATCTATGAATCAAACAAACATACAGAGAATGTAAGTTGAATAAAAGCATTTAATAAATTAAATGTGATAAATTAAAAGCAATAAAATAAAATAATCTAGATAACATAAAATAAAATATACAACATTAAATTCAAATATAAATTAAATATAGATTATACATCTGTATTTCTGTCTGTACATGTATTAAATGAGCAACTATTAATTTAAATACATCTTTATTTTTTAATATCCCTAATTATTACTATTCTTTATAAATTAAATCAATATAATACTATGATTTTATTATCCTCAAATTATGAGTAAATAAGCAATTATTTTATCTAGCACCATGTTTACAATTATATTACTTTCAAATATCAACCTTTCAAGCTAATTGAGCATGCGCCTTTTGAGAGTATTAAATAAATGAATACTTTCCTCTTCAATCCAAGATATAGTATTTATGCAGGAATAAAAAAAATCCTCTTATTCCTACGACTCAAATACTTTTATATGAACAAAGTCATAGGAATAAGAGGATCCTTTTTATTCCTGCATAAATACTATATCTTGGATTGAAGAGGAAAGTATTCTTTTATTTAACACTCTCAAAAGGCGCATGCTCAATTAGCTTGAAAGGCTGATATTTGAATGTAATATAATTGTAAACACGGCACTAGATCAAATAATTGCTTATTTACTCATAATTAAGTTTCAGTAAGAATGATGTTTAAGTAAATTCTAAGCAATTTCACTGATGTCATTCAGCCAAAAAACATCGTAAATAGTAATTTAAAGTGAGAATTCTACTCACGCTCTCCTCAAGAGTTCTTCAGATTTGCTCATATAAAAGAATTTGAGTTGTGGGAATAAGAGGATCCTTTTTATTCCTGCATAAATACTATATCTTGGATTGAAGAGGAAAGTATTCATTTATTTAACACTCTCAAAAGGTGCATGCTCAATTAGCTTGAAAGGCTGATATTTGAATATAATATCCTCAAATTAATAAAATACTTATGATTTTATCTTTTTATATTTCTTTAGTCAATACTGATTCATTTACTAAATATATATATATTTTTACTTTTAAATCATATATAATATCTACTATTCTCTTATTCATTCTTCTGTTATTAATAATTTTCTTTTATCTTTATCTCTTTATTCTACAATTACAAATCATAAATATTATAAACTTTTTAACCTATCTAATACTATTTCAGTTTTTTTAAAAATTTAAAAAAAAAAAATTTTTTTTAATTTTAAATTTAATTATCATATATCCTAGATCTCCCTATTATATATTAATTAAACTAACTATATCTATAGTCAATGCAACTCTTCTTTTTATTTATATATTTTTATACCCTTTAATTTATTAATCCATATTATTTACAACATTCTTGTTATTATTGATATACTATTATTAATAAACTGCTAAATTATTATATAATTTTTTCTTATAAAATTATACTTCATATTATACTATCTTATATAATATGATGCTACATTTTTTAAATTCATAAATTCATATCATCTCTAAATGTATTGATATTTGCATTTTTATATATAAATTTCTATGTACCAATATATATATTATTATTATTTATATAAGTAATTTTATCTTTACATATTTCCCTTTGTATATCTCATTTTTAATAACTTTATAATAATGGCATCCTACTATTGGAAGTTATATTCAATTTGGTTTTATCTTCTTTATTAATATTGCTTCTTTTATTTTTCTTTAACATTGGCTGTGCATAATATCATTTTTATTGAATCTTTTGTAAATTTGTGCCTTTTTTATCGTATGTATAGAAATTGGTAATTTGTTATTTAGAATATGTTGTTTTAATCCTGTTTTTATAAAATTTTAGTTTCTTCCACTTATTTGTCTTTAATTGTAATATCTAAATATTGTTTGTATTTTATTGTATATACTCCATTAATTGTTTCTTTATTATCTTTATTATATCCAATGTATTTATTATCCAGTAAGTTTAACGTATTTTCTCTTATTTTATTAAGTATTTTTATATTAATTATGCATTTTGTATTTTTTTATTAAACTTCTTTATAATTTTATTAAATTTATTAACTATAATATTATGTTTTGAAATATTAATTTATACGGATAAATTAGGTAATAATTTAGCATTAAATAATAATAGATGATTAACAATTAGAAGGTTATAAATGATATGTGTCAATAAATAAAAATATATAAATAAAAGTATATACAAAGAAAAATAAATATTTGCCGTGCTCATAAAATAGTTAATTTAAATAATATTTAATGCAGAAAGCTTGGGCATACAATAATTAAATGTAAAATTTAAAAAAGAAAAACAGTTTTTTGGAAATTTTTAAGAAACTGAAATAGTATAAGGTAGGTTAAAAAGATTTGTAATAGTTATGATTTATAGTTATAGAATAAAAAGCTAAATATATAAAATATTGAATAAGAGAATATTAGATATTATATATAATTTAAAAATAAAAGTAATATATTTTTAGTAAATGGATCAATATTGAACAAAGAAATATACAGAGATAACATCATTTTATTAATTTGGGGACAATAAAATTAGTTTTGTATTGATATAATTTATAAAGAATAGTAATAATTAGAGTATATTAAAAAATAATAAAAGAGATAACATTTAAATTAATGGTTGTTTGTGAATACATATATAATCAGAAATAAACATGTATAATCTATATTTATTTATATTTCAATTTAATGCTGTATATTTTACTTCATATTATCTGGATTATTTTATTAGTTTTAATTTATGACATTTAATTTATTTTACTTATATTTTAATTTATTATATTTTATTACTTTTTTAAAAAATTTTGATTACATTTGTTTATTATGTTATTTACATTTTTATTTTATTTATCATTATATCATAGCTTTGAGGAAGATCACAAGACAGTTGAAATATCAGATTGTATGTATACATATATAAAAAAATTGTTATAAAGTGTTTGAAGTAAGGTGGACAAATTGTGTTTATGTAAAATATTATATTAAAATTTAGGAAGTGATAGATTTAGTGATGTTTGTAAAAAAATTTTTTTTAAAGAAGTCTAACATTAAAGCCATCTAGAATTGTTTCTATAGACATAATTAAAGTGCATCAATATGTTCAGGAATATCTATAATTTGTTTAAATAAATAGTGATATTTGAATAGAAGTATAATGTATATACTTAAGCTCTAGATGTAACTAGAGAGGATATGAAAACAGGCTTTTAAGCTCTCTTCAGTTGTCTACTCAATCTTTTATAATTGATATACATGACCACCAGGGGCAAAGCGTTCATGTGTTGAACGGAATGAGTGCTTCTGTAGAAAAATTCACTGAAACTTTTAAAAGCTTTAATTAAAATTCAATTTAAAAAATTCACTTTCAATTTTTTTTAGCAACAGCTGAATTGTTTTTATATATGTAGGAAGGAAATGGAATAAACTCAACTAACTCATTCTCGCTGATTATAAGATGTTCAAACAATGCTAAGATCTAATTTACAGTTAAAACTTTTATGAATCTTAAAAAAATTTGGAAGATAAAAATATTTTGATAATATATTTTCTGGTTTACAGATAAGAGAGTTTCAGATTTTTCTACATATGTGTGATATGTATATATTAGGTGCTATTGCATAAAAATTGTTGTGAAAAGTGAAATAAATAACATTATAAAAAAGAAATGTGCTTCTGTCACACTTTGTCACTGATGACAACATTCATGTAAAAAGATAAATGATCTCCAATATATATATTTTGTGCTGAACTAGTACTCACCAGTAGATTATAATAATCTCCCATATATATATATATAATCAGTGCTTCTATAATGTGTGCATACAATTACAGATTTTTTTAATAAAGTTTGTTATCACCTTTTTATTATTTTGGCTGTTTTGAATGCTGATCCTTTTGTGACATTACATGGCACACAAATTAATGTAAAAAAAGACTTTGAAATGTGGTTACCAGTAATTTTAAGAAACCCCACTTTTTCTAAAGCAGTTTCACAAAGCATTATTTAACTTCCTCATTATACTTTTGATTGTCTAGCAGTTTTCTTTAGATTAGTAATGTTATGTTTTTTATTTTCAATTTGAAAATTACAAATAAATTGAAAATAAATTATATATGATTGAGACATCTTAAAAATATTGTCCATCATTTACAAGAAAATTAAATAATGCTTTTGGAAAATACATTAAGAAAAATGTAATTTTTAAAAGAATAACTCAGACAAATTTTTCTTAATTTGTTCTCAATCTTTTTTAATGTAGTGATTAAGTAATTTGCACTGCAGAAAATATTTTTATATAAAATAACTTCTAAATAAGATTAAACATAAATGTGGAGTATTTTTTCTTAAGCTGAAAATGACTACTTAATATCTAAACACTATTAATTAAAATTTCAGAGATGTAATATTTTTAATCCCATTCATAATATTTTTTTAGAGACATTAATTATTTTAAATTTGGATTAATGTGATACCTCAATGATAATTTTCATGAGTTTAGCATATAATTTTTCATTTCTAGGGCAATCCTCAACTTCTCTGGCCACTTTTTATTTCATTCTTTTCATATAAACTTTTCAAATATAAGTCATAATATTTTTATATATAATTAATTAATTAATTAATAATCACTTAACTATATAATTAATTGAATAACATTGATTTAACTTGTGCAATCTATTGAAAGTTTGAAATCTTTCAAGGAACAATGTTGAATGCAAAAATCGATGAATCTGTGCTGGATATATGTTTCTATCATAACTAACACCATTAATTACCTGTAAACAGATGACATCCTAATAAACACTATATAGCAATTTTTATTTAAATGTTTTTGAAACATTTAATTGGATATTATATTCAAACTTTAATATCAAAATGAGTGGTATGAAGGTGCTTAAATAGAAATTGCACTCTTGTGTTTGATAAAATGACAATTACTTTTTAAGAAGTTGGTGATATTAGTTCTGACATAAACATATACATCCAGTACAGATTGTTTGACTTTTGCATCAATTATTTCTGTAAAAAAATAATGAAATTTCTGTAGATAATGTAATTTAATTTAATATCATATGATGATGAGATGAATGCTGTTCTTCAATCTGGGTAATTGAAGGGATTATTGAAGCTGTTGTTTACTATATGTACAATCATTAAAGAAATAAAATAATCCAAAATAAGTACTAATAAAATACTAAACTCCAACATAAATTAAACACTAATAATGCTATAGCTTGCTTTCAGTATTTCTACTGCCCAAAGTTGCACATAATTTACAAAAAAGGAAAAATTAAAGAAGTTATTTTGTATATACTTTACATAGTTTATGAATAAATAATTTAACATGGAACTTCATAAGTATGTCATTGATTATAAATCCATTTATATATTTTATTTACTAATGTAAATTGTAAAAAGTGACATGGAAAATGAAATATTAAAAGTTTTCTGGGTAATTTAAATTTGATCTGTTATTCAAGATAGAAATTTCAAAACCTATCTAATAGTATTATTATAATTTTTTATGTTATATGATTGGCAATTTAGTAGTATTTATTCAGAATGTTTTCTTATGTGTTTTTTATATTATATAACTATCTAATATTATTAGTGAAAAATGCTGAAACCACCAGCAGCTGGAATTTTATAAGCCTAGTGAATATTGCCTTCTTCTTCATTATTCATCTATAAAGGTCATTTAGAACATTTCTGACCTCAAGTTGGCTATTTAAAAGTTACTTTTATCAGTTTAAATTTATATATAATCATCATCATTATCATTATTGTTTCATTATTATTGATCAAATGCAAAATGAAGATCTGTTCATATTTAATCCAGTTTCTCTGGTGTCTAGCCTCTTTCCTCCACATTGCACCAACAAATGTCCTTATTTTATCCATCTATCTGACATGTAGTTTCTTTCAGTCTTTTACAATCTCTTGACTTCAGTTTAAAATTTTAACTGCCCATCTATGATCATCTCTTCTAGAAATATGTCCAGATTAGTTTCACTTCAGTCTCATAATTATTAAATGATGTCAATAATATGTGTTTGTTTTTTCAACTATGTATTTAGTTTTTAATTTCTTTTTGTTATTTCTATTATATAGATAAACTATATATCATCTTTTAACTAATTTACTGCAGAACAAAGACATTTTCAATCGCTTTCTATAGAAGAACAATGTAGAAAAAAACATTTATTATTCATGAGACTTGAAAATTGTTTGATGATGTTGAACAGATTTAATTTTTCTTACTATCCAATATTGATTGATTGCTAGATAGCTAGTTACCTAAAAAAATTCTAAAAATATTTTATTAAATCAGGATTTAAAACCATGTCTTAACTAGATATGTCCCTCAATAGGTTAATGTTTTCTCAATACATATATAAATCAAACTTTAGTTTTAATTAACAATTACACACTTCAATAATTTTTACAATTAAATAAAAATATAATCATAAAAACTTTATCAGACTTTAAAGATTTCATTACTCTTGTTAAAAAAAGTCATTCAATTTTTTTAAATAATGGGGCTAAATTTAGTTTTTAATTATTATACCATGAACATCATCGTCATTTTAATTGTTATTGATCTATTGCAGGATACAGGTTTCCTCAAGTTCTATCTATAATCTCTTATCTCTAGCTTTTCTTCTTTACATTTTTTTATTTCATCCATCCATCTCACATGTGGTTTCTTTCTGGGTCTTTTACAATCTCTTGGAATCTGGTTTAAGATTTTAATTGTCATCTATTATCATCTCTTTTAGCAATATGTCCAGCCCAACTTCTAATTATTATATAATGAAATTTAAAAATTAGCTAAAAACTTTTATTAATTATTATCATGGGAAAATAATACGTTTTTGCATAATATTAGCTCTTGTTACATTTGATTTATCTTTTGATAAAAGAGGAGTTAACTATTTTTCTTAATAATTTCAACATTATTTTAACTTTTATAATTAACACATATATCACATTGCTTTTTTATGCATTTGATTGAAGATGATTTACAATATCATTTGATTACTTAAATAATAAGATTAAAATAATATATGTTCCTTAAAGCTAAAGTACCATAAAAACAATAAAGATAAGAAAATATAATTATTACCATAAAACTAGAAATAAAACAAAATACTTTTAAAGTTAATAATTCTAAATTTATTCAAATAATGTTTATTTTGTTATGTAATTTTTTTAAATAGGATTTTTTTTTATTAATTTTAAATTATTACAAATAAAATTACGATTAAAATGACTCACTGCTAATTTTCTAGAAACTTTTTTGTAAAAATTAGGATGTCTTATTATTTTATTTTTAACCCAAAATATAAAGTGAAGACACCATTTTAGTGAAAAGTCTTTTCCCTAATAAAATTAATATTAAATTATGTGATAATTTGTTTTCAAATATTTATTTAATAATGACATTGATAATTATCTTCCTACATATCAATTCATTCTAAAATGCTCATACTTGGATTGTTCTACTTTCAAAAAAGTTCTATAAAAGAAATCACAAATCAAATCTATATAACACTATTATTTTGAAAATGTCATTTAAAAAGCAAATTATCTATAATGTGACATAACATACAGATATATAGTGCATGCAATTTTTCATTATGTTTACTAAGAGACAAATTAGCTTCAATTAAATATTTCTGAAAATAAACAAAATACTGATAGAAGTAAGAATGTTATATGTCTAATTACGTAATTAATACATTATACATTTATCCTTATAATATTAGGAATGAGAGCATTTGAATGTTTTCTATTAGTTCATTACTTCGCTAAGATGTAAGATATATAATATCTAAATTCTAAATGGTAAACCTTGTCAATATAAGGATCATAGAACCAGTTAAATAAAGAGCTAACAGAGAACGTTTAAATGCTCAATTTATAATTTTTTAAATACTATCGTACCTATGGTTTTCAAGTGCAGTTTAGGTAGACAATATAGAATTCTAGCATAGTTCATGGATAGCTTGTGTAATGGGCACATACGCTGTTACGTTAATATTTTTCCAAAAATTAGTCATGAAAATTAAAAGTTCGCAAATAAAAACTTTTTTTTTTTTAAGAATTAAAAGTTGAAAGTTAAAATCGCACAGATGAAAAATTATTAAAAGAAAACTTTATTAAAAAAAAGATATTTTAAAACTAAATTTTCAGTAAAGATTTAAAGATAAAAATATATCTTTAAGTTTGTACAATAAATTAATCAATGCTATTGTATAAAATGGAAATGATTATTAATTAATCCAAGTGAACTAGCCTTTGGGCTTTTCAAATGTATAATTAAAGGTCAAATAGGAGAGGAAAAACAATAGGAACAGAACAGCCAATAAAAGAAAGCCCTCAGAAAATGGACCTCAGCGAGGGAATGATCATCGTCATGACGTAATGTCCACTCAATCCAAAATTCTAATATAAAAGAAAAAGTTTGGAAATAAATTTTAGTGAAGAAAGAGTGAGTGAAGAAAGAGCTGGGAAAAGGACAGACATGTGAAAGCAGAGGTGTGCTAGAGTTGAAGGAGAAGAGATTGGAAAGACGTACTCTTCAATCCCTTCAGTTTTGCTATAAAAAAAAGAGAAAGAAAAAGAAATGACCAATCATTTTCTTATACTGCGGATTACAAGACATAGGGGGAATTAACGCTGGATTCCAAATTGCAAACTTCTAAAAAAGAAACTTTTCCAGTATGTTTAAACCGTAAGAATGTTATGAACTCTAATAAGCTTTAACTATAATTCTAAAATTCCAGTATTTGATAAGAATAAGAACTTTAACTCTAAAACTTGTTCCCTATTTAATAGAAATAGAATCCTATCTGACCAATGTAAATTATTAATAATTAATTTTATTTAATGTATTTCTTTTTTAAAATCATTTCCATTTATTTATTTTTTTGTTCTTTTAAGTTTTATTATGATTTTTGTTTTTTCATTAAACTAAACTTAATAAATGCTATACTTAAGTCAGGTGTGAATGGCTGCATAGATTTGTAAAGTTATATTACTTTAATTAAGGGAGGGTTAATCTTAGGTTATTTGTTTCATAGTTAAATTGGGTCAATGGATTGGATATATTGGTGTAATTAGTAAATGTTGCATGATATTTGGTACATGCAGGATCCTATTATATGCCACACTTGGGCAAAATAAGTCCCATATCTCACCCCTTCTTATCCTATGGAATGGGATAGTAAGATGGAAAATGCAGTCCTTTCCTATGGAGTTTTTTTATTGTTCTTATCGCCAGACAGATATAGTATTCCTGTACTGGATGAGAGTCAATGTCTTCTACAACCATCTGTTCAGATATATATTCCTGACAGTATGGTATTTGTGCTGTCATATTCATGCTGCATTGAATACATCTATGTATCAGATGGATTGACATTGGTTTGACTGCGAACTTTTGGCCTAAGGTTAAATAAGGGATAGTATATTTTCTTTTCAAATGCAATCTATATAGTCTATTCATACTCGACACTTTAATAAAAATATTAAATTCATCTGTTCAAACTTCAAAAATAAAAGTTAAAAATATAAATTAAATGTTAAAATAAAAGAGACTAAAATAAATACATATATGTTTAATAAATGTTTGTGTGTGTTATTACTGGCAGTGGCTTTTTTATTTTTTTTATATTGAAAAATATTTTAAGAATATATATTTTATAAATCTGCATTTCTCGGAGCTAGTGACTGGGTCTAATGGTCTAAATATAAAATAAAGTGGAATCTTAACTTCTGTATCTGCCTACTCTATAAATTTTCCAGGTTCAAATGGCCTGGATGGCACCCTGTAGTGCAGATATGGTAAGACTGCACTTCCACTCTATCCTCCGACTGTTACAATTGGCACTCTACATTGGGCACCAATTATAATGATCGGATGATGAACTGAGTCTTACATATCTGCCATACAGGGTGCCACCAGGCATTTGAACCTGGAAAATTTATATAGTAGGCAGATACGTAAGTTAAGATTCACAATTTATATATATATTTTTTATTCTGACCATCAGCCCAAGTCACTAGCTCATGAAGCAGCAGAGATAATATAAAATATGGATTCTCACTAAAATATTTTTCAATATTAAAAAAAAAATAAAGCCACTGCCAGTAATAACACACAAACATTTATTAAACATATATAAATTTAAAACTATTTTAGTATGCTTTTACATTAATTTTAGCATTTAATTTTTTTTTTTTTAACTTTTTTATTTTTGAAGTTCGCACAGATGAATTTAATATTTTATTAAAGTTTCGAGTATGAATAGACTACATAGATTGCATTTGAAAAGAAAATATATTATCCCTTATTTAACCTTAGGCCGAAAGTCTGCAGTTAAACTAACATCAATCCATCTGATACATCGATATATTCAATGCAGCATGAATACGACAGCACAAATACCATACTGTCAGGAGTGTACATCTGAACAGCATGGTTATAGAAAACATTGACTCTTGTCCAGTGTAGGAATACTACATCAGTCTGGTGAGAAGAACAAAAAAACTCCATAGGAAAGGACTGTGTTTTCTGTCTTACTATCCCATTCCATAGGCTAAAAAGAGGTGAGATATGGGACTTATTTTGCCCAAGTGTGGCATATAATAGGATCCTGCACATAAAAAATCTCATGCTATATTTACTAATTACACCAATATATACAATCCATTGACCCAATTTAACTATGAAACAAATAACCTAAGATTTACCCTCCCTTAATTAAACTAATATAACTTTACAAATCTATGCAGCCATTCACGCCCAACTTAAGTTTAGCATTTATTAAGTTTAGTTTAATGAAAAAACAAAAATTATAATAAAACTTAAAAGAACAAAAAAATAAATAAATGGAAATGATTTACATCAAATAAAATTAATTATTAATAATTTACCTTGGTCAGATAGGATTCTATTTTTCTTAAATAGGGAACAAGTTTTAGAATTAAAGTTCTTATTCTTATCAAATACTGGAATTTCACAATTATAGTTAAAGCTTATTAGAGTTCATAAAGTTCTTACAGTTTAAACATACTGGAAAAGTTTCTTTTTTAAAAGTTTGCAATCTGGAATCCAGCATTAATTCCCTCAATGTCCTGTGGTCTGCAGTATAAGAAAACGATTGGTCATTTCTCATTTTTTCTCTTTTTTTATAGCAAAACTGAAGGGATTGAAGAGTGCATCTTTCCAATCCCTTCTCCTTCAATACTAGCACACGTCTGCTTTCACATCTCTGTCCTTTTCTCAGCTCTTCACTCACTCTTTCTTCACCAAAATTTATTTCCAAACTTTTTCTTTTATATTAGAATTTTGGATTGAATGGACATTACATCATGACAATGATCATTCTCTCGCTGAGGTCCATTTTCTGGTGGCTTTCTTTTATTGGCTGTTCTGTTCTTATTGTTTTTCCTCTCCTATCTGACCTTTAATTATACATTTGAAATGCCCAAAGGCTAGTTCATTTGGACTAATTAATAATCATTTCCATTTTATACAATAGCATTGATTAATTTATTGTACAAACTTAAAGATATATTTTTATCTTTAAATCTTTACTGAAAATTTAGTTTTAAAATACTTTTTTTTTTAATAAAGTTTTTTTTTAATAATTTTTCATCTGTGCGATTTTATATATTAGAGTTTTAGATGATTTTTAACTTTCAATTTTTAATTTTTAAAAAAAAAAGTTTTTATTTGCGGACTTTTAATTTTCATGACTAATCTTTAGAAAAAAATTAATGTAATGGCGTATGTGCCCTTTACACTTGATTGAAACATATTTATTATGGGAACTCAAATAATTTATTTCATGTTGCAATAGTTGTTGGTGATATTATAATTGGATCCTATAGAGAATGGTCAGAATATATATCCCACACATATACAAACAGTAAAAGAATAATACTTCTATAAAATGAAGTCTATTACTTATGTACATAAATTATAAATGTCATATATCCAATAAAGCAAATTAGATTTCATTTTATACTGCACATACATTGATTGCAATGATCAATTTGTTTGATATTTATTTATTTCTGTTAATTACTACTTTGTATACATATGACTATTTTTTTCTTAAATTTGAATTCATTTATTTCATGCTCTAATTATTTTAATTTTAATATATTTTACAATTTTGCCATAAAAAATGGAAGATATATTTACTGCTCATCTTAATGTCATGTAAGTTATAATCATATATATATTTTTCTTTGAATCACACTCAAATAATTTCAAATGAAAATTACATTTCATAAAATTTTGAATAAAAATTTAAACAAATTTAAAATAATGTTTAACTTTTTATTTTTAAAAAGTATATGTGAAAACATTTTAAAATATTCATTTAGATCCGTTAATATTAGCAAGTAGAAGTAAATTAGAAGACGTATAATTAGAATGGGATTATGTTTAGCAGATGTAATAAAATAATACTTACAGAAAACGTCTTTTAATTTTAAAATAAATTTTAAATAAGATGTTAACATTTGTATCAAATAAAGATGCATATACAGGTGTGTGTACGTAATGCTGCAACAGATTGAATCTTGATGTAAATGTATAAATTCTAATAAGACGATTAACAAGTAAAATGGTTAAACTCAAATGCATACATTCAATGTAATCAATACTCTAATGATGATGATCAAATAACCCAAAGATTAAGTTAAGGGTAATTATTTCGACATTATTTTATTTATTTATTTTTTTGTAGATTTAATTTGAAATTAATCTTCAGGCGCCAAGTTTTTTAAATAGAGGCTTCTGGAAATCTTAATGCCACTGATCAGTATCATTTTAAGATAGTACCATTATCCTCACCCCCCCCCCCCCACTGTTTTGCATGATTTCTCATGATTAGTGGATATTACTGGCATGTGTTTAGAATGTGTTTGAAAAGCAAACACAACTGAAAATGGTTAGTAAAAATATAAGCTAACAATTTATTTACAATAAACACATAAAATATTAAATCATTGCTTATTGCTATCACATAAAGACACTAAATATAATACAAAATATTAAAAATATGAATTTTTTTTACAGTACAGGCTTTTTCATACCTGCACTTCTATATGTAATATATAGGGGGGTTGAACTCAGATTTTCATACAACCCTAACTATCTATGATATCTTGTACTGCTGATAAACTTCATCACACACATGTCGAGTGCTGGTTCAGCACGAAATATGTATATTGGTGATTATTTATCTTTTTGACAAGTGTATGATCAAGTTTATCAGCAGTATGAGATATCATGGATAGTTGAGGGTTGTGCAAAAGTCTGAGTTCAAACCCCCTATATATTAAAAATATTAAAAAAATAATAATCATAAATATTAAAACTTAAAGTCTTATGTTTAAATTTATTACAGTATATTTTAAAATTTTATATCATGGTTTTCTGCAGCTGTCATATCTTTACTATATATATAAACAAATCTTTAGCAATCCAGTCCTGATTGTGATCATCCTCTTCAGATGTTGATGACAATAGATAGAGTATATGGTGGGTATTATGGGAAAATCCATTTTTTTGTTTATGATATTGCTTTTTTTAAAGCAGGCAATGTCATAATCTATGCAATGGCATCTTTGTATATAGTGTGATTTCAGTTGTATTAGCCTCAGATAGCAAATAATCATTGAATAATTAATTTAATCATACTTGCTGAGGCAAATAGAGTATCTAAAAATACTTTAAAACAATCTGCAAAGCACATATACCCAAAGTTATTCTAGAGAGATTGTTTTAACTCATTTCTCCTAACTTCATGAAATCATTCAGCAGTGCTTTCTTCTTGACCAAACATATACTAGACTACTGCCATTTTTCTTTTCAATCCTATTTATACCTCAAATTCTCACATGTTTTTTCCTTTTTATTGTATCTAGATGTTTTTTAAAATATATTTATCAAGACTACTTTTAAGACTCAAATATGTGCCTTCATAAATATTTTCACATTTTATGATTATTTTACAAACAATTATATATAGGGTGTTTAAACTCAGACTTTCATATGACCCTCAACCATCCATGCTATCTTATATCACTGACATACTTGATCATACACATGTCAAAAAGATAAATAATCACCAATATATATATATTTCATGCTAAATCAGCATTCGTCAGTTGGTCCAGATTATCATTTCCACACATACATACAATCAATGCTCAGCTTATATTAAGATAGCCAATCTTCATACTTTAATGGTCAGGCTTCAAACCACTCCAGCCCACAGTTCTTCAGCTGTCCATTTCATTGAAAATTTGATGATGGAATGCTCAAAGCCCATCTTAGTGCCAATCTTCTCATCCTATGCATGTTAACCAAAGTCACTTTGACCCCTCATGTGCAGGACATAATCCATTTACATACATATATGAGGGATGGGCAGACCTTACAGCACCTTATTTTGGAATATGAATTTTTTTCACAGTAGAGACTTTTTTATACCTGCACTTATATATGTAATATGTAGGGGGTTTGAACTCAGACTTTCACACAACCCTCAATCATCCATGCTATCTTATATCACTGATATACTTGATCACATACATGTGGAAAAGATAAATAATCACCAATATACATATTTCATGCTAAACCAGCACTCATCAGTTGGTCCAATTATATAATAAAAAATATAATGTATGCAGGATTCGAGCTCAGACTCACATGACCCTCAACTCTTCACGTCATTTCATATTGCTGACCCATCTGATTACACATATGATGAAAAGATAAATAATCACCAATATACATATTTCTTGCTAAACCAGCAATCATTAGTTGGTCAGATTACTATCTCCACACTTATATACAATTAGTGCTCAGCTTCGTTCCATCATCAGATTTTTAATAAAATGGGAGACAGAGTTGTGAGTTGGAGTAGCTTGAAGCCTGTCCATTAAAGTATGAAGATTGGCTATCTTAATATAAAGCTGAGCACTGATTGTAGATATGTGTGGAGATAGTAATCTGGACCAACTGATGATTGTTGGTTTAGCATGAAATACATATATTGGTAATTATTTATCTTTTCAACATTAGTGTGATCAGGTGGGTCAGCAATATGAGATGGCATGGAGAGTTGAGGGCCATGTGAAAGCCTGAGTTCGAATCCCACATACATTACATATATATGTGCAGGTTTAAGCGTGTATAGTGTATTGAATAAAAAGTATAGTTTTTATTTTCTTTATAGTAATGATTTGAAGAAAAATAAGTCATGACTAAAGACTTTCTCAGCTTTATTGCTTTATAATTTTTAATAACTTATTCAGATTTGTCACTCAAATTTATTATAAGAAAAGGCAAATTATTTCTTTAAACTCTAATTCAGCAGGCAAATCTCAGAGTTACAAAATACAGTAAATTTTTATAAATTATGTACTTCAAATTCAATTTGCATGCACTAAAATTTAAATAAATTATCTAATTTATCTTTCAATAAAATTATCTATTTTCTTTGTTTGACTTTCATTACATGAGTTATTATTTTATTAATTATAATTTTCAAATCACATTTTCATTATCAAATATTTGACAATATTAATTTTACAGACCAATTTTTTATTAAATAATTAATGGTATGATTAATTATATAGATCTATTTACCTTTAATTTTTAAAACAATTGTACTTAAATTATGTGTATATTATATCTAGAACATGTACAGATTCACACAACAATCTACAAATTTATTAATCAATCTTAACCATACAACTTTGAATGTAACGAATTCAAAATACTATTGAATTTATTCTATTATAATATATATATATAACAGGTGTTGCTTCTTTATCTTTATATGAAATAAAAAATGCAATAGTAATAATGTGCATTAATGAAGAAAATAATTATTGTTTTAGATATTTATTATATTAATGACTTTAAGCCATTAATATGGTGCAAAGCACCTTAATGCAATTGATTTAAAAGAATTAAAATTATAAGAAAAGAATAATTATAATAAGTTTTTTTTTATTAATGCGTGTTAATAGGATAATGCACTATTTATTATATTGAGATGGTAATGTCTCATGACACACAATAACCTAGTAGTGTGTGTGCATGCACCCACATATACATAAATATATATTGTAACTACATATTTAAGCCCATAACGATTAACTATAAGTTGTAATAATTAATTTTTTTAAAATTTCAAATAAGAATAGTCTTGTCATAAGAAAACTTTATTGCAATTAAGTTGCATAAGTATTCGTTAAATGCTTTCAATTGTCTGTAAAACAGTTTATTAAATATGCATTATTAATAAATATCATTTAAGAAATATTGCTTAGTTTATTGATAGATGTCTAGAATTTTACTTTAGCAATCAAAACTTGAGTATATTAAATTAGAGCACACTGTTCTAAAATAGTTATGCTAAATAAACTTCTATAAATATTTGCTAACCATGGTTTATTAAATATATTAAAGTTTTATTTTTGATTTGTTTAGAAGTAAAATGTCTTTAAAAATAATATTTAATAAAGTATTGATTATTTAGATAGTCTTTGAATCAATTTAATGTTTGGTATATTAATGTTAGAAATAATCAATTGTAGTTTTGTGCTAAATAGTTAATTATTATATTTAACAATTAACAGTGGGTTATTATTCCCTGAAATATTTGGTTGTGTATGACATTTGGTATGGGTATGGAAAAGATGATTGGAAATTAATAAAACCATTAATTAATTTTAAAAATAATACTTTATAATAGTATTAAATAAAATGCTATTTTTTCATAAGTCAAATAGGGCCAGCTGCTTGGAAGGCAGCTATGTTAACCACTAGGCCACCAGTGCTTAACTGAATAATAAAGCTTATAGTGATATTAAGTAGGAACTCTCAAATAAAATAAAGTTAATGAGAGTTTTAAATAAAAGGTAATGTTAAAATAAAAAAGTGTATTTTTAGCTAAAATATATTACTTTATTAAGCTAAATTATTTTTCTTAAAGATAATTAATTATATTAACTGTCTAGACAAATATGTGTTTAAATAGTTGCATTAATTAGAAAGGTCAGTTGAATTAGTTAAAAGGTTGAAATAAGACTAGTGTTAAATGTACCACTTCCAATGCTTCAAATTTGATTGGATGACAGCAGTCATATGATAAAGAATGCAGCAAAATCCATACATGCACATGTGTATAAAAGGAAAATTTTTAAAAATAAAGTGGGTGTTGAAATTATAAAAAGAAAGGAGGTAATAAAGAAGAAAAAGAAAGAAAAGAATGAAATAGTATTAATAACAAAGTTAATTAGTTTTCATTTTTATTTTTTCTTTATTAATTTTCAAGTTAAATTAATTTCAATGTCCAGGTGAAAGGCTGAGGTTATCCTTGTTCTATTGTTAACTTACAGTGAATGTCCAGATCATATATATATACACGTTGAAACTGATATGAATTCTAACAATGGATTAATTTATTTATTATGACTTCACTTATTTTAACTTTAAAACAATTTAGTTGTTTTAAAGTTAAAATAGGTGTATATTTATTTTATTTTAAACTGAAAGGAAAACAAAAGATGAATTATTTTCAAGTTTCAATCAGTTTTAAAATACTTTTTATAAATTTAATAGGAAGAAAAAGTTATTAAAATTTATTCTTTCAAAACCTTAAAAAAGACTTTATTGATATTTTTTATCTTTCAGAAAATACCAATAAAAATGATACCATTATTATCATCATCATCATCATTATCATTGCATTTCAAAAAGGTATTTTATTCAGACTAGAAGAGCAGGTTATGTTAATATTTTCCCTATATGTGTGTTTACATTGATATTTCTGAGGATAAAGTATATTCTGTCTAAGTTCTTTACAAGTCTTTACAGATATAAACTGGGTGAGTGATGGATTGTTTGTCCTAAGTTATAATCCTAAATTTATATAACTTCGGTTACTTTTTTTTCTTTAAGTCCATTGGTTTTCTTTAAATTGTTTCTCAAAGTTATCTTATTTACATTTTGATAAATAAAATTTGTGTATATGGTACTTATATATATTGCATTTATGCCTTATAACAGTTTTTTTTCTCAGTGATGAGATGTTTATTCATCAAAAAAAAACCAGATACAATGAAACAAATGAAATTTCAGAAACAAAATGGTAAGAGGGGAAAGATACATGTAAAAAGGGAATGGGAAGTGGACAGGGGAAATGGTGTGTAGTTCAGGCTGGTTAGAAAAGCACATCTTAGAAAAAGGTAGGAATTCGGAAATTTTATGGTGAGCGAGGATGAGCTGGGTTGGGAGAGATATGAGGAGTACAGTTCTTGCTTCTCCTTCCAGAATTGCACAATGATTCATTCTTGATGTCACTTGATGAACCACTGTCTGAAAAAAATTCTGCAGAGGAAGGTGAGAGAGTGCGAAGGAAGGAGGCTGATGAGGCCTGGGTTGAAGCCAGGGAATTTTTTGCTGAAAGAATTCTTTTTTTCCTTGTGCATTCTGAATGTCTGAGACTTGCCCTTGGTTCAGGAAAAGGATCCATTATGATTTTACTGGGAAGATCAAGGATGGAAACTGCCTGTCAGAGTTGGTGTCACTATCTGATGGGTTAGGGCGTGCATGCTTCTGATGTTTCTTGTTAGTGGTGGAAGGGCCAGAGTTGGTAGACTCAGACAGGATGATTTCTGAGTTTGAATAAATGTTCATGTTCATTAAGGAAAGAGGGTCCTGTGAGCGAGCTGTAACTGAGAGTGGTGGGCTGTGAGTGAGATTAAAATTATGTGGCCTAGAGGAATCTGGAATCTTACTGAAAGGTGTGAGGGTGGCTGAATGCTGAAAGATTGAATTGAAGTGAGGTGGAGGTGAGAGGTTAGCTGAAGAAGGATGTTCATATTTATTGGGGCTGTGCAGAGCACAGATGGGGTTTAGGCCCTTTTCTTTCTGGCAAGAGTTGCATTTATTTTTTTTGAGGGCAGTCCCAATTGAGGTGGTTGTGGTCTTTGCAGGTGAAACATTGTGATCTCATCCCCTTAATTGAGATGACCAAAGGTGCTAGTTCAGCTGCTATTGTTGTGGGAATGTTTTCAGGAGAATAATTTTTTTAAGGATGAATTGAAATAAGGCTGTGTTGGTGAAGGTGAGACCATTGGTGAGAGGATCCCTAAGGTACTCAAATGAGGTAACTTGTCCAAATGCCTCAATATATTTCTGTAGGTGCTACCTCTGCATACCTATATGGCAGTTTCTGATAAACCCTTTAAATATGGATGGTCTATTGGTGTCTATTGGAACCATGAACATATTGTTTAAAAATTTGAATCTGTTTTTGAAGGCTTGTTTTTGTATTGTGTTGTGAAACTCTAATGCCATGTATCAGTCATTAAGAAGGGTGAGGATTTTATGTATATTATCAGTTAGATTGTGGAGTCTGATAAGGTCATAGAGCTGGTGTGTTGGAAATTTATGGAGTCCACATTGTAGATCTGTAACCACCAGAATGACAGAGCTGTCACTCTGGTAGCAACGAAGTGACTTGAGGAGGGGTGGTGGAACTGTTTGGTTAAATTGTTCTGAGATCACCATGTGATTTTCTGGTGTGAGTTGTTTAGTAGGAATGAAGGTTTCAGAGGTGGCTGAATCATGATTGTTTGGATTGTCCTCATCAAGGTGCCACAGATTTTGAAGGAGCTCTGCTTGGGGTTTTTGTGTTGTGGTTCTATTAGGATTTTTTGGCAAGATGCTGGATGCAGCCTGAGCATAGGAATTAGCAAAGACTTGCTGTGGTGATGGATTTTTAATAAGGGATTGCTCTATAGTGTGACTGATAATAGTGGGAGTAGTATTGGCAGACTTGGTTGCACTCATAGATTGAGATGGGGAATTATGAGTAGCATCATCTTTGGAGTAGTTATTGTGTGTTAGATTTTTAGAGAAATCAGAGTTGGCTGAGGTTTCTGTATTAAACTTAGGTGTAGCAGGCTGTTTTTTACCCTTTATAGTAGAGGAGTTTTTAATGTTCTCATTTTTGCATGGAGCAACCTTATGATTGGTGAGATTACTTTTTTGGAATTGCTTCTTGCCTTTGATGGGGCAAGCCTCACCCTGTAGGGGAGGAAAATCCAGAGGGTCTGGGGATGGAGATCCTAAAATAGATTCTGTGCTGAAAGTTTCTTTAGAGTTTAATCTAGATAACATTTTTGAAAGTTTTGAAGTTTTTTGTTTTTGTGAATTGTGTTTTTGCACATTTTTGTCCAGTTTGTTAGTCTTTAAATATTAGTTTTGTAAGCTGGGGTATGTTTCTTTGGCAATATTTTGTATGTTTTATTATCATCTATTGATTTATGGATCTTGTGAAGTCCATTTTCTTGCACTCTCTTTTTGAGTACATTAAGTGATTTGATGAATGGTAGAACTATTAGAGATTTGAGTTATGTTTTATGAGTGCCCAAGTAGCCATGAAAATGTCTGGGTGTGCTATTTTATTATCTCTATTTTTTAATTGTGCTAATTTGTTATATAATGTTGATGTATGTTGCCTTGTATTATTGCCAAAAGCAAATGTGCATCATGTGCACCAAAATTCATATAGCATGAAAGTTGCTGTACAGACTGTAGAGGTGGATGTTCTGTGGAATGCATTGATGATATCCTGCAGGGAGATATCTGGTTGTCTGTATTGTAACCTTTAAAAGATACTGTTGAGGATTCCAATCTCAACCTAGGGAGATTTCTGTAAATATGGGAGGTTTATAAAACATAAATGGGAGTGATATAAATTTGGGTGAGATATAAAAAAATGGGTGAAACTCTTATTCTGGAACATGCACTAGACTCAGTAGTGGTTACAATAAAAAAAGAAAACTTCAGAGACATCTATTAAGATAAAGGAAAATTTTTAAAATAATAATAATATTTATTAAACAATTAAATAATTATAAATGAAATTAAGAAGTGGAAAGGCTTATCTATGTGTAATCATGCATTTATATATTATAATGGAATAATTTTTATTAGTTCATTCATAAGTAGAATATTTTATATTTTTAGACATGCCCATGTGTGCATATATAGATGTGATTATTTAATATTTTTTACAATTTGTATATTTGGACCAATTATAGACAATGCTAACTGTATAATTTATTATTTTTCAATTTATAAGTCAAAATCAGAATGATTTATTTATATGTAGAATATTTATCAGAAGTTTGATTCTATTGTTATTGCTTTTAATTAATAAATTTATCTTCTATTGTTCTAAGTTATTACAGTGAATATTACCAAATTCACCACTTTCTTTATTTTGCTGTAATATCTTATATAATTGCCATTTATTCACTCAACTTTGAACATTTTTAACAAAAAACGTTGGGTTGTACATATATACATACAATCTTACATTTCGGCTGTCCTGTAGTCTTCTTCAGAGCTATCACTTAATGAACAAAATAAAATACATAACTATATAAATAATTCCATAAAAAGTATAAACAATAAAATTAATACAAAATAAAAAAGAACATAAAATCTAGCAACACATACTAAAACTGAAATAAATATAAATATAGTCACACCCAAATAAAATAATCCAGATAATATAAAATAAAATATATAATATAAATATAAATTATAAATATGTACTCCTAACTGTGTCTATACATATTCATGAACAAATATTAATTTAAATAAATTGTTTTTATTATTTTTAATAATCCCCTAATCATTTCTATTCCATATAAACTTAAACTTTAATTTTATTTTAATTATTGGATTATTTTATTTGGGTTTGATTACATTGATATTTATTTCTGTTTTATAATGTTCTGCTCTGTTTTATATTGCTTTTTTATTTTTTTATTAATTTTATTGTTTACATTTTTATGATATTATTTATGTAGTTATGTATTTTATTTCATTCATTATATCATAGCTCTGAAGAAGTCTGCAGGACAGTTGAAACATAAAACTGTGTACAATAAAAAAAATTTTGCTAAAAAGTATTTAAAGTAGAGTGGATAAATTTCATTTATTCCAGTGAAGTTATTTAATACTAAAATAGATATAAACTATTATATATATGATAACAATAGAAAACTCTCCATACAGTAGTGATCATATGATATTTTGGTGGTCTTATATATTTGTAGGTTTTCTTGTTTACAATAACAATCCCTAGAGTATTATGATCTGGAGCTAGCTTTAGAGAGGAATAATTAGTTATACGGATATAGAGTTTATGTTTGTGTTTGAACATCCAGATGATACTCTGGTTGCACAAAGGTATCACCTTTAAAGTCCATTCACTGCATTTTGTATTTTTATTAAAAATTAAGTTTATAGTTGGCCTGTACAGTCATGCTACCATACAGCCAGAATATTGCTGATGATCAGCATACATGTCACCCAGCATTATTTTTTTTATCAGTTTTAGGATTGACATTTTAGCACATAAGTATGCACATCAAAATAAATATTTGTAGATCATGCTCTAAGTTTAGCAGTGGCTAAATAATTAGTTTGTTTATTGTGTAACTATTTTAAATCCAGTCACAAGAAATAACTGCTGATTGTTGATGCGTTAATTGCAAAATTCTGGCGATGTGACTTGCAGTTTACAACTTAATATATGCTTATTATATATTCCTTATATATTTATTCCTTTTTATTTGCATATTCTATATTTTTTATTAAGTGAGGATGATAATCTCCCCATGTCATCCCTATATGTACAATCCATGATTAAAAATTATAGATTCATTAAAAACTATATCGTATTCCAATCATATTCACAAAAACATTAATATTTGTTCTTTAGAAGAATCTACATTAATAATAGAAGAATCTACCAAATGCATATATTAAATTTCAACTGCTATTAAACACTAAAATTGCTAATTTGAATATTCATACCTCCAGACTAGTTTCTATCTTCTACCTCCAGCTATTATGAACTGAATATATCATAATATATAGATACTGAATTGGTATCAGATTTATAGAAGTATGCAAGTATGTTGGTTTGGATTCACATTAAGGTGTTTGAGTTATCCTTAAGTTCATGTTGTGGAACTTGTTGGTTTATATATTTCTTAAAAATAATAGTTTCTTAGGCATCATTTGTCTTTTGAAATATTTATATTCATATGTTTTACAAAGAATGTTTAGTGGTGTAGAAGTTTTAAATACATCTATTAAAATTTCCACAAATATTCTATAAAAATCTGTAATCATTCCATTTATAAAATTACTAGGAGCTGCTTGAACTCTATTAAATTGAATAACTCTGCCCAAATCTAATTAGGTCAAAATAATGGATATTATAATTGAAAGCAGCCATCTGAATTTTTATATTTTTATTAATGAGATGATCAAAATACTCTACCCTCTTATAAATCATTTACTGATTTAAAAGGATTATATTATTTTATAGACAGTAACAGTTTCTGATATATTGCTACTTCCAATGTCTCAGACAAATGTATGATCAGCAATTATAACATTATCTTATTTAATCTGATGATTGTTCTGAAGTTCTGCTTTTAAATCTCTATATTATTTTAAAATTTTCACATTCTTATTTTTATTTATGACACTAATAATATTACCATTATCAGAGGAAAAAATTATCATAATTGTGTATGTGTGTGAACTTATCTTAATCATACGCATATTCATTTAGAATAAAAGTATTGGAAGTTTCTCTCTGAAAAAATGTAATAGTTCTTTAGAATGCACCACCATAACTCATATTAGCATTGGATTTTTTTATATTGTAATTTCAGTCATATTGCTTTTGAAATTGAAAATAATCTGAAATGGTCAGTATTTTATGGGAATCAGCAAATATCAATTATCTTGACTTTTTTATTCTCTAAAGAAAAAAAAAATAAGGCATTTTTTCATTCTTAATGATACTTCATATGAAACTCATTGCTAACATTAACACTTGTCAAAATTGACACAATGTTAGAATTTTTTTAAATATTTTAATAATTATAGAGTAAATATTAGATTTTAAAGCATAATTAGATATATTTATCATAAATCTACCTTTATTAATTTACATTAAAAAACAAAATAAAAAATAATTCATTCCTTTTCTAAAAGAATGTTTACACTAGCTTAGGTGATGATATAGTACATTGTTCTCATTTACAAACACATTTTAAAATTGCTTATAAAATTAAATTAAAAGAATCACATCCAATTTATTGAGTTTTATTATAAAATAAAGATTTTATGCAGAAGTGAAAGGTTGGACATTGCAAACTTATAAAAAAACATGAATTAAAATTAATAGTTTTCATGTTTAACAGTTCTTGAAATTTAACACAAATAACTGTTGTTTTCAAAAATTGAAGATCAAATTTTCTATAATATTTTGGGATAAAACTTATTTCTAATATAATTATCATTTAACACTAAAATGTAATACTCTACAATCTGCTCAATAATCCTATAAGATGTCATTTTTTTGAACTTATATGCATCCAAGTTCTTTTATAATGATTTTTCAGTGTGGTTTTACATGCTTTACACCATTTTCAATACTAGGGGGAGCCACAGATGCACTACTGATATGCAGTAGCAGGCTAACATATGGCAATGATAGGTTTTATGTTAGTAAAGGGTATTCAATTACTTAGAAAAAGTACAAAGGGAAGTAGGAAGACATGCATTAAATGCAGATGTGGTGATAGAAAAGAAGGAAATTCAAGGAGAAATGGGATGGTCAAGTTTTTATATGAGAGATGCAAAAAGCAAAATGAAAATTTTAGTAGATTGCAGTTTATGCATAATAAAAGAATAGCCAAAATAGTATTTAATTGGGTTATGAGTAAAGGGCAGACAACAAGATTGGTGAGAAAGGTAATGCAGTATGCAGAAGATTTGGATAAAGAATTTATATCAGTATACTTTTACAAAAGATGGGATGATTGTGTTAGGAGGATTGTTGAGTGTTATAGTGGTAAGGAATATTATAGAAGAATATGATACATAATAAAAAATAGGGAGTTGGTGAGATGAAGAACTAATATGGAGAGTAAAAAAGAGTTTAAATATATATAGAAGTAAATGAAATATTGGGTGCAAGTTAATTTATGATAATAGCAAGGAAAGTAGATTATTGTTTAAATCTCGAATGGGATCTTTAGCAATAAGAGAATATACATGTAAATGTAAAAATATGGGTCATTTAGTCTGCAAATTGTGTAAGGAAGGCATAACAAATATTAGGCATCTGTTAATTGAATGTAAATGCTTGAAAGTAGAAAGGATACAAATAATGAAGTTATGGAAGAATAAATATGATTAAAGGGATTATACAGAAAGTGGGTTATTGGTTTTTATGCTGGGTTTGGGAAAAGATAAGGGGGATTTAGATATAAAAGCCATAGAGCTGATAAAGATTATGTTGTGGAAATGGGGTGGAGCAGATTATTGAAAAACAGGGTGGGGAAGGGAAAGGGAAGATAAAGTGGCTAACAGGTTTCTCTGGGCATAGTTGCTGAAAGATTCCTGACTCCGTTTAAGGGGAAGTCACAGTGCATCACATCACGTGACAAAATGATAACGAATTTTTGGCATTTTAACCACCATGGCTGCAGCTCTGTGGCAGATATTTTATTTAGTCTACATAAAAAAATTTGATTTTATTGAAAAAATTTTTAAAAAGTAAAGACATTTCATAGAAATAAATTTCTAAACTAGTGTAAAAAACATGTGCAGTTATTTATCGAATGTGGAGATAAAAACATGCTGACATAATAAATTCACATAAAAAATTTCAAATGTCATTGAAAATTTAAAAAAAAAAAATTGGTAGCAGAATATATTTCAAACTTCATCCAAAGTCAAAAAATTACTTGGGAAAATTTAAATTATCCATTTTAAACAGTAAATACATATAATATTATTGTAAAATCATCCTAAATAACTTTTAGACATTTCATCTAAAATATCTATAAATATGTTTTTTTATTATTCTAGGTTAAAATTTGTATCTATAAATATGTTACAGTGAGTTTATATCATACTTCTTCTCCTGAACCTAAGATGAGGGAGAGAAAAAAATAGTATGCAGTTTTGATCTCAAGTTGAGAGGGTGAGAAAAAATTACAAGGTTTGTCAAACTTGATCTTATGATTTTAAATAGAAAAAAAATAAATTAAGTGGAAAAAGTATACACCAAAAAGCATTAAAGCACTTAATAAAAGTTTGATATTTAATAAATATATTTAAGTATGTTTATCTATTCAACCTACCCACGCATCTATCTATCTGTCTGTCTCTCTTACTATATATCTATCTAGATATGTCTCATTCCTTCTGTGTATTTATCTATTTATCTGGTTGTCATTCTGTCTATTTATTATCTATCCATCTACATATCTTTCTGTCTATATCTTGCTATTTATATATCCATCTATTAATTTATCTACTTATCTATCTACCCATTCATCCAACCATCTGTTTATTTAAATATTTATCTTTCTCTCCTACCATTCATTATTCATTAGTAATCTACTACCTACATGCTTACCTATCTATCTACTAATCTATCTATCTACATATCTGTTTCCTGTCTATCTATATATCATCTATCTATTCTCCCATTCTATCTATATCTGACATTCTGTCTGTCTATTTATCTACCTATTCTACTATTGACCTATCCATTTCTCTATTAAATTATCTGTTTATCTAATTATCACTTTATTTTACTTGTCTATCTGACTTTCTGTTTGTCTATCTACCCATCTGCCTATTTATTCACCTATTTATCAATCTACAATTTTCCTATCTACCTAGCTATCTATTTACTTATCCATCCAATCATCACATGTCATTTATTTAAATATCTATCTATTGATCCACACACCTATTCATCTATCAGCCTGCTATCTATCTATATACCTACATATCTATTTATTTATCTACTTATCTGCTAGTCAGAAAATATATTTATCTGTCTACCAATGTATAAATCCATACTATGCTTTTAGAAATCCATCCATCTATCCATCCAACCATTTTATCTATCTATCTGCTACTTTCTTATCTATATATTTATCTAGATAGATATCATTGGTGTATCGATAGATAGATAGATAGATAGATAGATAGATAGATAGATAGATAGATAGATAGATAGATAGATAGATAGATAGATAGATAGATAGATAGATAGATAGATAGATAGATAGATAGATAGATAGGTAGGTAGGTAGATAGATAAGTGGATGGGTGAATAGACATAACATCTAATAGATAAATAGATGATTAGATAGATAAGTACATAGGTAGTTAAAGATAGTTGATAATTGGATAATTAGATAGAGCAATGGGCAGATGGATAGTTGAATAAATAGATAGATGAATGTATAGACAGAATATCAGATATATAGACAAATAGAATGGATGGATGAAAAATAGATATACAGATAGATGAACAAATAAATAGATAGGTAGGCAGACCAATAAGTAGATGGAGATGTAGGTAAATGGATAGATTGCTAATAGATGAATGGATGGGTGGGTAAATAGATAGATATTTAAATGAAAGAATGGTTGGATGAAAAAATAAATAGTTAAGTAAGTAGGTGGATAGGTAGGTAGATAGGGAGATGAATAGATATGTAGATAGATAGATAGTGGTATAGATAAATGGATGGATAGATAGACAGATAATCAGATAGGTAGCTATATAGATAAATACATAGATAGTGAGGTAAGCAAATAGATAGATAGAATTGTTGAATTCTAGGTAAATAAAGAGATAGATAAATGTATAGATTGATATATAGACAGAAAGAAATATGTAGTTAGGTAAAACACAAAAAGACAAACAAATAAATAAGTACCTAAAGAGACAAATAGGTAAATAGATAGTTAGACTAGATTGATAAATTCGATAGATGTACAGGTGGAATAGGCAGAGATATTTTTATAAATTTATTAGAATATCAAACTTTTATTAATTGATTTTACAAAACATGCTTTAATGTTGTATTTATATATTGGACTATTTTCATCATCTAACATTAAGTATTGAGTGTCTTTAAAGAAATTAAACTTTATTTCAATTTTCCAATTACATTTAATTGTTAATAATAGTATGCAGGTTAGTATATGCACAACATTTTAAGAAGTATTATTCATCATTTGGTAGGATAGTTCAGTTAGTTAGAGTGTTACCTTAAAATTCAATATTCAAGAATCTAAGGGTCCAGGTTCAATCCCATGCTAGTACTGTCACTAGTCAGGCCAAAAACACCTGAAGAAGAGAGAAGAATAATACCTCTCAAAATGTTGTGCACATACTAACTTGTGTACTATTATTAACAGTTGAATGTAATTTGAAAAATTTAAATAAAGTTTAGTTTTTTTAAAAGTAATCAATATTTAATATTAGATGATGGAAATAGTCCAGTATATAAACACAACTAAAATACCATCATCACAAACCTTCAGGAAAAGGCTTTAATGTTTTTGATATTACCCCCTCCCCTCCACAAATACTTTAATTCTTTTGTGTTTTTTTATTAATTTAAAATCACGAGGTCAAGTTTGGTCAAAACATCTTTTTTTCCTCACTCCTACATCATGAGATTAAAACCTCTTTTTGTTTTTTCCATTATCCTTTTATCCTAAGACATATGAAAAGAAGCATAAAAAAAACTTCCTTGCTATAACAGTTTTAGGCTTTGGATAAAATGTTTTAAACTATTTTGATTTTATTAGAAGCAATATTTTATAAATTTATTACTAAAAAATAAACAATTTTTCTCAACATATTTTTTTTTAAACTTTAGAAAACATTTGAAATGTATTTCTGATGCCATATCTTTTTTTTTTTTTTTAATTTTTGTTGTAAATTGAAATCCATAACTGTTTATATAAGTACTTTGGTACAATGTAAAATAAATATTCCTCACAGAATGTTTTAACTTTTGATGTCAAATTTACAATATAATGCTTTATTTGTTAATTGTAAAATGAGAACACTTATTTATTTCAGTTTAGTAATTTGTTGTTGTTTTTTTGTTTGTCAAAACTCATGTAAACATTTTAACTTTTGATGAAATTTAAAATGAAATGCTTTATTTGTTAATAATAAAATTAAAATTCTTTTGTTAAAGCATATTTTTTATACTCTATCATCATATTTTAAAATTAAAATATTTTTATTTAAGCATCGTCTTTTATTGATTCTTACATTAGTTTAATAAATCCATTTTGTTGTTGTTGTCAAATATTAATATTTACTAAACTCTAAATATTATTTATAATTTTTTTGTTTTTTCGTTTAACATAATTTCAGTAACTTTTTTGGGTTGTGTTCTGATCTATCGTGTCAGCTACATGATGGTGCTATTTCTAGCTTAATTCTAGAAATATGCCGTTTCTGTAGCTGCACCGAAGCATTTAAGCCTTCTTTTATACAATAAATCCTAGAAAGACTGTTAACTTGTAGTTAAGCCTTCCTACACTAAAATCTAAAAAGAGTATTAACTCGACTGGTGACTAATGCTGTGGCTTTTCCCTATGCTAAAAGCAGAGGAAAATGCCGTAGTTGTTTGTGTTACACACTATATCGTAATGCTGTGTTATGTATTTTATGTAACAGTATCGTATGAGGGTGTGTTAAGTTCATCGTGTCAAAATTATTTAAATTTTCATTGGGGCCTGTTTTTTCATATGAATTGATGTATTGTTACCTTTTAACAATTTTAACAGTATCATGATTGTTGCTCATAAAGCTGTAAGCCTCTTAAATTCTCTATTAGGGTGGGGTAGTGCAATTTTCTTGATGATCACGCTTTAAGTCACATTTTAGTGAGTAATTTTCCAAGACCAAGAATATGGCTAATTCGAACTAAAAAAACTTGAAAATATGAGAATTGCCAGACACAGAAGCTGGCACTGTAACATTTCTACAGCAGAAAAACATCCTGCTGAAAGAAAAGAGATGTTTGTGTGGCAAATATATGCGACTTGAGGTCCATAAACATCTTTGGACTTTCATTTGTAAGTCTCGTTCTTGCTGACGAAAATGTTCACTTTGTAAAGGGCAGATTGTTTGAGGGATTCCAAATGGCTTTCATCAAATGTAAAATAAAAGTAACTTAAATTCTTATTTAAACATACACCTCTTCTCCCAATAATTGTTGTTAATCAAATGTAAAATAAAAGGGTAACGTAAATTATTCTTTAAACATACACAAAAACACCCCTCCTATTAATTATTGTCAATCAAATGTAAACCAATAAAAGTAACTTAAATTATTATTTAAACATAACCCAAATTACTATTTGAACGTACATCAAAAAATATTCTCTTGTCAATTAAAATTTAGAAGCAACTACTATTGTTCCATTGTCAAAAATATTATTTGGGAAAACCAAATAATTTATAAATGAAAGAAAGTAAAATTGGTTGTCAATCAAATGTAAAATAAAAGTAACTTGAATTTTTATTTAAACATACACAAAAAAACCCTTCTCCCAATAATTGTTGTCGCAATCAAATATAAAATAAAAGTAACTTAAATTATTATTTAATTATACACAAAAACACCCCTCCCACTAATTGTTGTCAATCAAATGTAAACCAATAAAAGTAACATAAATTATTGTTTAAAGATACATAAAAAAAAAGTTCTCTCTTGAATTTTGTCAAGCAAATTTTAAAAAACAGTAATACTATTTAAAAAGCCCAAATTAATATTTGAACATACACCAAAAAAGACTCTCTTATCAATAAAAATTTAAAAACAACTATTATTATCCCATTGTCAAAAATATTATTTGGGAAAAATAATTTAGAAACGAAAGAAAGTAAAATTTGTAAATAAAAAAAAAAAGTCAACATTAATAGAGAATTGCTAGCCAGGGAACGTTATATTAATGTGTTTTTGGTTAGCATCAACATCATCAGTCGGCTGACACAATAGATCAGAACACAACCCTTTTTTGAAAAGTACTTGTATATGTTTTTATATTAGTTTAGTAAATAAATAATAATAATTTTTGATGGAATTTGAAATTTTTTTTTATGGATTCATTATGCTGCTATATTTTTATATTGAATTAGTATTTTTTTTTGCCACCATATATTTAAGAACCCACTTGTACATATTTTTATGTTAATTTATGGATTTATTTGGATCAGTTTTATAGGTTATTTCTATGAAATCTATCTTTGCTTTTTAATAATTTTTTGGAACATTTTGATTGTAATGTGATGTGATGTGATGTGATGTATTATGGCTTCTCCTTAAACGAAGTCAAGAATATCTCAGCAATTAAGCCCAGATAAACCTGTTAGCCACTTTCTTTTACATTCCCCACTCTAAATTTACCCATAATCTGCTCTATCCCATTTCCACAACATAATTTTTGTCAACTCTATAACCTTTATATCTAAATCCCCCTTATCTTTTCCCAAACCTAGCATAAAAACCAATAATTCACTTTCTGTATAATCACTCTTTTCATATTTATTTTTCCACAACTTCATTATATGTACCCTTTCTGTTTTCAAACATTTACATTCAATTAACAAATGCCTAATATTTTCAATTCCTTCCTTACATAATTTACAAAATAAATCACCCATATTTTTCCATTTACATGTATATTCTTTTGTAGCTAAAGATCCCGTTCGAGCCTTAAACAATAAACTGCTTTCCTTACTATTATCATATATTAACTCACACCTAATATTCTGTTTATTTCTATATATATTTAAACTCTTTTTACTCTCCATACTATTTCTCCATCTCTCTAACTCCCTAGTCTTTATTAATAAATTTATTCTTTTATCCCATTCCTTACTACTATAACACTCAATAATCCTCTTAACACAATCATCCCATCTTTTGTACAAATATACTGATATAAATTCTTTATCCAAATCTTTTGCATAGCGCATTACCTTTCTCACCCATCTTGTTACCTGCCCTTTACTCATAACCCAATTAAATACTATTTTAGCTATTCTTTTATTATCCATAAACTGCAATCTACCAAACATTTTCATTTTACTTTTTGCATCTCTCATATGAAAACTTGACCATCCCATTTCTCCTTGAATTGCCTCCCTTGCTGTCCATACTTGGTTGTGCTTCTGTAGTTCCCTCTAGTGTTGAAAATTACATAAAGATATACCAAAATGGCACTAATTTTGCAATTTAAACAAGTGATTGTAATAATCTATTTATGTGTTGCACAAAAATTCAGTAATAACAAAACAATTAAATTAAGAAAATATAGATTTTTCATGGTATCAAAATATTGTTTTGACATAAAAATGTAAAATATGTAGAATTACACCAAAGATTTTTAATACGGGGTACTTTGTTTAATCACTTTTAAATAGTCATTTAAGAATTGTAATTTTATCTGTTAATTAAAAAGCTCATAAATATTGAAACAAATTTTTAATTTGATAAACAAAAAACAAATTTTTTATGAAATTTATAATAATTTTATAGGTAATTTCAAGATAAGTTGTCACTCAAATTAGTTCACTAAATGTTGGAGGCGGGGGGGCATTTTTCGTTTTCATTTAATTTTTTTCAGTACCATTTTTTCTAATTTAATTAAATAAGTTTTCAATATTTCAAACTTCATAGCTTAACTCCATTTTTTTTTCTGTTTCCTTCGATTTTAAATTAAAGAATATTTCCTGTATTATCTTAATTGTCAATGGAGAAGAATATCTTTAAAAAAGTAAATAATCCTATGGCTTTATTATTAGGGAGGGATTTTGTAAGAAGTTCATACTTGAGAGGATATTTTAAATCTCAAAAAATAGATATTTTCTGCGCCCTTTTTAAAAAACTGAGTCTAATATCATTAAAAAACAACAACATCACAATGTATACTATATGTTTTTAAAAAGTGACATTAAATGGGCCATTGCAGGACAAAGATTGCTGAACATCTCTTTATTGAACAACAGCAAAAAAGACTCATTAGACTCGTCAAATGCTGGATAATGAGAGTATGTGGCGTTTTTTCTTTCTTTTGTCTCTCATTAAGGATAACTGGATATCCACACTTTGGTAAATAATTCTGATGCCTGCTAGAGCTATTTTTTGTCTTAAAGCATGGTTGAATATTTTTTTATTTACCTGAAATTGTTTTTAATTTCGGCTAGATTTGAACCTCGAGAATTATCATGACAGGTGAATACGCTCATACCAGGATGACATTTATATGCTATACGCATAAATGTTTGTTTCTTGTAAATCGATTTAATTTATATATTAAAACAAAAATAGAGAAAACAATGAGTAATTTTACATTTTATTATTCGTTTTCTTGTTTGCTTTTTAATTTTTGTTTTTGCACTTTGCTGCTAAAAGTCGGAATTGGTAAAAAAAAAAAAATCATAAAGATTTTACTTTCACAGCTGAATAATTTTTCTTTTGCAGTTCACTTGCTAAATTTGACAATTTAATCCAATGTTAAAAGAAAGAAAGAGAATTTCTAAAAATAAATTTCAAAATTAAATTAAAAATTATTAAAAAGAATTTTGTACTGCTAATATTTTATATATATAAGAAGCGTTAGTAATTTCACTTTTATCTGTTAGAGGTCACTATAAGCCAATGATTCGTAGTAATAATAACAATTTATGTAATTTTTATATAATATTGTAAAATATAATAAAAGAATTATTTTATTTAACAAATATTTAACACCAGGCCAAAAATGATACAATTAAAAGTAGAGTAATATCAGTTAAAGAAACTTATGGAATTTTCGTGATAAAAACGCATTACAAAAGCTTCATTTTTATTTTAACACGTTTTTTTTAGCATTTAAGAAGACATGCTAAGAATGCTTTAATTATAGAAAAAAAAAATTTAATTGCTAAATAAAAAACAGTATAGTCATATAGCAAATAATATATCACATGATTTCATCTGCTTTTATAAATATTAATAACCAGAAACTACTATCTAATGTCTGTTGATTTCTTAAGTTTACCATAGATAGCTCGAGTAGAGTAAAGAGAATGAATTATTGCCGAATATACTTAAACAATGGTTAGTGATAAACTACTATGATTCCATAAAAATAAAGCAAAAAATGAAAAAGTATGTATGATCTTATATACAAATATAAAAAAGCTATAAACTAAAAAAAAACTTTTATGAAGAACACCAAAAGATCACATGATCACTATTTCATATGCGTGCATCCATTGATTACTAAGGCTTGCACTTGGTGGCACTACTGAATGCAGAATTTGTTACAATTATCAATTTCCAGGAAGGTTAATGAAATAATAAAAAAGAATGAAATTTAATCATTGGTCAAGTTTAGAAAATTCTAAATAAATGATTGTTGATGTGCAACTTCAATAATGTGATAAATCATTTAGATATTCAGTTTTATAAAAAAAAATTTTTTTTATACTTTAATCATATTTCAGATGATATGCAATGAAATATTTTGTGTTTCATTTTTCACTCTGCAGTAAAACAATCATTAAAACCATTCAATTTACCATCATATATACAGTAGGGTACTTTTGTAGAAGCTGTACAATGAAAGTTTGTCTGCCAAGTTAGTTTTAATTATCCATTTACAGGGATGTCAAAATAATCTTGCAAACAATATAACTGACTACAAGTTTAATCTAAAAAACAAAAGAAAATACACAAAACTCCAAATGATTGTAATTAAAAGAAATTTAATGTAAATAACAAATAAAAAAGCTGGTCAAAGAAAGTATAGCAAAGGTGAGTTACAACGGTAAATTCTTCATGTTGGTGGGCAGAAATCCTTAAGAGCATACATCATTGCCACAAATGCGTCTTCATCTTATGCAGCTGGCATAACATAAATTCTGCTAAATAGGAATCGATATGTTGTCTTGCAATTTCCTTGTGCTTTTTATTTCTTCTGTCATTGGAAGATCCAAAATTTTAAACATTTCAACAAAAAAACAGGTAAAGTAAAAGCTCAAAAATAATATTACACTAAATGTAATAAAATGACACCAAATAATGACAATATTTGCAACATGTTTATACTTATACACTATCACATACACACAAAAAATATTTATTATACATTGTGAAATGGAATTTATAAGCCATTTATTAATATTTTTTAAAGGCAACAGTAACTTATAATTTTTTTTTTAATACTGTTTAATTTTATTAAGTAACATGTTCGGTAAAATATTTGCAAGAAAATAAATATAAACAAATAGTTGAGTTTGGGTAACTAAGGCAAACACATGTGGCAAACTTCCATTGTACAGCTTCAACAAAAGTATCAACAGTAATAGTTATGAAAGTGCCATTCTGTGTGGTTTGCTAATGTGGTTGAAGTTTAGTCTCAAAAGCCTTAAGGCTCTGATTAAAACTCTATTACTTTTTGTGCTTAAATATCATATGACATCCACAGCAATTTTTATAATTATTGATAACACCATCTTTTAAGAATATTATCTTTAAGAGGTAAAGCTTGGGCTAAAAACCTCTAATAGCATAATACTTTTCCCATCAATAATAAAGTTTATGTCATTTTATCATTGTGCCATTTGTTTGTAACATCAGAAAATTATCATTTATCTGATTAATCCAGAGTAAAGTGAGATATTCTACAACTATTAATTATTAGATACTCACTTACTAAATAATACTACATAGTTGACTGAATTGTCATTGATGATTTACATGGGGGGGGGGTGTTTTTTCTTAATTTGAAATAATTATGAACTTCAGGTTGGGAGCATGATAAGTGGTTGCATTAGCCACTGCATTATGACTCTTATTGAATACATTTCCAAAACCACTAAAAATTAAGCTTTCTTATATATATGATTATTGCTTTATTTAAACATTAGATTAATAAGTAATTTTTAAATATTTTCATGTATAAGTATGTATGTATATATATATATAATTAAAAAACATGCAGCATTTTGTAATATGCGTTTAATTTTTCTAAAGCCATAATAGGAGGACATACAATGATGGATCCTTATTCATTCACATTTGTCAACATTGATTAAGAGTTTCATTTCCATGCTACATTTTTTATTATCTATCATTAGTTCACTTGTTTTTTCTTTGTTTTTTTTTTTGAAGAAGTAATCATTATTCATATATATATATTGCTTATAATAACTTCTTTCATATACACTTCAATGCAAACACCTTTTCTTAAAAAAAACTTTTTTATTTTCCTTACAGTTTTGACTGTCCAGCAGTCTTTATCACAGTCGAAACTGTAAGGAAAATAAAGAGGCTTTTTAAGAAAAATTGTTTGCATTGAAGTGTATATGAAATAAATTATTTTAAACAATATATATATATGAAGATATGCAAAGAAAGTAAAAGAGAAGAATAAGAGTAATCATTATGGTAAATTTTTTTATTATTACATCATAGATATAATGTTCTCAATTAAGTTATCATTTTAATTATGGTATAATTTTCAAACACAATTTTTAAATACTTCCCATAAATAATAATGCATCAACATATAATATTAAAACCAGTGAAAATAAACATAATATTAAAAAAGAAATTAAAATGTATATATAAGAACAAAAGACTAGTAACTGATATACAAAATGTAATAAAAATAAATATCTGGTTATTGTCAATGAAAACAAAACTAATATATTTGTTGTATTAACACAAACTGATTCTTAAAATAAAATAGATAATAAAATAGAAAATAAAAATATATATTATGGTAAAAAAATATCCATCTAACATTATAAAAACAATCTATAAAATTTCTAAAATGAAGTACAGTGGTCCATTAATAATGACCAAAATAAAAAATTATATTCTACTACATGTGAATATTCTAATATATTTGTAAAAATAAAATCAGAAACAATGCAATATTAAAGCCTATTTATGGCTTTAATAAATATATACTTCAAAATTTATGCAAATATATTCACAAACTAATTAAAAAATCAATGAATTTTGATAATTTATAATAAAAATATTCATAGGAAATTATTGAAAAAATAAAGGAAATAAAGCTTATCAGAAATGAAGAAATATCCAAATACACAACATAAAGAAAGTATAGATATAATAATTAAAATGTTACACAAAAAAGGAATAGTATAATCAATAGAACATATATATTTATACAAAAAAACCAATTGATGTGTTCATGTTAAATATAATGCTGTATTAAATAATTAATAATGAATAGATTATAGATTGTACTTTAAGTGGTGTTTTAGCATTAGAAAAACATATAATCAATAAGTATATAAATTAAAAAGTTATCCTGCACAAAAAATATGTTGATATAAGAATAGGCAAAACTCTCTCCATACAGTAGTGCCACTCTAAGCAAGACAGAGTAATCAATGGATGCCAGAAGGATTGTGCATAAAATCCCTATCTAGTGCCTACTTATCCAATATCCCCAAACTAGTTCCTGGCTTATGGCCTTCATCAATGAGGAGCCTTGGATCTGAGAGCACTGCATCTAGATCTTAGGATCTAATGCAACCTTCCAGCAGCCACCTTTTATCTCTACATAATTAAAACTATGAGAATAAAATTGAAAACACACAGATATTTTCAATCTAAGCTCAGTAGCTTATATAGTCATATGGGTCCGAACTCAGTTCAGCACCCATACATTTTAGTGTCTTTAACCCTTTAACAACCATAGTCACCACTTTCCTATAAGGTAGGGTTGGTATTAAACCTTAAAAACATGACATGATCACTATTTTCCATGCTTGCTTATAATTGTTGTTAAAATAGGCAAAATTCTCTCCATAGCATAGTGCCACTCTAAGTAGAGATAAAAGGTGGCTTCTGGAGGATTACATTAGATCCTAAGATCTAGATGCATTGCTCTCAGATCCAAGGCTCCTCACTGATGAAGACCATAAGCCAGAAACTAGTTTGGGGATATTGGATAAGTGGGCAGTAAATAGGGATTTTATGCACAAGCCTTTTGGCATCCATCTTGCTTAGAGTGTCACTATTGTGTGGAGAGAGTTTTGCCTATTTTAACAGTTATGAGCAAGCATGGAAGATAGTGATCATGTGATGTTTTAAGGTTTGATATAAGAATAATCAAAAATAGATAGTAATTAATATTATTTTTACAGAGTTTATTTTAAAAGAATTTAACACTTCAGTAAATTTTCTGAATATGATCTACAATAGTAAAACATAGTCAAGCATGAGAGGTTATCACAGCTGCCTTGCAAGCAGGTACTTGGTTGCAGATGATTGTGGGTTTGTGTCCTGGCCAATGCTATGACATATGGGTGGGGTTGATATAAGAGTTATTTCAAAAAATGGCTGTAATTAAAAAATGTCAAACAGAAAAATGATACTTTAATGCAATTTAATATATTATGTAATGTTTAATAATGATTATTATAATAAAGAAAAATGTAGAAATAATGAGAAAAAAATGAAATAAATTAGAATATCATATTGAAATGTATATATAAGATTAAAAAAAATGGAATAAAAGATTCTAACATTACATGGGCAAATAGTAAAAAAATTAGATTATTTGATACAAATGGGTAATAAACAAAGAAAAATTTGTGTAGTATGTAAAATAGAATGTACTAAATGTGAAAAATATACAATGGTAATATGGCAATGTTAATGGAAGAAAGAGATAAAGAATGTAATATAGCTATATGACAACATATCAGAAATCTTGCTCCATTTATACACTTTATGATACAGAACATAAATTGTGAGAATAATATAAAATTCCAATAATATATGAAAATAATGCATAAATATTCCAGATTATTATATATATAATATTTCCCTTAATTATATATAATAAACAGCTTAGTTTTACTTCCCTTATGGTTCATAATCTATATATTGTGCTTAAAATGCACATCTGTGAAGCTATATTAAAAGTTTATAATTGCTTAGCATTTTTGGGAACTTCATGCTTCCATATTCATAGGTTCAAATAATATAGCTTCACGAATGTGCACTTCAACACAATATATGGCTTAATTATATGTGTATTGTAATTCTTTTATGTATGTATGTGGGTATTTCTTTCCTTTATTTTATTTAAATGAGTGAACTTTTGGTGGTGAGCATCATACTATGACTTGTGGTATTCATCATCCCCAGTGATCTTAAATAAATAAAATGAAGGAAGTAAAGAAAGAAAGCATACTTACATATATACATTCAAAAAAATATATTTGTATACACAAATACAAAAAATATTTTAATAACATGAAAGGTTCTATACTGTCATCATAGATGGTTCTTAGATATAAATATTAGATATGATATAGATAAAATATCTTTATCTAACAACAAAATAATATATCACAATAGCTGTAATATAATCATATAATCATAACATATAAAAGTGCTTTACGGATATTTTTAAATTTTGCCCTTTTCAATATATCTTGATTAACTATAAAAATAACTTATATTACATACATAGTGACATCTGTTGGTTCTATATAAAATGAACACAAGCCTGTAATTTATGCTTTAATATCTTTATAATAACACATTATATAACCATTCATTTTTTATTATCCAATTATTAGTTAAATTAATTGACATTTTATAAATGTTCATACAATTATTTCTGTTATAATTAAGGTAATTAGTTTCATATATATTCCTTCTATTAAATGGACTTATATTCTTAACACAATATAATCTATGTTCATATTTTAAGTAGTAAAAATCTTGATATATTAGTAGGGAATTATAAAATAAAAGGATGATATAAAATATAAAAAGGGTATAGTATATAAAATTACTTGTGGGGTTGTAATGTGGTTTATTATGGACCTATGGCAAAACAATTAGAAGAAAGGGCTAAAGAAAATAATAATGCTATTAATAGGAGAGATGACAGATCTGTATTATATGTTCACTACCTAAAATATGGACATAGTATAAGTCCATTAAATTATATTAAAGAAATTAAGAGAAGGAAGATATATGAAACTAATTAATACATTAATTATAACAGAAATAATTGTATAAACATTTATAAAACAGCAATTAATTTAACTAATAATTGGATAATGAAAAATTAATGGAGGGTTATATAATATGTGTTATTATAAAGATATTAAAGCATAAAATATTGGCTTGTGATAATTTTATATAGAGCCACTAGATGTCACTATGTATGCAATATGGGAAAATTTAGAGTGGGGAATGGAAAATAAAGTGGCTAACAGGTTTATCTGGGCATAATTGCTGAGATATTCTTAACTTTGTTTAAGGAGAAACCACAATACACCACATCACATCATCACATTATTTTTGTAGTTAACCAAGACATTTTGAAAAGGGCAAAAATTTAAAAATTGCTAAAAAGAATTTTTATATGTTATGATTATATGATTATATTACAGCTATTGTCTTATATTATTTTATTATTATATAAAGATATTTTATTTTATATCATATCTAGAATTTATTTTTAATTTGCAAAAGCAACATAAAGGATTTATTCCTTAGATTTTAAATGGCAATAATAACTCCATCAATAGACGAGATACCTGCTTTGACATCTCCAAACGTTGGACTATCTAGTTCATTTGCATATGCTTTGCATATTGTTTTGTTTCCCTTGCCCTATTTTTTTATTCTGCAGCTCACAGTACCACTATGAATATGAGGCAAAAGACCTCAAAAGCGCTTAGCGTGTAATAATTTCTGTGTATCTTTATAGCTTCTCATTCAAGTGTGGCATACGCTTTGTTAATTTTGTATATTAAATTATCGAATGAGAAGTCTTAAAATCTTTAATACTTTACAAATGGTTCTTAGATATATTATTATCATTATGAATTTGATGCAAATTTTATTGTACCTGATATTATATTTAATTGCTAATGATTATAAATATATAATCATATAAACGAATTATATATTTTATTTAATACTTTATTTTATATATTATAAATATCTATTTACTAAAATAATGTTCAAAAAACGGAGGACAAGCGGGAGAATATGTACAATTGGTTTATGACTGTCTATTGTATTTATACTGCATTTACATCACTAATTAATTTGCATTATAAGAATTTATATTTTATTATATTTTATTAATTGTTAATATCATGTTAATTTATGTATTTGTAAATGGCAATGATGATTTAAATCATTTATAAATGTTAATTTTAAATTTTACAAAAGAAGACCCTGTAATATATATGAATAAATATTACAAAGAAATCATGTCACATGACCTAATTTAACAAGTTTAAGTATCCTAGCACCTCACTGAGGAAGCCAGTAGCAGAAACCGGTTTAGAGTTGGGGATATTCTGTAAAACTTGTTAAGAGCTTATTTGCAAGCTCTATATATAACATGAATAAATATATATTTTTGATGAACATTAACAGAAAACTATATAGTTCAGCTGATTTGATAAAAACTCAAGTGAAGGAAAAGAGTGACCAGCAATGAGATGGTTAGATTTCATTAGCACAATAATGAGAGTCTGTCTATGAACAGCATAAAACAAGCAGTCAAATGATTGGTCATTCTGAACAAACGTTATTTACATGATTGCAAGGAATCTGTATTAACTTGATCAGCTAATAATAAAATTACAGATCAATAAAAGTAACAGAGGCAAAACTCTCCATATAGTAGCATCTCTCAGTGCCCACCAGAGTAATCAGTGGATGCACTGAGTGGCGCTACTGTATGGAGAGTTTTGCCTCTGTTTAAACAGTTTGTGTAAGCATAAAGAATGGTGATCATGTGATGTTTAATGGATCAGTAAAAGTACTACTTTTTTGATTATATAAATATTTTTTCTGAGAGTCTTTGATATTAGAAAATATAAAACAGTCTTTAAATGGCCAATAAATGGTTTGTCAATTACTGGTTGGTGAGAATTTGAACAGTTTATATTCTTGTATTACTTTATAATTTAGAATAATTAGATATTCATTAATCAAAAATATTGAATAGTTAATAATGTTTCTATGGATCAGCTGTCTAAAAGAAAAATCTTAAATTTGTTACTTAAGCCTGACTTGAACTGGGATCAAAGATATAAAAAGTGGATGAACTAACACTTTGCAATGAGGCTAAGATATTGTTCATTTTTATTGGCATTGTTATATTTTATGTCAAAATTTTTTTTATCTTTATTAAATAGTGAAGGTTAGCATTTAATTTTTTGAATCATAATCTGCTTCCGGTTTCATTTAATTGTAGAAAGATATTATTCAACTAAAGTAATAGTAATAATAGATTATTAATGCCCAGAAGAGTATTTTTGTTTGTCATTACTTTTCTAGTTAAGATTTTCTAAAGCATCACAGCTTTTATCAATTTTAAGCACTTAAATTGTTTCTTTGAATCTCCATAACTAAATCTGATCATAAAAATCTTTTGAAAATAGATTTCTTTTTAAATCTAAGCTGAGCTCTAATTTACTATGCAACTTAAATTTTAAAAGTATCAATTCCCTGTATGGAATTCCCTGTATGAATTCTATTCCAAAATCATATATTTTAAGTATGAATAATCAATACTATTTACATAATACTATTTTATTCTCATTTCCAGAATAAAAGACATTTTTTAAAGATCTTTAAATTCAATGCTTTTCACATCCAGAAGTCACCTTTAATTTATTTTTACCAACAAGCTAAAGCCTGAAATTCAAAATCAACTTAAGATTTTGAACCCAAGACAAAAATTAGCTTTTAATGAAATTAAGTGTATAAAGTTATTACTATGATACTAATATTATTTAAAGCACTATTATTATGTTATTTTATATCATCAGCATGTGCTTAATAAATTTATTAATATACTTACATTTGTTACAATCATTGCATTAGATTTGAAAATTACTGTGTAGTAAATCAAAAGATTTTACATTGTTTATTTATATATAATATTTAGTGAATTAAATGTGAAGGTGTTTAAAGCTTCACACTCTTAGTTCAAAATGCTTGAGTCTGGTTTGTTTTATATATAAATTTAAATAGAGAAGAAAGTGGGTTCCATCTTTTTCTCATAAAATCTCTGATTTGTGTTTTGAATTGAGAGTTCCTTGTGCAGTCATTATTACTATCTGATTGTCTGCCATTTAAGCATTTTCAAGGCACATCTATCAAAGATTTCAGCCTTTTACATTATTATGAAAGTGCTAAGCTAGAATAAAGATATTTAAAACAATGAAAACCCTTTCTGTTTTATTTAAATCGTCAAACATTTATTAATTTATTACAATTAATGCAGAGAAAAAAAGAAAAGTGTAAAAAATGTTCAAATCTTGCAAAAACTTAAGTCTCCCAATGAAACAGACAAAATAAGTTCCACTTTGCCTATAATTCAAGAACTTACAGAATATAAGTCTAGATTGTGTCAACTCTGATAATGATATTTATTGTAGATATAAGCAGTCTTGCATTGAAATTGGCTTAACATTATACTCCTAAGGAAAAATCGCTAAGTATTCATTTTAATAACATTGTGAATAAATTAACACCTGTCTATAAATAATATAAAATTTTTGCAAAAAGTCATGTCTGATAGCTAATCAGATGAAATGGATACCATGCTATTCATATTCATAAGGTTATGAAAGTTAATTCTAAGTGATAATACCTTGGAACCATTAAAATGAATTTAATGTGGTATTGTTTACAACTACAGTAAATAAAGTTTTATTCTGACAGTTACCATTGTCTAAATTTCTTCCATTAAAGTTCTTGGGTTGCAAGCAAGTTAGGACTTATTTTGTTTGTGTTTGTTGTCAGTTGATGCAAGTTTCTAAAGATTTTATTAGTTATTTATGATAAATGGAGAAATTATCTCTCTCAATATATTTTCAGAATATTGGTTATTCACAAACTTATTAACATAAATATTTAATATTCAAATTTGGCATCATTAAGTTGAGCCAATTTTAATGTGGCATTTTTTATATCTACTATAAATAAAAATTCATTCTAACAGTTATCAATCTTTAAATTTGTTTTCTATATAAATATTTGGATTGCAGGTAAAATGGACTTTATTTTGTATGTTAGATATATTATAATGCTTTACTGTGAGGTTTTAATGTTGTTTACTTGGGATGGTTAGAAAGATATTTAATTATACTATATTTACATAATATTTTTTGCTGTAAATTTTATAATAGGTACATATATTCTGTAATTCAATACTAGCACTATAAACACATAAACACAAAGCTAATATTTAATATCTATTAAACCATATGCTGAGCACTTTTGAGAGTGAAGGCTCTCATAATCATAGCTCTTTGTGAAATAACTGATTGTCTAATGTTATGCAAATTTATGCAAAGTACAAGTATTCCATTCCTGGATAAGAATAACACATTTCATTTCTGTTGATTGCTGTCAAAATCATTTCCCTCTCTGCACACTAAGCTGATTATTTGTGGTCCACATGGATATCTGGCAAATAAGTGCTCATAGTGCAGCCAGTGATGGTAGTATATCTTCCTGCAATTTTTATCATCTAATCAGGCTTAAGATTAAGCTTTCAGGCATCTCTTATAACAATACAGATAATACTTAATCATCATCATCATCTTTCAATGTACTATAGAATAAAGGTTACTTTAAGTTTAATCCAGGTTTTGTGATTGTTTTTTTTTCTTTATTACCCCAGAAAACTTGCTTATATCATTTGTGACGGGTGGCTTCTTAATAGCTCTTGGGATTCAACTTACAAATCACAACTGTCCAACTATTGTCATCTCTTTTAACAATATATCTAGGCTATCTGTATTTTACTCTTTTAATTTTTACATCTTTCATATTTTACTTTGAAATTGCTCTTGTTAATTTCATCTAATATTTTGCCAAATTGCACTGTGGAGAATGAAGTTTTTATACTTTTTTTCTAATAAATGTCCAAATCTCTGACTTAAAAAAAGGGGGTGAAACTCATTGACTGAGAAACTTCCTATTCAGGAGTTGTTCTTTTTAATATTATTTTTACCAAAGTACTTCTTCCAAATTCTAAACAAAGTATTTAAAATTGCTGTTTTCTATTATTATCAATCTTTTATTTATTTTATTTTTTTGAAAAGATATTAAACATTTTTAACTGTGTTTTTTTTTCTTTAGAATTTATCTTTCTCATTATCTTCTGATAGTTCTTGTAACATTTCCTAAATTTTGAAGCATTAAATTTATGAAAACTTCTGCTATCTGTCCATTAATGGGTAGGTAATGGTACTTATCTAAAGACTAAATTACTAATAGACAGCTACCAAATCTCTCAGCTGCAGGAATTTGCTGTTAACTGAAGAAGACCTTTTGATTCCTTTTGGAAGCTTTAAAGGAATTGAGCAGAGTGAATTCCAATATCTACTCCATATACTTTTGTTGTTGCAGTTGTTATTACTATGTGATTATTCATATAATATATGAACTTGTATGGGCTGCTCCCAACATGTATTGGCCAGTATGGTGAGTTAACCTCTATGCTTAAGATCAAGAAACAGTATAGTCTTTCTCCTAAGATGTTTAATAGCTCTTATCTGTAATCAATTGACTTTTCTTGAATGCAGAATAAATGTGTGTGAATTATTTTTTTTATTAAATATTTACAATCATGACAGAAAATAAAAATCATAGCTCTTAATCCCAGGTAGCTGTAAAGTCATCAATCAAAGCAGTATTTTATGGCTGAAGATTGAAGGTACTAAAAATCTCATCATAGGTCCAGACTGCCGTTAGATGATGACATTTTATTTAGGTGCTTACAACTGCAGATCACTTTCAAGTGAAGGAAGATTGCAAGAAATGAAAGAACACCACTCATATTAAACAGAATATTATTGGACTTTGAGAAGTTAGAAGAAAATGTGTATGGATAATTGATTTTAAAAGGGGATTTGTACTATATTACAATGACACAAACATTGGAAGTGTGAGTGAAATAGGATTTATTATAAAGAAAGGATAGAAGAACAATATTGTGGAGATTGATGATGTATCAGACAGAGTGGCAAGATTAATTATTCAACTTAATAGCAGATATCAAATGCAGATAATACATTTTTATACCCCAACAAGTTCTCATTGTAATGGCAATCTAAAGGAATTTTATATGGATGTACAAAAAGTTTTTGAACAGACTAAATAATATTTTAAAATTGTCATGAGAGATTTTAATGGCTGGAATTGGTGAACAATTGAAAGATGAAAGTGCAGAAGGTAAATTTGGTTATGATAATAGAAATGACAGAGGACACAGGCTGTTGAAGTTTGCAGAAAAATAAAATCTTTATATTATGAATTCTTCTTTTGAAAAAAAAATGTTAAATGGAAATGGACATGGAAGTATTTGAATGAAGTACATCAGAATTGAATTGAATGTTGACCAGCAGAAAATATGTATTTTAAGATTATAATGTTCTTAATAAATTCAACACAGGAAATTGTCATCTATTAGTGAGATGTAGGATACATATTATTAATAAAAACAATATTCACAATTGATATTCGTAATCTTCAGAAACATTCCAACGAATTTAAGTTAGAACTCACAAAGCATTTTCAAATATTAATAGATTTTAAACATGATTCAGATTTGAATTAAATCAATAGGAATATAACTTATATACTTCTAGAAACTGCAATAAATATAGTTGGTACAAAAAGCAGCAATTGAACAATAAAATTTTTATTGAGATGACAATCTATGAAAAAAAATATATGAAAATATATAAAAATGATGCATTAAAAAAATTTGAATATCTCTAAATTTTGTAAAATAGTGCAAAAAAGAGTTGGTAATGATATAAAAAAGTATAATTGTGAACTAACAATGAAATCTTTAGAAGAGAATAAAAGTCTCAAGAGTGTAAAACAACATCTTGGTATTAGTATGAAATATTTCTGCAATAAAAAGAGAGATGACCGCAAAACATGTAGAAGAGTTCTATTCGGAATTATGTAGCAATAAAGAGCAAGGAATGTACCTCCTACAGTTACTATACCTTCTGAATTACCCAGGATTTTAAATAAAAAAGTGTGACATGGAATTAAATTTATGAAGAAAGTAAAGCTCCAGTTAATGATGGAATTATAATCAATATATTAAAAAAAGTAGGAGAAGAAATAAAATAATTTTGGGTGATGTTATATACCAAATATCTAAATGATATAAATGTATCAGATGATTGGAAGAATGCATATTAATATTTAAAAAAGGTGATAAAAAGATATTAGAAATTACAGACCTATCAATCTTTTATCAGTTCTATGTAAAATGCTTACCAAAATAATTACAATTCATCTACAACAAACTTTGGATTTTAACCAACCAAAAGAACAATATGGATTTAAAAGTTGTTGCAGTACAATGGATCTTATCCAAGTATTGAAAGAAGTTATAGAAAGGACAAATGAGTATGAGTTGCCATTATGCTTTGGATTTATAGATTATGAAAAGACATTTGGTTCTATAATCGTTTCTTTAGTTAAGAAAATTAACAAAGCATATGACACACTTGAATGAGAAGTGTGTCATACGCTTTGTTAATTTTGTATATTAAATTATCGAATGAGAAGTCTTAAAATCTTTAATATTTTAGTTAAGAAAGCAATAGATTATCAAAAGCATTTCTTTAGTGATTAAAGCAATAGATCATCAAAGTATAGACTCAGGATATTTCCATATTTTGAAGAATATTTATAAAATTGTAACAGCAACAATTAGATTACATAATGTTATTAAAAAGATTAATATTGAGAAGGGTGTATCACAAGGTGACTCCATATCTCCAAAAAATTTTACAGCAGTTTTGCAAGAAGTATTTTATGAATTAAAATGAGAAGATAAAGGAATAAAATTAAATGAAGATTATTTAAGTCATCTAGATTTTTCCGATGATATAGTTTTGTTTTTTTCCAAATAATACTTTAGAGCTTCAGGAAATGTTGCAAGAGTTATCAGATGAAAGTAAGAAAGTACATTAAAGGTTAATGATAAAAAGACTAAAGTAATGTTCAATGGATTTTCTCAAAAGAAGAAAATAAAGATTGATAATGATCAGTTAGAAAAAGTTTACAAATCTCTTAGTAAGGTTATTACTACGGTTCGAAACATAAAGGTTGAAAGTAATCATAGAATTAAACTTGGTTGGAGTGTTTTTTTTATATATATGCCAAAGCATTGACTGGGAAGTGAACCCAGGCCAGCTGCTTGGAAGGCAGCTATGCTAACCATTTAGGCTACCAACGCTTGACAAAGGTTGGAGTGTTTTTGGTAGAAATAATTTAACACTAAAAGGAAATATGCCTATGTGTTTGAAAAGGAAGGTTTTTAATAAATGTCTGTTAACAGTTCTTACTTATGGATTTGAGACTTGGACACTTAACAGAAGAGCAATACAGAGACTTCAGACTATTCAACGAAATATGGAGAGATGTATGTTAGGAGTGATAAAAAAGATCAAAAACGAAATACATGGTAAAGAACAATCAGGTGTTATTGTCATTATTGAAAAAATTAAAAGACTGGCGTTGAGCTAGACATATTGTTAGAAAAATGGTAATAGGTGAACAATTGAAATTCTGAATTCCAAGAGATTGTAAAAGATTTAAAATGAAGCCACATATGAGTTGAATAGATGAAATAATGAATTGTTCTGAGATTATGTGGAGAAGATAGGCTAGAGATTGAAAAAATTGTTTGGACTTAAAGAGACCTTATCCTGCAACGATGTTGATGATGACCAAAAACTCTCATCATCCTGAAATTGACAAGTTTGCCACAAATGAAACAGCATTATTCCAAAGTACTATTTTCCAGAATATATATATATTAGATTTTAAGAAAACTCAACAGTTTTTTTTTTTTTTATATTGATATATCATTATTTACAAATATTAACATGTTCAGAGGAAACTTTAAATTACACTGATACCTTCATTGTTAACCCAAGCTTTGCTAAGATAAAGAATAAAAGAGACAATTGGCTCAAATTAGGCTTATTTAAAAAAAAAAAAATTGTTTTTAAAAAAACATTTGGCTTGTAAATATATGTTATAAATTAGTATACTTAATGTAAAAATTATAAATCCTTTTTGAAAGATTTATTTAAATTTTTGAGTAATAGCTATTCTGATTAAGTACCTTCTTTACTGTTTCCCTGTGAGGAATATTAGAGAAGTCTTCGCTCTGCCGTAGAATATTTTAAAAGATGTTTATTTTTTTTTCCACCTATTTAAACGTTAGTCATTTAAAAATATCTAATATTTTTTCTGAAAGTGTATTAAACTCAATCACTCTTAATTCACTCCTAGATGACTGGAACAGTTCTACCTATTTGTTTGCCTCTTAAAGAAAAAAAATCTAAGCAATTATTTTAACTCACTCTTGTAACAAACCTAATAAAACTATAATTAAGCCTTTATTTTTCTAGTGTACATAAACAGAAAGCCATTTGGGAAAACAGAGGAAATAAATCAGTAAATTTTATTTAGGAAAAAAATCAGTTTTCCCAGAATGTTTTTAACCAGAATTGTACTTTGAAGATTATCAAAGCATTTATTTATTCTTCTTATAATGCAAAGATGTAAAAAAAACACAATAACTATTTCTAATATTTTTTTATTGATTGAGGTTATTGAAACAATATTGTAGCCAAAGATGGGACCCAGACTTTGAAGCTCCCTATAGCTATCCAATCCATCTTATACAACCGATACACATGACCACATACATGTGAAAAAAGATGAATGATCACCAATAACGTGCTCAACCAGCACTCGTCTTTTACAAAAAAATATTAACATAATTTAAACCAGCCTTCAATTGTTATTACTAAGAAGAAATCATGACTTAACAGATGTTGTTAAATAATGGATAAGGATGGTTTTATTTTTTATTTTCACAGCTAGCGAATAATTTAGATGACAAACGAACTTGACTACATATATAAAAGATCTCATAAAATAATTAATACTTGCTGTTTTCATCTACGATGTCCTCAAAACTGGGATAAGTAAAACTTGGATATTTTTTTCAGGTTTTAAATAAGCTTAGAATTTTTCACAATTAGTCTAGATATTCATTCAACTATAATCCATAAATAGATAGATAGAAAGTTACAAAAACCCTCAACATCCAAAGTTTTACAAGAATTGTAATTAAAAGGACTCAAACTTAGACTTTCAAGCTTCCCACAGCTATTTACTCCATCCTATACAACTGATACACATGGCCACCCACATATGAAAAAAATATATGATCGCCAATATACGTATTTCATGCTGATTCACACTCATCAGTTGGTCCAGATAACCATCTCACACACATATGTACAATTAGTCCTCAGTTCATATTAAAATAGAAAATCCTCAAAATTTAATAGCCAAGCTTTAATCTTTTCCACCTTTCAAGATGGCACACTCAAAGCTCTTTCTGATGCCAATATTGTTATCATACCCACATTCACTTTAAGTCAAAGGACTTTGAGTGTTCCATCCTTGGATTTTCAATGATATGGATGGCTGAAGAGTTGAAGAATGGAGAATATTGAAGCCTGTTCATTAAAGTTTGAGGATTTGCTATCTTTATATAAACTGAGCACAGATTGTATATATGTGTGTGAGATAGTGGCCTGGATCAACTGATGAGTGCTAATTCCATGTGAAATATGCATATTGGAGATCAAATATGTTTTTCACATGTGTATGGTTGAGTGTATTGATTGAATAGGGTGGAGCAAATAGCTGTGAGAAGCTTGAAACTCTGAGTTGAAATCCTTCTAATTACATTAGTTTTGTATAGATGATATACATGTATTTAAAGACATGTAATACTTTTTTTTTCACTGTCTCTCTTTGGGAGCTCTGCAACATGGATTTTAAAAGGCTAACTTTATTTGTCTTTATATATAAATAAGATATTCATCAGATACATGTGAATAACTGACATTAGAATGATCTTACAGATCATTTCTCCACAATCACTATCTTTTACTTAATATTTTGTAGAACTGTTCATGGTTTTATTCTTTATAGTTTTATTCAGATGGTGGGGCACACAGACTGTAAGGCCACATGTTAAAAAAAAGTTTTTACTTTCCAATCCATGAAGTACTCGTAATAAGTATTGAGATTATGCCTTTTATTTCCAATGAATTGATATGAAGTAGAGCTTTTAAAATCTATTTTGATTAATTTTAGGAATATGTCTGTTAAACCACTAAACATCACATGATCACTATCTCATACTAGTACATTATTGTTATTATACAATTCAAAACAAAGCAAAACTCTCCATACAGTAGGCACTAGATAGGGATTTTATGCACAAGCATTCTGGCATCCATTGATTGCTCTTGTTGGCACAAGATGGCACTACTGTATGGAGAGTTTTGCTTTGTTTTGAATATGTCTGTTGTTATATATATATATATACCTTTGTGTGTGTGTGTGTGTTGTATGTTTGAATGTGACTGAATTTTGTTCCCACAATAATTCAAGAGGAAATTGTTGCTATAATATTTTGATGCTCAATCTTTGTGGGCTAACATTGACATTTATTGATGCATAACAATACATTCAATTCAGCTCGATTCCTAATTAAACTTAGAACACAAATACCAATGTAATATGTGGGGGGAATTATTGATATGTTTAGACTCGAAATTTAAGACATTTTTATTGGGCGGGGAGAATTTTTGTAAAATGCTTTGCTTTTGAAATATATCGAATAATTGCTTACAATTTGTGTTAATTCATTTGACATTCATTTCATGAAAAACATTTTTTGATAAAGTTATGAAAAATTACAAACCTAATAAGTTTTGTTTCAAGCTCTTTGATGGAATACATTATTTATAAGTTATAATGGAGATTGTTATAACAAATATTTTTGTGATAACTCTATATTTTATGAGAAATGTTATTGAGCAAAATTTTGCATTTTTGTGATAAAATTTTTAAAAAATCTCATACTTATGCATGTCCTACAGGTCATACAAATTATCATCATAGCCCACACAACATAGTTTTTCCACTTTGATCTAACATACTAATTCCATTGCAATTCCTTTTTCTGTTCGTAATTGTCCCAGCAAATATTTTCTTTTCAACAACTATTTATTTCAAAACTTTTATACTTTTTTTTATTATAATTCCTTGCTTTCATCCGCATCTCAAAAACTTCTTTTTTACTTTTTTTTTAAGTGCTAGAATTAAAATATGTTGTCTAAATCTATCTAACTGTTTCCCCTTCTTTTTAGTTCTTTCATCCTTATCATTACTAATTTTCCCTTTGACTATCTATCTAACTGCCACTCTTACATTTGAATTTCTTTTAATATTTAATTTTATTCTTATTAATTCAATCATTATAAATTTTTTGTCTTATTTTATTACCAGTTCTTAAAACAAGATAGGCAGAAGATTTTTGAAAGAACATGGCCTTTTTAAATTTCTACGATCATTTTGTTCAGGAATCACTGAAGTCTTTTTAATAGTTAATTTTTAAGTATCTTGAAATCAAAAAATTTTAAAACAAAATGTGTCTGTCTGTATTGATAATTGAGAGAATTATTTTATGTTTGAGCATCTAAGTGCCATGTTGAGTATAATAGTTTCATTTAATTCATCAAGCAGATTTGTTTTCTTTGCTTTGTTTGAGAGTTGTTCCAGGCAGCTTCAGATTGTGAATCCATGACTCTCCCATTGTACTAACATATATGGGTTGGTATGAACTAACTTAGCATATAGACTGTATTTGGTTAAGCAGAAGAAAATTCTAACTATATGTTCAAACTAGAAGAATGTACATATATATTTACAATGAAACCATTACTTATATTTAAGTTCATATATTTTCAACTATACATTTATCAAAGAAAAAGTACATTAATGGCATGAAAATATTAAAAAAGGTGCAACCATATTGAAAGTTTGGAAACATTGCTAAGCACAATTTTATAAAATGTGAACTGTCAATGTATTGTTTTCTATATATACATAGTTAAGCTTATGTAAGTAATATTTACTGAGGCTATAACCTCATTAATATGCGTATAAAATGCGATAGTAGGGACCTCTACAGGTGTTTTAACTACAAGCTTATGTTATGGAAGAAAAGAGGGGAACCCTTCTTTACTTCAACCTACTTTCTATTTAAATAGGTGAAGCTGAAGCGGTTAGATCTGCGAGCGTGAAGCTATTCAATACTTCACTGATTAAGTCCACATTTCTTATTACACATTAATACTCGTGAAATCTTTCGATTTACAACAAGTCAATGGAAAGATTTTATATTTAGAAATCTATTACAGTAATTTAAAGTTGTAATTATAAATTTATTAAACGCACATTGATTACGTAAGTAATATTTACTGAGACTATAACCTCGATAATATGCGTATAAAATGCGATAGTAGGGACCTCTACAGGTGTTTTAACCACAAGCTTACACTATGGAAGAAAAGAGGGGAACCTTTCTTTACTTCAACGTACTTTCTATTTAAATAGGTGAAGTTGAAGTGGTTAGTTAAGCTTATATTAATTTGGTTAATAAATAGGGCTAAAATATGTTATTTCCAATATACAAAAATTTGTAAAGCTTCATGATATAATGTTAACACATCTGATTACCATATGTATGATCTGGGTTCAAATTCAAGTTGAGAAAACTTCAAATCCAATAATTTGACTTATAACCAATTTAGCTAACCATTTAGATTGGTCAGTAATTGAATATCTGGCTATTCTTTTAGACAGAGCTCCATCTCTCACCACTTTATATTTGATAAGCAAATGAGTAATATCTTTTTTTATACTATTTCTTTAGGAAGGACTGATGGAGAAGTTCATGATAAGATAATTCGTAATCACCTTCTAATTTGATTTGATTAAATGAAAGAGAATTATGATCTGTATTCCCACTGAAGTTGTTTTGCATTAATAATTAAGAGAACTGTGTTGTATAATAATAAAAATCAGTCAGATTTTATATTAGGTAATCCATTGGTGGTTTTTAGATTTAAATAATACTTCATTTTGTATTTTTAATATACAATAGTAAGTTACATATATACGTTAACAATGCAAACGTATTTATTATCATACTTGGTGACTTGATAGCTCATGAATTGATTCTCGTATAATAAAATAAATTATCAGTTTGGACATTTGAATGGTTCTGTTATCTTCAATCTGTTTAAGCATTAAATGACCTCTTAAGCAACTAACATTACAGTTATATACATATAGTCTTAGAGCCAAAGGTTTATGAATTGAATATAAGCTGAAAAAACAGGGGGAAAATCTCAGTTTAGTAAATTAAGTAAGAGTTATGCTTAGTAAATTACTTCGCTACTTAAATATCACATGCCCTTTCAAGCAACAGACCTTGCGATTCTTATTATAAAGTTTTTTTAATTGAGTATTAGTTAAGTAATAATTAGGTATTAGTTTAGCAATATTTTGGACAGATGGTTCATTACTAATAATGTAAAAATAATCATTGATTTGCTAAAGTTGAAATAAGAATAAAAATAGGATATGGATACACGCCCTTTGATATCTTCTTTGATATTAATCTGCTTTGTAATTTGAACAATTTAAACTTATTATTAAAAATGTTGAAAAGAAAAAAAGAAGTCTGGAAGAGAAATTTCTTTTTACTTTGAGACTGCAAACTTTGGCTACGATTTCTTACATAATTAAAATCAAATGAAGTAATATCAAAGTGAATAAAACTCTTTTATTGAAAATCTTTTTACTCATATAAATAGATTTGCCTTTTAATTATAATAGTACTGAATTAGTAAATTTCTCTTTTTTATATAGAAAAAATAACAAAAGCTTATTTAGCTTGGCTTTCACTTCATTCTTTTTATAATTGTTTTTTTCTTAATACTATTAAAGTAAATATATGTATGTTGCGTTGTCTACCCCTAAAGGCTGAACGGGGTAACTACGCAAAATAATTTTATCAATTGAAAACAGTTGATTATTATCAGGAGTAAGTTACTAACGCTTGACAACTTATAATTTATTCTACAAGTAAATTGTAGTGCGTACCTTTAAAATATTTTTTATAAACTTTTATAAGAAATTTTTCAATGTTCATTTATTAATGTATAGAGTATATGAGCACAGACTTTCACACGATCCACCACTCTCCACTTTATCTCATAACACTGATACACTTGAACACCATATAGGTCGAAAAGCTAAATAATCACCAATATATGTATTTCATGCTAAAACAGCAATCATCAGTTGGTCCAGATTATCATCTCTACACATATATGCAATATGTGCTATATATATATTAAGATAGCCAATCTTCATACTTTAATGGACAGGCTTCAATCCACTCCACACTCCAACTCTACAACAATCCATGTAATTGAAAATCTGATAACAGAACGCTCAAGGACCACCCTGAGGCTGAGATTGTCGTCATACCCATGTTCATTTATTTAGACACATCAATTAATAAGAAATAGCGTGTGAGTTTCATGGATTAGTGCTGTGATAGAATAGTGGACCCTAAAGCCCAAAGTTTATGGATCATGGCTTAACTCACTTCCAGTCCTTGAACTTTTTATGAATTCTCAACCAATAAACCATTTGAATGACACTACTGTATAGAAAGTTTAGCCTCTGTGTAAACAGCTTGTGTAAGCATAAGAAATGGTGATTATGTGATGTTTAGTGGTCATTTGAATAGTCTTTGTTTTGCAAGATTAAGTGCCATATTTGATTAGTGAACTGTAAAGCTCAAAGTTCATATGATCATGAATTATGACTTGACTACTGTCACTTGTTATGCATATGTGAACTTTATTTTTATTGATCCTATGAATTTGTGGTTGTAAAATAGTGTCTCATGAATTAAGGTTTCAGATCAATTCTCAGCTAAGAAAAAAATATTGATTATTTGAATGGATAACATCCTTTCTTCCTTCCTTCCTGCCTTCCTTCCTTTCTTTTTTTCTTTCTGGCACAAGAGCTCCATTTTAGTAAGATTAAATTTAATATCTAGTTTATATTAGAAGTTTATTATTTTGTTCTTTATATGCAACTTCCTATTGTAAAATTGCTGATCATAAAATTCTTGGCAAAGATAAACTTAAATATTATTGGTTGCATGATGGCAATTTATAAGAAAATTAGATATGGAATGTATTGAAAATATAAAGTGATAATAAATTAGTTATTGTTAATTATGATAATAGCATTGTCATCTAATGTTTATTGATTATTCAAAATTTTAATAATTAGCTTTGACGAAAAGTAAATAGAGTGAACTAGTATTTTTAAAAACATATTTTTAATTATAAGAAGAAAAAGTCAAGTAATGATTTGATGGTCCATACTATGTAGTCAAACTTCAAAAGTTACATACTGCTACTATAAACTGAGATAATTAAAATGTATAGTTATTAGCATACTGTTAGGACTAAACAACTATATAAATAGGATGACTTGAGTTTTAGACTTTAATATTAATTTTTTAATACTAGGGTGTTGGTTTAATAATATAAAAAAAGTTTAAAATATTTGTTGGATGTATAGATGTGTTAGGCCCAAAGTTCCTTATTGAGGAAGACCATATACAAACAATAAGTCAAAATAAGCATCAATAACATTATTTCCAGTCAGAGGCCATTGACTTCTTACATTAATAGACAGCCTAAAGTAAAACATTTTATTGATCTTAAGAATTTCATTAAGATCTAAGAAAGCTGTATGGCAGACAAAGTTGTCTTTTCAGTGGCAAAATGTATCAACAGCATTGGTGACCTAGTGGTTAGCATAGCTGCCTTCCAAGCAGCTGGACCAGGTTTCCTTCCTGGTCAACACTTTGACATATGAAAAAAAAATCACTTTTAGTATTCTATGTGACATAGGAATTGAAGTATTTTGATCAAATAGTCACAAATGAAATCAAATATTGGATCTGCATTATAGAAAGCAGTGTCAAAATCACATCAGAAGTCTGATTTTTTTTTTTATTTTTAGCTAAGAGACTTTATAATGAAATAACCAAAAAATATTACTATTTAAAAGTTATAAAAAATCTAATATTGAGAATGAGTTGTTACATTCACATTAGATAAGATATAGAAATCAATAGCTACAGACATTAGTGTGCTATTTATATCTACCTGGACATAATTATTGATGAGAACTGATACTTGATGGTGATGCCATATGATGATTATTATCCAAAATATAAATACTAAAAGTACAAATAACAGTATTAGTTTTGATAATCAGAATAAAAGTAAAGAGGATGATATGTTAGATATCTAGCAGATTGCCAGGTGTAATGGCAAATGTGAAGATTTGATAATTGTGAGTTTCAAGTAAATCAAGATGTACCCCATATTTGTGATAAATGTACAGTTTTAAAAGCCTATAGTCTAACAAAAAGGAATAAATTCTGATAAATTTCATTATTTATAATGTGGAAGTGATGAGATGCTCATAACATTATTGTACTTTGGTTCAATTCAGCATATTTCTTTGTGTCATGAGTGTTTTTGGTAAACTATCATAATGATGAAAATTTGAGATCTTTCTATCACACAATGTGATGCAATGGATTATTTCCAAAGATATAGGATTTTGTCCTCCCAAAAACTGTGTGTTAATAGTCACGATATGATTGCACCATGTCGACATGTCTGTAAATAAATTAATCCAAATAAATAAATAAACTGTAAATATTGTAATTAATTTTTCCACAATGATTTCTTTTTTTAAAAAAAAAAATAACAGTAATAAAAAATATAATGTAAATATTAAATACATCAGTCAATTTTTTGTACACATTTTTGGGGACCTCTGAAACTACATTTATCAAAAATACAGACTGTCATCTTGGTTTATTTGAAAACTCACAATACCAAACATTTTTAGTCTCACAATAACTTAGATTAATTCACTGCTAAATTCCTAAATATTATTAAGACTCAGACACTATGAAACATTATAGTTTCATAAATTAACAATCAATAGTTGTGCTATAGAAAATATTAACAAGTATAAACAATTAGCAGAACAATTAATAATAATTAATGAAATTAATTTTTTTTAAAAAAAAACTCATTCATTTATAATTTTTAGGTTAAATAAATAATTATAAAAAGTTTAAGGGGAAGAATCAATTTTGTATGGGATTTATAATTTTTTTTTTTATTATTGGTGTTTTTGCTTTGTTTAAGAATCTAAAGCAAAACTATTTTTCTTTTCAAATGATTTTTATTAGGGATATTTGTATGCAATTATTTCATTTATTTATGTATTTAAGACAGAAGATGAAAAAGATCTTGAAATAACAGTTAATAAAGTTATTTTCTTTTAACAAATTACTGATTTCATCTGAATGCATATTATATATATATATAACCCAAACAAAAGAGCTATTATAGATTAATGAAAAAACTTGTTTAGCCATAAGAGGATTATCCATTAGTAATAATTGATAGTTTCATGGCAACAGCAAAAGGTAAAAGTTATCTCTGATTACGTGGATATAATGTTATTTCTATTCCTTATTATAATTACAATCCATGAAAAATATTTAATTATATATATATGGATGTGTACATTAAATTAAGCATAATTCAGTGCTGGAAATTACATTCAATGATTATTATTCTGCCTTCATTATTTTTGTATGCTTCCAGTATTCTAGTTTTCTGCCATTATTCTAACATTGATTTTATTATAGGATTCAGTTAATTAATATTCTCGTTTTAGCCAGATCTACTATGTAAAAGTAGAGAAAACATTATCTGCCTTGCTCTGAAAAGCTGGCAGAGGGCAAGCTGAAAACCCATCCCTGAGTCCCAAGAAAGAAGCTATCAATAAGTGAAGAAACTACCTGCATGTGTGGTTGCTATGTATCCACCTGAGATGAGTAAAAGTCTGATGTCCTAGTGCTACAAAAAGAACCAGCCATCAAATGCAGATGAAATTACTGCTGATTTCTTCTAATAAAGTCTAAATGGTCATTTAAACCTTCATTCACCATAACTATGATTTTAAGAATAATTTCTGCCAAAATAAACCAATACCTAGACTAAACATGAACTTTTGACATTGAAGAAATAAGTATAAAATTTAAACAAATCTTTAATTAATTATTATTTATCTCCTATCTAATGAAATGTGTTAGTACACAGTTATTTATTTAATATATTTATGAGAAGATATGGAAAAAGACTATAGCTCTATTTATCATGCCATAATTTAGTTGGTGATAATTCTATAAAATTATTTTATAAAAGGCAATTAGTTTATAATCACAATCTCTTGCCATGCTAATAAACATTTGTATGTTAATTAAATTGGTCATTTCCACTTTAAAGAAAATATTAACAATATGTTAAATCAGTAAGTTAATAAATTATGAATGGAGTTCAACCACACTGCATATACAGGCTAGATAAAGGTTAATTAAATAGATGACACTTTGAGTGAACTATTTTTGTGTTGAGGTGATATAATTAATAGAACTGAGTGGCTGTTAATCATCAACTCAGATTATGCTTTTTACATCTGAAACTTATTCTTATGTTACACCTTAGTATTAAGTGACTGTAAGACCATTTGCAAAATTCTAGTCACCTACTTTTCTTCATTATTTATTTAGAGCAATGATGTGCAGTAGATGAAATGTTCCTATCATATATTATCTGCTTTATTTTACATATGTTTTATAGTGATATGTTTGTGATTGTCAGTCACTCATATGCAGTACCAAATACTCTAAGAAGTAATATGTGGTAGTTTACTGTATGCATATAATTTATACTTGTATTGGTTTTTGTTCTAAAAATATTATAGTACACATGTTATTTCCTGTATTTTACAATTATTTTATTATTTTAATGGCTTGCTAATATCATAACCTGAAATTAATCATAGCAGTCAATTAGTTAAATCATTCTTATTATAATATTGTATTATCCACATTTGGTAAAGTTATTTAGTCTTAATAACAGGGTAATGAAATGTGTGAGCAGTTAAGATTCTATGCAGTAGATTGGGATCCATTCCCAAACAGCTAATGATAATAATATACTACATTAGTAATTTTCAAATATTAATTGGTTTAAAATATTTAAGCATTACATCACCGTATACAATGTCTGTGTATAATGTAAATTAAAAAAATACTTTATTTACCTTGAAGTAATTTATAAATCAATTAACTAAAGTGCCACCAATGGGTGTTATTTAGTATATACATAAATAAATTGTGTGCATCTTATTATTTTTGGCAGTTTGTCATCATTATTTGCAATCAATAACTTAATAATAACATGAAGGGCTGAAACCTTTGACAGAAGCACCTTAAAAATACTTATATGACAGCCAATCAGATGTAATAGTGACTGACTGGCTGTCATATAAGCATTTTTAAGGTCCTTCTGTCAAAGGTTTCAGCCTTTCATGTTATTATTATATCATCTGCTTGCGCTTAATCAATTAATATAATCAATAACTTAAGTAAAATAGTTACGAGTTTTTTGTTTCTCCCTAACCTTAGCAGGCTGTAAAAGAAAAAAAATTGTTAGTCTGTGATGTCAGAATGTATAATGTACACGTGGATTGTCATTTTCATTTGGGGTTTCCCATTTCTGTCAGTTACAATATAATATTTATGAAATAATAAATTTTATATGCACATTTTCTAAAAATACTTTAGATGTTAGATTTTCTAGAGATATTTTAATAAACTTGCAAATATTTCCCTCTTGCATCATTCTATTAATCAGATGAAAATAAATCATTGTATTTAGTCTCAACATCTTACATGAGTAGCAGACTAATCACTGATATTTTATAAGAGTGAAATATTATATTAGTGGTGGTCTTGGCAAAGCCTTAATCTAAACAGCTCAGAATTTCAAATCACAAAGTATATACAAATTGTAGTATAAAGTTACAAATAATGATCTCTTATATCAGTTAACTAGATAAGAAATGAATTTATCTTTGTCTGGACTTTAAGATCTCACAGATTGATATGGGAGGTTATTATCCGCAAATTTATTAAACTGATTCTAGAAGGTCTAATTTATAAATGATTTGTATAATATTGTACCGTTATAAAGTTTGATCGGTTCTCCGATCTGTCTGTTTCAATATGTAGTTATAAAGTTTGTTATTTCAAAAATATTATTATATAATCTTAGCACCGTATGTTTTATGTCCATTGTTTCTTTACATAAATGTTAATATAATAAAACCTATATTTGCATTAGGATACGAAACTATAAGATAGTTAGATTGAGGCTTTGATAAGGTCACAACTAAATATTAATGATTAGTCATTATCCATATAAGCTCTGTATGAAAATGAATTCATTTTCCATCTGGTTAGATTGACTCTAGAAAGGTGACTTAAAAAGGAATCTTATATTATGCTTTCAAACAGATTATTACTGCAGAAATATTATTATATATTCTCAGCACTAGATATTTTATTGTCATTATTGAAAGAGTTTTTAAAGATAGTAGAAATTTGTATGTTATATAGTATCAATCCATACCAAGTGAAAATTTATCCAAATTTAATTCAGTTTTCAGATTCATAGTATTTTTTTAATCATCTATTACTTCATATATAGTCTTTTTGTAATTTTTTTAATGTTCTTTTGATATCCAATTTACAGCTTTAAATATCTGTCTATCATTATATATTTCATTATTATGTCTAACTGAACTCTATTTCAACCTCTTAATAGTTTGTGATACATATTTATTTTGTCAATCAATAAGGCAAAATTCTCCATACAGTAGTGCCACCTTGTGCCAATCAAAGTAATCAATGGATGCCAGAAGGCTTGTGCATAAAATGTCTTCTGGCATCCATTAATTACTCTGGTTGGCACAAAGTGGCACTACTGTATGGAGAGTTTTGCCTTTTTTAATAACAATTATGTGCTAGTATAAGAGATAGTGATCATGTGATGTTTAGTGGCTTATTTTATCACTCATATATTTTGTCTTAAATCTAATATTGATAACTACAATGAAAATATTTGTAATAATTGATGAGCAAAACTTAGTACTGTTTAATGCAGATTTAAACTTTAGTATTATTAATGATTGATTAATATAACGTAAATAGACAAATTCCCTTTACTACAAATATAATTCAGTCTTATGTCAAATGAGAGATCTAAAAACCTACATACCTGACCCTTTTTAACTTGGGTCATTTATCATGTAATAATAAACACTTATTACCCAAAGCAGAGTCAGTTAAGAATCTCTTGTATAAGACTAAATGATATCACTGATAACTTAGTATGATCAAAGTTTGTAACAAATTGTTCTAGACAGGAGTAAGGAAAAAATATACACATCCTATACACAGCATAAATTTTATCTTGTTGAGTGATATATAATGAGCACAAATATATGGTTAGGATTTATAAAGAAGAAGTCATATTTTGCACTCTAAGAAAAGGTCCAATTTTATATGATGCACCTATTCAAAAACTGCTGACTCCATTTATTATTTTGGGCATATGATATATTTTTTGGCATCAATATAAATTTACACCCGATGAACCATTTTGTCTTTTTGGTATGAGTTTATAGACTTCAGGTATAATATTTATATAGTGCTTAAATTGATTTTAGGCTTATCAAATTTTTTTATTGTATAGCTCTTTAAAGAATTTGTACTTTTCAAAATGAAGAAACATGGTTTTATTCCCAATTTGATATAGAATGCAAATAAATTGAATAGATATACTTTTATAGGCAGAATTTTATGCAAAATAAAAAAAATACAAGTTTGAAAATTGTTTTAAAAATAATTCCAGAAAAATAAGAATAGATTTGTAATATATATTAAGGCTATAACCTTAAGACTATGCACCTCAAAAAACCACAGTAAGGACCTCTACAAATAGTAGTTTTGGTGACTTTGAATTTTTAATACTCTTATGGCTCACATTGGAAATAAGTTATGATTATTTTGTGAGGGATATTATGTGAAAATAATAATAAATACATTTTTGATCATCTATGGCAGAATGAAACCTTTTACAATCTTCTATAAAAAAAACCTTTGATTCATCAGGCTTGTTGGGAGGTGGGGGTATTTGCCAAACTTGTTTTGCATTCTAATTAAGAATAGTTAGATGTCCATTTACTAATCAATATTGGATAATTAACTGAATAGTTTGAAAAGAATCTACCTAAAATAAAATCCTAAGCTTGATTAGGATGTGAAAAAAGTTGCAATATCAGCTTGACTGAATTCAAATCCATATCATAGGGATTATTAAAAGGATACCATTGCTCTATGAAGTCATTGCCATTTCAATCATCGTTATCATTAGAGTAGATTGATAAATGAGTACATTGTAACTAGTTTAATTCCAAAAGAAAAATAAAATAAAACAAATTTAAGATTGGAGTAAAAGTCACTATGCTAATTAAAGAATGAAAGTATAGATATGTATTATTACCATTAATATAGAGAGGTAATTGATGTCAGGAGAGAATTCATGGTTACCAGGAGATATACAAACTTAAAGATAAGAAAAAGAGAGAATAAACTGTTCTATCAGAGATAACACAAAATTTTTAGTGAGTCACCATTTTAACATTAAAAAAATGCCAGATACTGTTTTTGTTCAGATAATGATTATTGGTGAGTTAGAGTTACTCTCATATCTGAAAGTCATCTCATTATCTGTGGATTTGGTTAATAACCTGAGTTCAATACCCAGTATGCATACAATCTACATATAAAAATGCAGTTTAATAGTAATAAAGTTTTCAATTATAGGTAGTAAAGGCAGTTATGCTTATGTCTGTAAATCTGTAAGAATTCTCTAATGAAATAAGAAAAGTATCATTCTGCATATCCATGATCTAAAATTTTCAATTTAGATAAATTTCCAAATAAAAATCAATTTTTTTCAGTAGCAAATTTGTAATAATGTAGCCAATAGATGGTCAGTAAATAAATTCTTAATTATTGAACTATAACAGAAGAAGAATATTTACACCAATAATGGTAAATTCAAGCGTGGAGGATGATTAACCTAAAACTTATAAAAAATTACTTTAAAAGATATCTTGGAGTATGCTATCACTCTGTTTAACAACAGTCACAAATAAGAATTAGTTCTCAGTTTAACTTAATTCATGGGATTATTTCGTAACTTTATTTGCTTATAGTTTCAAATGATCTACAATTTTCATCAACGATAAAAATATGAATTAACTATAAATACTAAAATTTATTATGAATTTTATTCCATATACAATATTTGAATTTAGAGTAATTTAATAAATAACCACAATTATATATATATATATTAAATCTTATTATCTATACATGTATCAAAAGTCCGTATATGTAATATCTATATATGTGCCACATATATTCACATCCATCAAATGGATATGTGTTCACCTTGAAAATATATAAGATAATTTAGATAAATGCACGCTTTAATCATCATGCATTAAACCATGGATTTTGAACAATTACAATGCGCATTGATTAGAGCTGACATATCTCCTGATTTCTTGATATATTCATGTGTGTATTTATTTATATATAATTAAATTATACAATGCTAAAATTCATTCTAATGTTTTTCCCATAACAATGAAAAAAAAAAAATAAAACTTTAGTATTCGAAGACTATATATACATAATATTTAAATAAAAATATATTTTCTATACTGAACTTAATTTAATTTAGAAGGGATTTGAACTCAGACATTCAAATACACTACAACTATTCACTCCATCCTTTTCCCATGTATGTGGTCATTGTATAAGATGGAGAGAATAGCTGTAGAGAGCTTAAAAGTCTGAATTAATATATATACAACATACACACATGTATAGTCAAGTTATCTATTACCCTATTTATTATCAATATTTTTTCAATATTCTGTTAATTATATTTTTGAATATTTTAGTTTTAATATATTGTTTAATCTTAATATTATATGACGATAATCTATATTTCCATATATTTATTTCCAGTATTATAATTAACTGAAACACACAGGTTTATTATATACCTGTGTTTATATATGTAATATATAGGGTATATAATAATCATGTGTGTTTCAGTTATTATATAGTAGAGATGTCTGCCCATCCCTTGTATTAAATGGATTATGTCCTGTGTATGAGGGGTCAGATTGACCTTAGGTCAACATGGGTGTGACAAGAATCTCGCCCTCAGGGTGGCCTTTGAGCATTCCATCATCAGATTATCAATTGGATGGACGGTTGAAGAGTTGGAGTGTGGAGTAGATTGAAGCCTGTCCATTAAAGTATGAGAATTGGGTATCTTAATATATATCTGAGCACTTGTAGCATATATGTGTAGATATGGTAATCTGGACAACTGATGATTGCTGGTTTAGCACGAAATACGTATATTGGTGATTATTTATCTTTTCAACATACATGGGTTCAAGTGTATCAGTGTTATGAGATGGTGTGGAGAGTGGTGGATCATGTGAAAGTCTGTGCTCATATACCCTATATATAATATTATAATTAAGAAAAATAGAAGTCGTATACTACTAAATACCTTAATTAAATTTAGAAAAGAAAAAATATATAACTTATTCGTACATATACATTAACAGTATTACAAACTTTATCTTATATCCGCAGTGCATTGATAATCTATATATGTTTGAACCTATTATCAACTCTATGTTTGCATTCATATAAATAATTTTTTTTATCATGAGATTATTTACCAACGTATTAAAAATAAGTTATGTTTTGATTCCCTTTATCACATTTATTAATATTTTTGCCATTTTTCACACTTAATATAAAAAATTACTAAATTTTCTTTTGGATGAATCAAATTTTTTCACTTTTATTAAATTTTGTTAAAATTTTATATTGTTGTTTTAACGAGGTAACTCGAGCTGAACTTTAAGCTAAAAAAATGTGTTTATTGGTTAAAAGGCGAAAAATATTTTTTTTTTGGGGGGGAAAAATATTTTAAATCATAAATTTAAACTGACATATTTATTAATAATCTTCTGCCATTTAGAAAAGATACATATTTTTAAATTGGATTTCATGTTATAAACATTCTTTTTTTATTGTTATTAAAAATAAACATTGTTTTGTGCTTTTTTTTAACCTTTATTTATTTATAAAAAATTAATAAAATTCATTCATTGTGAATAGTTGGTAGTTTGATAATAAATTTTACACAAGTAGCCGAATAGAAACATGTGTAATTATTTTGATGTTAAAATTAATTTTTACTATATGATATTGATTAAATACAAATTTAATTTTATAAATAAGTTGTGTAGCGATTAGAATTTATAAACATATCTCTAGCTAATAACAGAATTAGAAAAAATGAATTGAAAATACCAAACCATCAGTCAATCCAATTATTAATCTGTAAACAAAGTAGACAATTATGTCTACAAATCAATGATAACTATTCTTTCTTATTGCATTTCCAACTGTATATCATATAATACTAAATCATCAATGCACTTTATTACCATTACACAATGCTTTATTTACCACCCTCTTTTACAGTTTACAGTTTCGATTATCCCAACAACTTTCTTCAGAACTACAACATAATACAAACATATGAATATAAATTACACATGAACATATAATTTACATTCTATATATACATCTTATAATCTAACATATAATTTACAATCTATATAAACATCATATAATTTACATTCTATACATACATCTTAGAATCTAAAGATGTATATATAGATTATTAATTATATATGTTCATGTATATTTATATTTATATTCATATGTTTGTGTTATGTTGTAGTTTTGAAGAAGATTGCTGGGGCAATCAAAACTGTAAACTGTAAAAGAGGATGGTAAATAAAGCATTGTAAAACAGAAGTAAAGTGCGTGGAAGATTTAGTATTATAAGGTATGACAATAAAAGAACAGAGAAGTTTTACATAGTGGTTGGTAGCTGTTATATATATAAATGAATAAATTTCCAGAACAATTAATAATGTGCTCTCAGACATAATCAGACTTATTTACCTATTCTATGAATCAATACTGTAGCATCTATTATAATGACAATTAAAATCTTGTTAGAATAAATATCATCAAACATCATATTAATTGGAATGGAAATAATGTGATACCTTAGAAATTAAATATTGAAAAAGTCAATGAGTTGGGCTTTCTTTTACTAGCTTATAACCTTGCTTAAACATAGTTATGGCAAATTCTTTAAAGTAAAGCTGAATAATCTTGTAATGTTAGTTATAAGTTATGGTAAATTAATAAACCTAAACTATTTTGCATATAAACATTGTTATTAGTAATTAATAACAAATAGTCAAAATTACCTCATTATTTTTATTATTAAAACAGGCAAAACTCACTATACATATTGCCACACACAGCAAGCTAGAGTAATCAATGGATGCCAGAAGGCTTGTGCATAAAATCCCCATCTAGTGCCTACTCACCCAATATCCCCAGACTAGTTTCTGGCTTGTGACTTTCGTCAGTGAGAAGCCTTGGATCTGAGAGCACTGTACTTAGATCTTAGGATCTAATGCAACCCTCTAGCCACCCCCTTTTATCTTCACTTAACTACAAAACTATTAGTCTTAAATTGAAAACAACTTAATACTTCCAATTCAAGCCAGAAACTAGTTTGGGGATATTAGATGAGTAGGCACTAGATGAGGATTTTATGCAACAAGCATTCTGGCATCCATTGATTACTCTAGCTTGCTGTATGTAGCAATATGTATAGTGAATTTTACATGTTTTAATAACAGTTATAAGAAAGTATTGGAAATGGTGATCATGTGTTATTTTTATTATATTTATTTTCCAAGTACAATATGTATCATATGACTTGAATCATGTCATTTATCTTATTTTTCAGTAAGAACAGAATTGATTTTATTTACTTCACTCCAGAGTTATCTGTTATAATCAATGAATATTAAATGTTAGTACACCATCTCGATCCTCTGACATCATATTGGCTCTATTGTTGTGTTATTGAGTATGAGGCATTAATTTGGCTGTATTTAATATTAGTATTACAAAATATATTGAGATTTTTTTTAATATATCTAATTGTAAAGCATGTCATTTATCTCTAGGAGAAAAGAATTTTGCATTCTTTTTTATCATTTCCATTGTCCAGGGTTAAAAGGATCTATTTATAGAATTATGCACAACAACAATAAAAAAAATTCTGCCGATGTTTGGAATATAAAAAAATAAAAAATAAAAACCATTGAAAATTTCCTAGGAGATGAAAGGGCTGAAATTAACAAAATGATAATAGAAACAAAAGTTAATTTGATTAATCATTTAAAATGTCATTTTTGATCAATTTAAAGAATATATGGCATTTTTATCAGGCTGTCAGCAGATTCCACAAATGGCTGATAGTGGAATAGCTTTTAGATATGAAGACCAACAGTGAATAACAAATAACTTACCAAGAGCTCTCGCTGCTTTATAGAATAGGATGTTGGTTCATCAATGGCTAGGCAAGGTTTTTGATATAAATGATCTTTCCTTTTTTCCATCTTCAGTCATGCCAATCATTGTGAACCTCTCATACCATTGACTATCTTTTTATACTAATTACGTCGGCCATTGTGGATTTGTGCAACATTTGTATCCTTTAGCTATACGCATAGCATTTCTGACTAGAATTTGCTTTTTTGTGTTTAGTTTAAGCCCTCAAGAATTGAGAAAGCAATGATTGGAACAGGTTCAGTAGACTGCCAATCCTAATTGTGACCTTTATTTAAGATAATGACTAATGAGTTGTTTTGAAACTGGATTTCAGTGGAGCAGAAGTTTCATTTGGTAAAGATTGGGTGTTTAGGCACCTCTATTAGGTATTCCCTGCCTACCATAAAAGTGGAAAGGTCTAGAAAATTTCTAAAAATATCTAGTCTCACGCAGTCTGGCTAGGTTGTCATGCCTAGTAGATCACACACATTTTCATTAATAGAAATGATAAAAATAGTAGTAGTAAAAATAGTAATAATAATAATAATGGCAAATAAAAGATAAGTATTACACACACATATATATAAATTCTAAATATAGATGCATGGAAGGTATGAACTTTACTTGATTCAAACTCTTCAAACCCAAATCGAAAGGATAGCACAAAGATTAGGGAGTTGTCAAGATTTGTTTGATATAGCTGCTCTTAATGAAACTAATCTCCCAGAGGAAGAAAGCTTAATATATCAGATGAATGAATACAAGTTTTATTGGAAAGGCAAGTCAGTCTTTGAATGAGTGCATAGAGTTGGATTTGCTGTAAAGTTGAGTTTACTATGTTCTAGTGTTGGAATTCCTCATTGTATCAATGAAAGGCTAATTGCACAATCTGACTTTGTGCTCATTTTATTGGTGCATAAGCTCCAACCTTAGATTAACAGAATTCAGAGAAGGAAAGCTTTTATTCCTTGTTGGATAGTGTTATTACAGTAATACCATTAAAAGATGGAGTATTTCTAATGCACCTGATAGTATAGATAGTAGACTTTGGCCAAAAGTTATTGGAATTATATAATGGTATTGTTGTTAAAATTAAATTATTTAATATTGAATTTTTGTTATTAAATGTACACCCACCCAATATATGGTCTGATTATTACAAGCACTTTGTTTAAGCAGAAAAACTGTTATAAAGAAACATGGATGCTTCCATGCCCAAAGCAATAGCACTTAATATATTACATTATAGCTCAAAGTCAAAGTACAAGATTTTTGATTATGTGAGCACTCAGAGGCATAGATTGTTTGACAGATCACATATTAGTACAATCCATGATTAAAATAATAGATGTAATAAAATAGATATTATTTTAATCATATTCACATACAAATTGATGTTTGTTCTTTAGAAGAATATTAAATTTCAATGGCTACCAACCACTAAAATTGTTAAATTGGATCTTTAGGACTGTTATGTTACTGAAGCATGGTATTTTCTCAAAGAGTGTGTTATGAATAAAAGTAAATCTATTTTTGGTTTCACTAAAAAAAAAAAATAACTTTTTCTGATGTCTTGCCTTGGTGGCCAAGAGGTCAGCATGACTGCCTTGCACTTGCAGGCAGTTGCCCGGGTTGCGGGTTCGCGTCCCGGCCGATGCTATGACACTTTAAAAAAAACAACTGTTTTTCTGATAATGATATTATTATTAATAATTTAATTGAAAGGAAACATGACATTTTATGCTTGGCAGAATAATAGATTAAATGAGGAACTTCATTATAAATAAAAACCAGAAGTTCAATGACTGATAAGAAGTATTAAAATGCATCACATGATCACCATCTCTTATGCTAGCACATAACTGTTATTAAACAAGCAAAACTCTCCATACAGTAGTGCCACCTTGTGATAACCATTGACTATTCTGGTTGGCACAGGGTGGCACTACTATATGGAGAGTTTTGCCTGTTTAATTAAGCATTAAAATGATTGCTGGATTAAAATTGCAAAAAATTTACAAACATTTGCTTTTGATTGTATTTATATATTGTATTATTTCCATAATCTAATATTAAGTATTGGATATCTTTAGAAAAATTTAACATTATTTAAATATTCTAATTATATTAGTAATAGCACAAAGTTTAGTATATGCACAATGTTTCAAGAGGTATTATTCATTCTTTGGCAGAATGGTTTATTTGGTTAGAGTATTAACTTAAAATTCAATATTCAAGAATTTAAGTGTTCAGCTTTGATTCCCATCTTAGCACTGTCACTTGTCAGGCCTGTAACACCTGAAGAAGAGAGAATAATATCTCTTGAAACATTGTGCATATATTAACCTATGTGCTATTACTAGCTGTTGAATGTAATTGGAATATTTTAAGTTAAATTTTTCTAAAGACATTCAATACTTAATATTAGATGATGGCAATAATATATAAATACAATTAAAATACTATCATTATACAACCTCAGAAAAACATTAGCTTATGATGGTTATTCTAAATCTTTTTTTGATGAAATGAAAGTGACACGTGGATTAGAGAAATGATATTACAATCCTATTAAACACAGAAATTGCACTTTTTTATATGATGACAATGATATTTTGAACATGTGGAAAGAGTATTTGATTATCTTTTGAAATAATGATGCAAATATTGAGGTGACAACTTTAGATAGATTTGGACAAAAATATCTAGCTTAGTGGAGCCAAAGCAGATCTTTGTAATCTTAAAAATGGAAAGGCCACAGCACCCATTGAAATATCCAGTGAATTTTTTTAACATGGAGGTAATATGTCAGCTTCAAAAATATTGAAAAGTTTTAGGAATACATGGACCTGTGAAATTGTGCTATCTAATTTTAAGAATGCTTTTATTTTTCCAGTTTTTAAAAACAAATGAGTAGATATGATTACAGTAAATATCATGGAATGCAAAGGTTCAAGAATTTTGTTGAATAGATTGCATCCAGTTATGAATGAATGGTTACCCGAGGCTCAATGTGGTTTTAAAGAATCAAAAAGCACCATGGACATGTTTTTTGTTGCTAGGCTAATACAAAAGAAATGTCAGGAACAAAGGAATTATTTATATATTGCTTTTATTGATTTGGTCTAGGCATTTGATTGAGTTAATAGGACAGGTTTATGGAATTGAATAATTTATCCAACATTATTTTCAATTTTTATGATAGTAGTCTTTAGAATTGTTTATTGGCAGCATAATCAAATAAGCCTCAAGATATGATACAGATATGATATTGGTATTTTTAATTTGAATTGATTAAACTTATTTTTCTTGGTATCTGGATTTATAGTTTGCTGAATATTGTACTATTTTTGCTTGTTCAAAAGATGATTTACAGAATATTTTTATAAATACAATTTGCTCTACAGATGCATAAACACACAGAGCTGCCTTTTTAAAATTCTTTACATATTAAAACAATAATGCAAGTGTGGCTGAGTGTTTTCAAGGGACACAGCCCTTATAGTCATAGCCATATTGTAACTAACAACACTAGTAATGCAAATTTATGCAAATGAGTTTGTGTATTCCATTTCTTGGATATATTGTAGCACATGTCTTTTCTGTTGATGGTGTGATTGTGTTTAGCAATAAAGTAAGCCTCTTTGACTTTTATTTTTAAGTCATGGCATTCTCTAAAAACAACCGCAGGGTCAATCGGTTCACAATTGTTCCCTGCTGAGATGCGATGCTGGGTGAAAACTGAGTTAAAGTTGAGTCTGTTAGTTCTTAATGTTTTGAATATAATGTATAAAGGTTTTAGTCCATTAATTAGTGTTCAAAAACTCAGTTCTTTATCAACTAGTGATTCAAAGAAAATTCTCACTTATTAACTTGAAATCATTTTAAATTTCTTGGTAGTTTTATGAATAGAAAAATGGACTTAGATGTTGAAGCTCGGCACAGACTCCATTGTGAGGTTACTTTTTTTAACATGTTAAAGAATAGAGTACTGCTGCAACTAAGTTGGCTGTTTGTAGAGCTGTTATTTTACCTAATTTATTGTATAGAAGTGAAACTTGAAACACCCTATTGGCACAATACAAAGACATCAGAAAAGTTTTATTTAAGATTGTCTTGTAAAATTTTAAAATACAATGGCAAGATGACAAAGCCAATCAATATTTTATTTGGCTTGCTGGTTATGATGCTATTGATTCCAGTATTATAAAATCACATTTTTGTTGGACTGAACATGTAAAATAAATGAAGAATGAGATACTTTCTAAAAGGGTAATATATGTTGAGCTGAAGTTGGGAGAAGTATACCTTATCTACAATATAAGGATTATCCCAAAGACCATAGATCACATGACCCAATTCTCTTAAACTTGTAAGATATAAACAGTGAACATTGCCAATTGCTCAACAAGCTTTGTGCTAAATGCTTAGCCAGAGAAAGCATTTAAAATATCTCTGATCAGGACCCCCCCCCCCCCAAATCTCTGACCATGGTTTTGTGCTTCGGCACTTCTCAGAGAGGTGTTAGGGTAGCTTCAGACACTAGATCTAAAAATACCAACCCAAAGTCAAAAACTATGGTCAGAGGTTTGGGGGGTGTTCCTGATGGAGATATTTTAAATGCTTTCTCTGGCTAAGCATTTATCACAAAGCTTGTTGAGCAATTGGAAATGCTCATTGTTTATATTTTACAAGCTTAAGAAAATAGCCCAAAGACATTCTAAAAAATTGCAATGGCAATTTTTTCCATTGGATGTCATATGACCATTTATCTTATGTGTACACATCCTGTAAAAACACATATTTTTTAGATTTTTCAACCAATAGAATTTGAGTATGAGGAGAAATTAATAAAAGGAAAAAATAATAATTTTAAATCTCCGCACACATTTTTATGATTTGAGACAGAAGAATATCTAAAGAAAGTACTTGTTATTGTAATAAAACACCAGCTATTTAGCTATTTTGCATGAAATTAATATATATATATTATGTTAATTCTATTATTCTATATATATTATGTTAATTCTATTATTCTCATGTATAAATGAATTCATAGTATTACTTCCATGTAATAAAAATAATTTTCTTTAATCCACATTTTTCATTTATGCTCTTAGGCCTTTTAAACATTTCTATAACTTCTCTTAACAGTCTCTGGTCATATTATTCAATTTTTGACAGAATGTGTTTTATTAAAATTTGATGTCATGGCTTGTTAATTTAATGTGTGAATAAATGGCTAATGAATTAGATTTTTCTCTAACTGCCAAAATATATGGATATTATTTTTCTTTAAAACATTACCAATTGTATCAATTATTCCCTTTATATATGGCAGAAGAGTTTTAATTTTTGATATAGAAAGCCTACAGAAATTATTATATAGACAGTTTCACCGCAACGCATCAACGTGTTATTAATTAAAAGTGTCCTATTAATAACCCTGTGATCAAACTCATTATGAAGAAGCATTTTTTAATAACATTGATATCTTGGTGAACCCATAGTTAAACCTGATGTTTGTTTATACATATGACCATCAAAAAACAAAAAATGTATTTGATAAGCAGTGTTCAATCAAACTCGCAACAAAATCAGGCAATTGAATAGTTTTTAAATCTTCAATAGATTTCTTTACAGGGACATTAATAAAAAGCAAAACAATATTAAAACTTAGAAAAATATCATTTTTAGTTAATTTAATATCTTGCATAAGCTCAAGAAAATGTTTTGCATCTTTAACATAAGATGACATTTCTGTTACATGTGGCTGTTGAAAATAAAATAGAAATTGAGCTTGTCTGTGTTGGAGAGCTAACTGCACTTATAATAGGTCTCAATGGAATATCTGGTTTGTGAATATTTGGCAAACCATATAACTGAATAAAAAAAATTTTTTTTTCTAGATATAAGAAAGATTTTAATTTTATTTTTAAATCTAAATCAGCAGCGTAAATTAATGATTTCATTTTCTTTTCAAGATATGTCATAGGATCTCTATAATTTTTTTTTCAAATTTTGATACTAGCAGTTAAAAATCACCTGTATGCCTGAGGTATGTTGCTGATTCAGTTATTATTGGAAGATAAGATATTTTTAAAACTTCTCAACCAATAGAATTTAAGAATGAGGAGAAAATATCAGAAAATCTCACCACACACATTCTTATGATTTTAAAGTGCTTACAATTATTCTGCTTATATTAATTCTTGCCTGTTCCCAAGATTCATCGTATGCTGTTATTCTGTGAGCTGAAAATTAATCTACTAATCTCAGTCACATCTACCATGAAATAGAGAAACTGTTATCTGCCTTGTTCTGTCAAGTTGGCATAAAACAGACCGAAAAACCCATCACTGTGTCCTGAGAAAGAAGTTGTCAGCAATAGAAGAAATCAGTGAAATGTGTGTCCATTATTAATCCACCTGAGATAAGTGAAAATCTGATATCCAGTGCCACTGTCCAAACTGGTGATTAAACCAAGATGAAATCATGCCAAAGCATTCTAATAAAGTCTGAATGTCAATTAAACCTTTACCCACCATATATATGGTAAAGAATCAACTCTGAAAATACCTAAAGACTGAACATGAACTGTTAGGCTGAAAGAATAAGTATAGCTTTAAATCAATACTTTGTTAATTATTATCTCCAATCTAATGAAATATGTTAATGAATAATGATTTATTTTTAATCTGTTTACAAGAAGATATAGCAAGAAATGGTACTTTGGCCTCTATGTCATGCCACTATTTAATCGGCCATAAGCATATAAAATTAATCTACAAAAAGCAATTAGCTTATAATCATGGTCACTTGTCATGCTATTAAATGTTGGTATGGCAATCAGTTAATTCTACTTTATTTATTTAATAATAATATGTTAACTCAGTAAAACTATAAATTATGAGTGGAGGGCAATCATGGTGCATAGACAAGCTAGATTAAAGTTATGTTAAGTAGATATCAGTTTGAACTAACTATTCTTATATTTTGAGGTAGTATTATTGATAAAATGGGTGGCTGTTAATCCATCATTTCAAGTTATGCTTGTTGCATCTGAAATGTATTCTTATGTAATGCACTAGTATTTGATGATTGTAACATAATTTGTGATTGCTGACCCCTTACAATCATTACCTTATTTAAACAGTGATGTGCAGTAGATAATCAATTCCTACCACATGTCATTTATTTTATTTCATACAAGTCATAGTGATGCTATGCGACTGCAAGTTGCTGAATGATATACATGCAGTAGATGGTTAATTCCTACTATAGGCATACAATTATCACATGTATTTGCTCATATATAGTACAAATGTGATTTCCTGTATTTATAATTATTTTATTATTTATTGTATACTAATATCATGTCTTGGAATTGATTTCAGCAGTCAATTAGTAAGATCATTCTTAATTTATAAGCTTGAATCAGTTAGCAATAGAACAGTGGGGATGATAGTAAAGAGCAGTTAGGTATCTATGCAGTCGATTGGAATTTATTCAAACAATGTTAATAGTATTCTACATTAATAGTATCTAACAGGAATTATGTTAAAATATTGAATCATTACACCACCGTATGTGCATAATTAAAATTAAATTAATCTAGGAAAATTTGGAAAAGTGTATTCACCTTATGTTAATTTATGAATCAATTGTCTAAAGTTATGCCAGTTTATGTTTGCTTTTTATATACTGAATAAATAGTATTGTCTCATTATTTTTGCAGTTTTTCATATTTATTTACAATTAATAATATCAATAACTTAGGTAAAATAGTTAAGAATCTCTTGTTTTCTCTCTCATCTTAGTGGGTTGTAAAAAAAAAGGTGGTATTCTGTAATGTCAGAATGTGGAATGCACACATGGATTGTCCATGGGTGATGTGCACATGGATTGTGCAATTCTGACAGTTGTAATACATATGTATGTAAACAAGACATTTATTTTATATAGCACGATGTTTTATAAACTGTAATACCAATAAGCCAATAAGCTAATGCACATGTGCTTTCTAGTTGTCACTATATAAATGAATATTCCCACTTTTTCAAACACAAGATAACGTCTTTGGGAAAAGATAGAATGAATCCATCTATCTTTTTGACCCAAACGTTTATGTATGGGCAAATCTTAAGTGTTTGGAAATGAGAGCGTGAAGATGTTAATTGATCACTTTAAATTACTTTTTTACTACGTGAATGAATGATGCCTGTGAAATTTCTAGAATTTACGATACATCATTCTTATTAAATTAAACATATGTAAACAAGACATAGTGCAATGTTTTATAAACTGTAATACCAATAAGCCAATAAGCTAATGCACACATGCTTTCTAGTTGTCACTATATAAATAAATACTCCCACTTTCTCAAACACAAGATAATGAAAATGACATTACTAATAATTTATGAGTTCTATATTACTTGTGTTTAAATATATTTTAATACAAAATGGATATGACTGCATTATTAAGACATTGAAGATATGTTATAAAGAACTTTAATACATTTGAAGATTGGAAAATAGAAATGAAAGAATACATCATTGAAAATAATATAATATACTTCATGTTAATCTTAAAAGTACAAGAAAAATTGGGATCAGTTAAGTGCCATTATACACCCTTACATTAATCTAATTGATTTTCTAATATTAAGTGAAATATACAAAATGAAGTTAATATATACAACAATTACATACCATAGGAAGAAAATATTTTTGTTGAAAAACTAGAAATTAAACAGCTTTGAAATGATTCATGTAACTTTTGAACTAAATAATAAAACGTTATGTTACCACCAAATAATCATGGTTAAAATATTTTAGACAAATTAAGAATAAAATAATAGGTGATATAAATATTGATTTATATAAAAAAAATCGAAAACTGTTGAAGATTATATAGATGCATTAGTTAATTATATACTTTGATATATTAAAACTTATATAACTAGTGAATAATATAGTTTCTTTATGTATTGATCATATTAATATAAGACTAATGAAAAATTATGCATTCAGTACAGTTATTAAAGAAGAAATTGCTGATTATTATTTTACTGTTTTATCTGTAACAAAAAAATATAATATGATAAAATCATATCAGAAATAGTTAAGAATAAATTTATATTATATAATAATAAACTAATTAGAAATTTTATATAAGAAACTGACTGAAATGAAATAAAAAAAATAATTACATTAATATCATGATGAGAAGTTTTTTTTTTTATTAAGAGAAATTTATTATATAATACAAGCCTACATTTTGCTATTACATGCTATTACAGTATAATATAAATTGTTTATTTTGTTACACTACGGTTTCAGATGTAAATCATTCTGCTTTAACATATTTACTTCTATGTATGTTGTTGCTTCTCCAGCAGTTCAATTCTGTAAATTTAGCGAATGTCTTCTTTATTTGAAGTTTCTCCAAGTGACATTTATCAAATAATCTGGGCTATTAAATTATCTCTTTGTTTGATTTTTTCTATGATTTTCTTTAGTTCCTTTCCTTGTGGATGTCTCAAATTTCCCAATAGTGATTTTACATCATACGTACCATAATGCAAAGTACATGAAGATTGTAAGCCTTATTTCTGCATAAATGATAAGAAGTTTGTAGAAACTTTCAAAAACATATACAAAAAGTCACAAAAAATCTTTATTATTAAAAATAACAAAAATAATATAAATTGGATAAATAAAATAAGATTAAAATTACTACAAAAAGAAAAAAAATTATGCAAAAAATGAAAAAAAAAAAACACAATCATGATTTGTGTCTTAAATATAAGGCTCTAAAAAATAAATTAATTATTTTATAAGAGCAGAGAAACAATTATTTTCTTTTAAAAAAATTAATGAAAATAATATTAAAAAAACATCAAAATAAATGAAATATTATTTAAAAAATTCAGTTCCATAAATGAAGATTTAAGGAAATATTTTAATAAACCATATTTTAAAAAAAGAATCAATAAAATAAAAATAATTAATCATGATATTAATATTTCAAAAACTGTATTAGTCAACCTCATTTTAAAAAAAAAAGACTTTATATATATCATCATCACAACCATTATCAATCCACTGCAGGATGAAGGTCTCTCTAAGTTCAATCCATCTTCACTGATCTTTAACTTCTCTTCTCCACATCATCTCTGCACACTTTCTTATTTTATCCATCCATCCATCCATCTCACATATGGTCTCTTTCTGGGTCTTTTACAATCTTTTTATATATATATATACAACAATTTATAATGTACTGGAATATATTATAATAAAATGAATTGGCTTGTTATACAATGATTAGCATAACTTTCTTCTAATCCCATGAACTGAGATTCAAATCAAAGACAGATAAAACTTGGGATGCTTTTCATGAGACTTACATTTTTTTTAGGAATCCAGCCCATAATCATCTCAATTAACCATCTAATATTGATCAGTAAATAGATATTGTTATTTTTAGCTAGAGGATAATGTAAAGATAAAAAAACACCATTACAAATTTTCACTATTAAGCAAATATGAATCTATTGATTAATGTAATGCCTTTGTTATTTTATTGGGGGGGATGGTATTTGATAGTCTTTTGCTTTGCAATGGATTATTTAATTTTTTTTTATTTTGTTACATTTGTTATTACAACAATAATTTTTATTTCACTATTTACATTATTTTGCTTTGATAACTAACTCTTTCTGATAATCACAAATTTCCAATGGCTAAGGTACTAAATGAAAAACTGTATGAATTTGGATCCGATTGGTTTACTGTGCAAATCTAGTAATGAAACACTTCAGCATCTATTTGAAGAATGTCCGTCATTTGCACAGATAAGATCTTGAGTGTTTCACAGGCCAATTGTAAACTTAAAATATCTACTTAGGCAAAACATCATGAAATTTAGCCCCCACAATGCAATGGTAATTGTGCATAACCTTAAAACTATATGGGCAATAAGATGTACAATGATATTTGATAACAAGAAATTCAAATGGCTAAGAAAACTGGATAGTAATTGGGAAACCTATTTCAACCAATGTCTGAGATACTTGTCAAGGAAGACAATGAGTCAAATCTGGGGTGGCCCATGATTGAAGTTACCAGATAAATGTTTGCCTTGAGTGAAATGGTGAATTCCTTTGATTGCCTTTTGTCCCAGGATAACTAAACATTTTGTCACGTGTTTCGCTGATTTGAGTTGTTGCGGCCCAGTCAGCACTTTCTAGGTGTGTTTCAATACTTCTCTTGGATCATTGAGTTGAAGATAACTCTTTAATAGCCTGGAACCTTCTCATCTTAACAGTGGAATATATCAAATTCTTCGGGTTTTGGTACATAAATCTGTAATTTAAATTTAACATTTGTTTAATTACTTGTACAAATTGTAAATATTTATTTTACTAATAAAGTTTTTTATTATTAAAAAAATAATAATAATACAAAAAAATCATTAAACACATGTCGAATATGTATTTAAATTGTGAATTAGATTTAAAACATATATTATAAAATTTAATATCCATGTATATATTGAAATTAATTTTGTAAATAAATAGTGAACTATAGTTTTTCTAAATTTTCGTGTAATTTCACTGTAGGCTGCAATTCAATCACCATTTGAACTCATAGCTAGTTAGGACCACTGATTTCTCACTTTTAGGCATCCCATTTTGCTGTTTTGATAATTTATTCTTTCACAAAAAAATAAAATAAAATAACTCATGTCAACAGCGCACTTCATTTTTTTTTTTTCATATGTCATAGCATCGGCCGGGACGCGAACCCACACCCGTCTGCAACCAGAACTACTTGCTTGCAAGGCAAGTGCGATGACCTCTCGGCTAACAACGCATAGAGATGTGAATTTGCAATTAATCGAATAGTGCTAAATTAAAGATTTGGTTTATACATACATTACTTTAAAGATAAAAAAACCAGTTATTTCAAGCTATGGTGTTTCCTATCACTGTATTCAATTTTAAAAAATTAAAGCCACATTTGTTCATGGTGTAATCTAACTCATTAGAAAATACATAATGCTTAGAAAGATTGAAATGAAAGAATAAAAATAATCAGTAGCTCGTCATTCTAATAATGAATGTGACTTTAAAACATAATTAGTGGTACTTCATTCTGGAGAAATCATCTTGATATCTAATAATAATAAATTGTGCATACGTGTACATGCAGTTCTCTCATAGCTTACTTAGATATACAAATACATATATACGAAGTCACTAAAAATGGTTTAATTTTCTACTAGTTTGTAGAATAGAAATTTTGATACATTTCATTTTTTTCTTTAATAAATGACCTTTGATTTTGTAAGTAATAGCAGATTTATCATTATACGTTTCAATCTTAAAATAAGCTGAAATTGCCTTTATTTTCTCTTTAATATAATTTGTATAGATTTCTTTATGAGTTTTTGTTAGTAGAATTAATGGCTTGAAATATGTCATGTCAAAATATTATATTGATTATAAAGATTTATTCTGATTTACTCCAGTGGCAACCAATAAAACCCATTACCTACCAGTGAACTTTTTCTTTTAGCAATCACTAAAGAGATTAAGAGTTCAACATTTCTTTGTCATTTCTAACTTTATACCTTTTAATGAACTTTAAAAGTAATCCAGGATCAATAAAGAATCAGTTCAATTTCTAACCATTCTTCATAAACATTAAAAAAAAAAATTGGAAAAAAAAAAACATTTTAATAAAAGTATTGCCATCAACCGCAAGTCTTTCATGTAGTTTAGAATATAAAAAGTTCAGCTTCTTTTGAAACAGTTCACTTAACAAAGAAAATCTTCTATCAGGAATATAGGTCACTATTTTTTCTTAGTGGTCAAATATTTGTTGGGAGATTCTTGAACTCAGTTTTGTAGATATGTAACATAAATATAGTATTACCATTTACTAATCAAGATAACATCTACTTAACTGTATATATATTAATTCCAAAAAAAATCAAATAAGAATAATATAAATCTCGTTTATTTATTAACTAAAGCATATATACATATGTTTGCATACACATTAATCCTTAGTAACTGAAACACAGGCTTATTATATATATATACACCTGTGTCTATATATGTAATATATAGGTTATATGAACACAAACTTTCACACAACCCACCACTCTCCAGTCTATCTAATAACACCGATACACTCAAGCACATTAATCCTTAGTATAAAGTATGTAAACATATATAATATATACACACTACTCATAGTAAAATGCTACTAATTCCCATTGGTTTTTATATCAAACACATACCATGCAGTAAACAATGGGTAGATATTTTACAATAAATTTTTTTTTATTAAAATAAATAAAGAAATTATTTTGGTACTAATATAGGATATGGTCTACCCAGCTGATTAATCTACACATTATCATTGAGTGAATGAAAAAATAAATATCTGCATTTATTATTTAATTTATATCTGCAAAGATATATTAAATAAAATATCAAATGTTGTTTTTTCTCTTTTCTGAGTAATTGAAATATTCACATAAATGTTCTGGACATTCATACAGAAAAGGTAGTCTATATGATTTAAATTTAGTTTTTATTAATGGCTTAGTATGCTTTTGATATATAGCATATAATCACAGCAATCTCAATTCTTTAGTGTTACAAGCTTATATGTATACTTGATAAATATTTTAATATTTAAAAACATTTAAATTTATTTATGAATATTCAAAAAATTTTAAATCCAGAGTTTACTTCTTTGAGAGAGAGATATTTGTGTTTTTTTGTTTGTTTGTTGAGTATTGCTCTTTTTTTATTGCACAAAGCTCTTTAATTTTTCATTTTCTGTCTTCCCTCTCAGTGTATGCAATTTCTGCTCTAGACAAATCAAGTTTATGGCCAGAATTTTGTTCACGGTCTATAAATATTGAGCAATATTCATTACTCTTATGTGCTTTATTGTATAAGTATTTATTCTGGGTTAATCTTGTTGAGAAATTAGCCTTCAATTTCTCATAATAACCATATGTACACATAGCCTGGATGCATTTAATTTTATGGATAATTTGTTGCGCTAACTTCCTGGACAGTTTGTCTTTTGAATTTAAGCAGTTTATTTAGTGAAGGGGGAGTACCAAAACATATTTTTCAGAGCATATAAGGGTAGTGAATATTGTCAATATTTATAGACCATGAACCAAATTCTGGCCATACATTCAATTTGTCTAAAACTGGAATTGTATGCACTGAGAGGAAAGGTAGAAAATGAAAAATTAAATAGGTTTGGGTAAAAGTCAAAGGCTGATACTCGATATGTAAAAAAAGGAACAAGCATCCCCCTATCAAAGAAGTGGTCTCTATGAAGGGATTTAAATATCTTTGAATAATAAATAAATAAATGTTTTAAATATTAAAATAACATCAAGTGTACATAAAAACTCGGAACACTAAAGAAATGATATGATTATATGTCAAATATCGAAAGCATGCTAAGCATTAATAAAGGCTAAATTTAAATTATATAGACTACCTTTTCTGTATGAATGTCAAGTACATTTATGTGAATAAATAAAATGATGAAAATAGTATATTTTGCAATAAAAATAATTAATTTTCCAAAACAATATCAATTATTTATCAACAAGTATATCAATGATAAAAAAAAATGTAGAAATGCATGTCTTTGTATTTGTAATAATTACTTTTCCACTTGAATTTACTGCTACATAAATAGGTAATATTCAGCTTTCTTTGATTTAACAGTCATTTTTATTACAAAATACATTACTTTCTTCATTTTATTTAATATACATTTGCAGTCATAAATTGAAAAATAAATGGCCAATTTTTCAATTAGTCTTTCTTTTACTCGATGCCTAAAAACAGGCAAAACTGTCCATACAGTAGTTCCACTCAGTGTAAGCCAGAGAAATCAAGGTATGCCAAAAGGCTTGTGCATAAAATACTATCTAGTCCTAATCATCCAATATCCCCAGATTAGTTTTTAGCTTGTGGAATTTATCAGTGAGGTGCCTTGGATCTGAGAGCACTGCACCTGGATCTTAGGAGATGGATCCCCAATATCTCCAGACTAGTTTCTAGCTTGTTACTTTCATCAGTGAGGAGCCTTGTATCTGAGAGCACTGCACTGTGCAGTGCTCTCAGATCCAAGGCTCCTCACTGATGAAAGCCACAAGCTAGACACTAGTCTGGGGATATCGGATGAGTAGGCACTAAATAGGTATTTTATGCACAAGCCTTCTGGCATCCATTGATTACTCTGGCTTGCACTGAGTGGCACTACTGTATGGAGAGTTTTGCGTGTTTAAACAATAGTTATGAGCAAGCATAAAAAATGATGTTCATATGTTGCTTAGTGCTTATTTGTTATGGGTTTCTCTTTCTGCAGTCATATTTGTAATTGGCATATTTTTTTGTTAAATAATTAGTATTGTTTTGGTAAATAAATAATTTTTATTGCAAATTATATTATTTTCATGATTGTATTTAATATAAGCTTCTAGTTTTAATTTTTTTTAAAAATGCAGACATTTTATTTTTTATCAATTAGTTTTTCTTCATTTAATCGTCAGTAATATATAGGCCCATCAAGTAGGTAGGATATATACTATATACTAGCACTATTATTTTAAATTAATTTTTTTTAAATTGAAACTGTACCACTTTGGAAAATTGTAACACACTATTACTTAATAGCTTTGAAAATATTCTTATTTTATTTAGCAATATGCCTTTATTTATTTTAATAATAAAAGAAACTATTTTTTAAGAAAATGAATCCTAAATTACAGCACTTTAAATATTTATGGGCAACACTGATAGTTGATAAAAATTATTTTAACTAAAATTGATACCACTATGAAAATTAATATATCTATAGAATGGATGTATATGTACTTTTGTAATAGCATCAAGTACTGTCAAATATAGGACTTTTCCACAATAGTGCCATCTAGTGCAAGCTCTAGTAATCAAAACATCCTAGAAGATTGTGCATCATAATGTCTATCCAATGCTTTCGCACTAATATTTCCAAAGAAGTTTATAGCCTATGACTTTTATCACTGAAAAACTGTTGGGTCTATGAGCCATGCACCTGGATCTTAGGATGTAATGAATTGCTCTAGCAGCTACTTTTACATTTTTGTTTAACTATAAAATTATCAGCGCAAACTGAAAACATGATGTTTCCATCCAAGCTAATTTGCTTATATAGTTATACAGATCTGAATCCATTTCAGTATCTGTACACTTTGATATTTTTGTTTTTTAAGTAGCAATAGTCATCTTTATTTTTTGGCCAGGATTGCTATTAAACAACTGAAATATCACATGGTTACCTTTTTTAAGCTTAAACAATCTTTTAAAACAGTAACAAAATTTTCTCAACAGTGTCATTTAGTATTCTATAACCAATATTTGCTAGAAGATTTATAATCATCTTTCAATGTTCTCCAATCAGTATCTCCAGGCCAGTTTCTAGTTTGTGGCTTTCATCAGTGAGAAGCCTTAAATTTAAATATATTAAGTGGGAAAGCACTGCACAAGGATTATAATGCCCAATCTTCTAGAATCTATTGATTATTAGAGCTTGTACTGGAATTATTGTGAGAAAATTTTAGCATAATGAAAAGGTAATCTTGTAATGTTTTAATGAATGAACACCAATTCTGGACAAAGAATAAAGATGACTATGGTTATTAAAAAATAAAGACGCCATACTGAATTAAGATCTGTATGCTTATACAAGGAAATGAGCTTGGATTGAAATCATTATTGTTTTCAGTTTGGGCTGATAGATTTATAGTGAAACAAAAAAGTAAAAGGTGAATGTTGAAGAGATGCATTACATCCAATGTTCCAGATGACACTGCACCCAGATCCGAGACTCCTCACTGATGAAATCTATGCTTTAAAAACTGGTCTGGAGATATTGGATGGGAAAGAACAGGATAGAGATTATGATCCACAATCTTTTAGTATCTATTAATTATTGAATGGCATTATTATGGGAAAAATTTGCAACTGTTTATCAGCTTATGTAACCATAAAGAAAAAATCCTCATGTGATGTTTTAGTGATTCATTGTCACAAGTGTGAGATCTCATATTGCAACATGTTTAGTAAGTTTCCAGTCTCATCAGCTTTACTAGAGGTGGTACATTTATATTTGACTTATGATTTAAAATGCAATGCTGTGAACTATTTACAAATAAACCTCAATGTTTGTATAGACATTAGATATTTTGATTTCTAGATAAGCCAATGAGACTTTGAGTATAGAAACTGTTCATATAGTAGCAGTTATATAACAACATATGACATTTTAAATTTGTCAAAGACTATTCAATATACTTTAGTTATTTATAATCAATCTCACTGTATTTACATAATTATATATACACACACATAATGAGGCCACAAATTATGCTAAATTTTGTTCTAAGCCTCCCTTGCATATACATAGCATATAACAACTTACATTTTGTTAATAAATTTTACTTAGAATAGAATATATATATATATTGTTTATTGACTGCTAGTCTACAGTAATTTCCAGCATGTTATTATAGCTATAACTCAGACATTTTTATATGTAATGTATGTGTGTTTAAATAAGTGTTGTAGTACAAATAAACTAAAAAATAATATTTTTTTCAAGTATTTACCTTAAAATAATATAATTATTAATAACAAATTGAGATGACACATTTACATGTATTTTTTATTTACTGAAAAAATAGGAATAAAAATGATTACTGTACCATTTTTTTAAACAAAGTAAATAGCACAATGTTTTCCTGAAGGTTTGTGATGATGGTGTTCTAGCTGTATTTTTATATTGGACTATTTCCATCATCTAATATGTGTGTTGAATGTCTTTAGAAAAGTTTAATTTTAGTTAAATATTCCAAATGCATTCAACTGTTAATAATATCACAGCAAACAGGTTAGTATATGCACTAACTGTTAGTAATATCACAGCAAACAACTGTTAGTAATATCACAGCAAACAGGTTAGTATATGCACAAACTGTTAGTAATATCATAGCAAACAACTGTTAATAATATCACAACAAACAGGTTAGTATATGCACTAACTGTTAGTAATGTCATAGCAAAAAACTGTTAGTAATATCACAGCAGACAGGTTAGTATATGCACTAACTGTTAGTAATATCACAGCAAACAACTGTTAGTAATATCATGGCAAACAGGTTAGTATATGCACCAACTGTTAGTAATATCATAGCAAACAACTGTTAGTAATATCACAGCAAACAGGTTAGTATATGCACTAACTGTTAGTAATAACAGTTAGTGCATATACTAACCTGTTTGCTGTGATATTACTAACAGTTGAATGCATTTGGAATATTTAAATAAAATTAAACTTTTCTAAAGACATTCAACACACATATTAGATGATGGAAATAGTCCAATATAAATATACAACTATAAATAGCACAATGTCTGATTTTTATTGTAATTAAATATGTTTTGGGTAATCTTTTTTTTTTCAATAACTTAATAACATTATTAAAACAGGCAAAACTCACTATATGTATTGCCACACACAGCAAGCTAGAGTAATCAATAGATGCCAGAAGGCTTGTGTGTGGCAATACGTATAGTGACTTTTGCCTGTTTTAATAACAGTTATAAGCAAGCATTAAAAGTGGTGATCATGTGATGTTTATTAACTTAATAACATAATAGACTAGTCTTGTTGTTAAAGAACTGTGAACCCTAATTCATTTACTGTATTTTAAGTCAGTGTTAACTCTAAGTATGTTCTAAAATTTTGTAAAACTTTTAGTATAACATTTAAAAAATATTATGTGAAATACTAATATCAAATTCAGAAAGGAATAGAATGTATGCAACGTCAAGTAAATCAAAAAAATTTTATTAATGAACACGATCATTTATAGAACTCTGAGATGGAAAAATGACCATTATCATAATTGCAAATTTATTTACATTTTTTTTTCATATTTTAAACATGATTATGTACCGTGCCCAGAAATGGTAAATGTGTGCTCAAGAAATGTAAAATGTATTAAATTTGTAAATTTTAATGTTTTTTTGTTTATTTAAATTTTTGTTTGCTTGTTAACATTGTTTTTGGATAGCATATAATTGAAATCATATACTTTGATACAACATAGATTATGGTTTTACTGTATATATATATATATTGTATATATATATATATATATATATATTGTACTATCTTGGTCTAGATTTAAACTTGGAATTATTGTTCTTAAAAAAAAAGTTAATAAACATACATGACCACCTCCTCTTATGCTTGTATATAACTGTTGTTAAAACAGGCAAAACTCACTATATATATATATATATATTGCCACACACAACAAGCTAGAGTAATCAATGGATTCCAGAAGGCTTGTGCATAAAATCCCCATCTAGTGCCTACTGATCCAATATCCCAGGAAATCTAGATGCAGTGCTGTCAGATCCAAGGCTCCTCACTGATGAAGGTCATAAGCCAGAAACTAGTCTGGGGATATTGGATGAATAGGCACTAGATGGGGATTTTATGCACAAGCCTTCTGGCATCCATTGATTACTCTAGCTTGCTGTGTGTGGCAATATATATATATAGTGAGTTTTGCCTGTTTTAAAAAAAAAGTTGTTGGCCTACTTTATTTTTCAATTGTTTTGAAAGGATCAGTAGATTACAATATTAATACATACTTATTGGTAATCCAATAAGATATGTAAATTTTTAATTTCAATTTTTTTCTTAATAGATGGTATATTAAATTGTATATCGTAATAAAGTTAATATTTTATTATTATAAGGATTGAATAGATTGGGATATGTATTGATAAATTTATTTATTATTTTATTTTATTACATGCATTTAACAAATAATACATGAACCCTAAATAATCATAAAATAATCATGTATGTGCATGTGTGTGTTGTGTTAATGCAATTAAAATAATATGAAATTATGCATATTTTAAAGTATTATTTATGTATAATTATTTTAATAAGTATTTTAAAAATATGTAGAATATAGTATAAATGGTAATACATCGTCTATTCGTCCACACTGCCCGATGGCGCTGTTGCTAGCGAAAAACGAATAGATATAACGTTACCTGGCTGTTTTTATTTTGTAATGTTTGTCTTTTTTTTTTTGTTTGGACTTTTTGTATTTATTTTAAAAATTATTTATTTATTATAAAGTTTAGAAATATTTGTATATCATGAACACTGAAATATTTAAAATAACTTTTTTAATGGGTGAAATTTTAACTCTTTATAACAAAGACGATATCTTTGAGTGAAACCATAGGAACAATATCTAAGCTCATGATTCTAGGTGCTTCATCATTGAGAAAAAGATATATAAAGCCCTTGATTTTAAATTGAGACTCTTTTAATCTGTTTTTTAATAAACAAAGTTAATCAGTTTTATATAAAGAAAGTCATAATGAATGGCTAACTAAAAGAAAAATCCTCTCAATGTACAAAGTATTATAATGCTTCAGGAATATAATACTTCATGGAATACTCTCAGTGCTACAATATTTATACTATTAAAGTAGCTTAAAGGATATAAATTCGAACACTTTACGAATTATATTTATAAAAAGATTAAATTTACTAAAAATTAAAAAGTTTTATTATTCATATAAAATAGAAATATTAACATTTCAATGCTACTATCGAAAATTGTATAAAAGTATATACTTCATTCAAGAGGATTACAATTTTTTATTTTGAACAATATGATGGGAATATGGTTAAACTTCAAATATAAGACTTTTTAAATAGATCTTCATATTACTTATGAATGAATAAAAGCTCTCAGAACGTACAAACTTTAATTCTATAGTATTTGGCAAATATTATGTTTATTATTGATTATGTTTTAATGAATAATCAGTTAAAGGAATATCCAACAATCCTTGTAAAAGTCAACCAGGTTGTACATTTTCTTTATATATTTATTTATTTATTAACCAAATAATATATATGTTTATCTATATTACATAAAATATAAATTAATCAAAGAGAAAATTTGATTATTTTAAAACAATATTGTAAAATATTAAAGTATATTTGCTTGTTTCATTATTTATGCATATTTGAAATGTAATAGATTTTAAATATAAGTCTTACCAAATTATATCTAGGATAATGTATACTTTAAACCATTAAACACCACATGGTCACCATTTCAGACCTATATGACTACACAAGCTAATGAGCTTGAATTGAAAATATTATTGTGTTTTCAATTTCATTCTTATAGTTTTGTAGTTAAGTAGAGATAAAAGGTGGCTGCTGGAGTGTTGCATTAGAGCCTAAGATCTAGATGCAGTGCTTTCAGATCTAAGGCTCCTCACTGACAAAAGACACAAGCTAGAAACTAGTCTGGGGATATTGGATGATTGGGAACTAGATAGGGATTTTATGCACAAGCCTTCTGGAATCCATTGATTACTTTGGCTTGCAAGCCAGAAACTAATCTGGGGATATTGGATGAATAGGCACTAGATAGGGATTTTATGCACAAGCCTTCTGGCATCCATTGATTACTCTGTTTGGCACAAGGTGGCACTACTGTATGGAGAGTTTTGCCTGCTGCTTTAATAATGTATTATTCATATATCTTGATGATAGGGTAATGAAGTTCTTTAATAGGTAATCTTACATTTATGATTGTAAAATAATTAGGAAATAAACTAAAACATGCTTATTTAATTCTTTTCTTTATATATATTTTAAGGATTTAGTTATAATTGCTTATAAAAATATATTTTCTTTCTGGTTTATTTTACATCATTTTTCACAACATCTGAGAGATACATAAATAAGAAATTTATACAACATATACCATTATACCACTGATAATTTATCCATAATCAAAATCAAATATTCTAATCCAAATTATTTTCTTCATTTTTTAATTTATATATTTTATTATTTATTTATGTTTATTATATTAATAATTTTTTTTTTTTATTAATTAAAATTGGATTTTGCAATTATTTATAATTTATTGATCACATTATACTTTAATAAACTTAGAGTCTCTACATATTTTATTTTCATATTAAATATTCAACTAGACAAAATATTAAATAAACATTAACATGTTTTAATAATTTAGGGTATTATTTTAGTAGTTTTCTTATTTATATTTTATTGAATACAATGAATAAATAATTATTAAAAGTTAAGTTAATGTTTTATTAAACAATAATTGGTTAAGTGCATATATTTATCTTTGTTTAAATTGATGAAAATTGGTGTTCAATGTTATTTGTATTTTCATAATTTATACTTATTTAATCATTCATTTATAAATACTTCACACTAGTACAATTTGACATTTCAACTGGGTTTTAAGAAAATTATTTATTTCATTCTATATATCTTTATATCATGATAAAAGATTGGTATTTGAAAATGTTAAACCATTTATTCATTAATAAATAATATGCTGTCCAAAGTTATGTTATTTGATCAGATCATCAGTCATTTACTCATTATACCATTACAGTTTTTAGCACTCAAACGTAAATGGACTATTTACTTAGTAATATCTAATATATAGGGGGTTTGAATTCAGACTTTCACATGACCCTCAACTATCTACACTATCTCATATTGCTGACACACTTGATCACGCACATGTCAAAAAGATAATTAATCACCAATATATGTATTTCATATTAAACCAGCACTCGTCAATTGGTCCAGATTATCATCTTCACACATATATACAATCAATGCTCAGCTTATATTAAAAAATAGCCATCTTGATACTTTAATAAACAGGCTTCAATCCACTCAACCCCACAACTCTTTAGCTTTCCATTCCATTGAAAATCTGATGATGGAATGCTCAAAGCCCACATTGGTGCCAACTTTCTCATCTTATCCATGTTGGCCATAAGTCACACCCCTCAAGTACAGGACATAATCCATTTACATATATATAAGAGGGATGGGCAGACCTTACAGCACTATATTTTAATATATGAATTTTTTTCTACAGTACCTGCACTCCAATATGTAATATATAGGGGTTTGAACTCAGACTTTCACATGATTCTCAACTATCCATGCTATCTCATACTGCTGACACACTTGATCACACACATGTTGAAAAGATAAATAATCACCAATATACATATAGTGCTGTAAGATCTGCCCATCTCTCGTATATGTATGTAAATGGATTATATCCTGTACATGAGGGGTCAGAGTGACTTATGGTCAACATGGGTAAGATGAAAAGGTTGGCACCAACATGGGTAAGATGAGAAGATTGGCACCAATGTATGCTTTGAGCATTACATCATCAGATTTTCAATGAAATGTAAATATAAATTTGATTTTGAAAATGTGAAAATTCTTCATGAAGAGAGAAACCCTAGTGTAAGAAAAATTAAGGAGGCAATTTTTATAAATAGAAATAAAATGCATTTAATAAATAGACAAGCTCTAATGTTAAAACATGAGAGTGGGATTTGAATTGATGACGTTGGCTTCTGCTTTTTTTTTTTTTAATTTAATGTCAGTTGAGGCAGGTTTTAGAAATTAACCGAAAGTACTTCTACAGATTTAAGGATTGTTTATAATAGTTTGTTACTGTTAAATGTATTATATATATATATATTAACACCTCGACACATTATATTAACTGCTGGGAAAAGTTTATATTTATATATGTAATTAATTTGCTTTGAAAGTATGGTTAATTAATTACATCACAAATATGTACAAATACACATATATTATGATGAAAAATGACCATTCAACAAATATTTCAATAAGTATTATTAAAAATTCCTATCAGACTGGAAAATAATAAAACATCCCTTTTTTTTTTACCTGTACAGCTTATTCATTATATGTCATTCTCTACCTTAAGAATCAACTCTTTATGAAGATCTATGATTTTTAATATTTAATGTAGTGCATAAAGTCATTTTAAGATGTACTCTAATTGAAATTTTTTTTAGCCAATGAATGTACAGAGGATTTGGCTTTCAAGCACTCATCAGCTATCCATTCTTTCTTATATAGATACACATGACCACACACATGTGAAAAAGATAAATGATATCCAATATACATATTTCATACTGAACCAGCACTCATCAGTTGGTCACATGGGTGTGGTCATGTGTATCAATTGTATAAGATAGAGTGGATAACTGAAGGGTGCTTGAAAGTCTGTGTTCAAATCGCTATATTACACCTAAACTCCAAGTATATTAATTATACATTTATTATATAACCAATGAATATAGAAATTCATCCATGTAAAGCAGAAATAATAGTTGTACTGTATTTTTGGCTTTAAAATATTTATTGACAGAATTTAACATCGCCTTAATTAACTTGTTTAACGGTTCTTCAGGTTTGTATATTATTTCTTGATTGTTTAGATATTGCAGATATTTGTATGAATACTTAATAGAATGTTGTTTTAAATCAAAAATGGCTTATTATTTTTTATATATTTCAATTTGTTTATTTAAATAGCATTTTGATCGCAACTGCTTAAAACATGTTTAGGTTTGGGTCTAATATTAAATATCATAGATCTATACAAGGTTTTGTTGTAATTATTAGACTGGAATAATAAGATTTAATAATAACTAATGAAGCTGTTCAATTGGCAATTTAAATCCCTATATAAAAAGTTTATATGATTTTTAATTTTAATTGAATTTTTAAAAAATATATTGCCAGCATTTAACACAATGTATTCTACAATTTTTAGTGCTATTTCATCATTATATATAGAATTTCTGTATGGGTGGATTAAAGTCTTTTAAAGATTTGCATCAGCCTAGTCTGTTTTGTAAAGATTATAATTATTTTTATTTTGTCAACCTAATCAATTTTGTAAGATTATATTTTTGCATCGACTTACATGTGTTTTTTAAAGTCTTCTTTAAATTTCCCTTTTATCTGTGAAAACCATTACACAAATACATATCACATATGACAATGTTTTTTATACTTACACAAAGTGTTAAAGATTAGCAAATTCCTCCATAAAATATGCCCATTTAAAGCAAGCTATAATAATCAATAGATGCTAGAAGATTGTGCATTTTAATTCCTTTGCAGTACCTTCTCATTTACTATCTCCAGACTAGTTTATAGATTTTGGTTGTCATCACTAAGAAGCCTTGGATCTGCATCTAGATATATGTGTATGTAATGCATCTCTTCAGCACTCATCCATTTATTCTTTTTGGTTAACTATAAACCTGTCAGTCCAAAATGAATGCATTATATTTTAAATCCAAGCTAATGTGCTATATAGTCATATATATTTTCCTCAATCTCTTAAAACCCCCCCATAATTCTTGATATTTGGACTCTTTTGCTCAGGTATATAATATCTTTTGAACTCTTTAATTATGTTACAATATGTATATATTAGAATCTTTGGTTTTTTAATAACCATAAGCACCATTATCCTTTTGCCAGGATTGGTATTAAACCATTAAAAATCACATGGTCATCTTTCTTATGTTTACACAAGCTGTTAAAACAACAACAAATTTCTTTATACAATAGTCCCACTTATTGCAAGCTATAGTAAACAAGAAGATGCTAGCAATGTGGTCATTTTAATGCCTAATTAGTGTGTTCCTCATTCAGCTTGGATTGAAAACATTATTGTGTTTTCATTTTGGGTTGATAGTTTTATAAGTAACCAAAAACATAAAAGGAGGGTACTGAAAGAGTGTATTAAATCCAAAGATCAAGTTGCACTGCTCTTAGATTCAAGACTTTTTACTAATGAAAACTGTAAAGGAAACTGATCTGGGGATATTTAATGAGAAGACTCTAGAGATGGATTAAAATATGCAATCTTCTAGCATCTACTGATTACTATAGTTTGCACTAGGTGGCACTATATGGAGAATTTTGCTACAAGTACATACATCTTATAATAAATTATATATTTTATTATATTAAAAATATAGATCTTATTTGAATCAAGTTTCTATTTAGCTTTACTTGAAATAATATATTAAAATAGTATATACTTATATATACATATAATAAGAATTAGCAGTTTTAAATTAGAATGTCTTTAATAAACCTGATTTTTTTATATTTAATTAGTTCTCACTATTATTTGTACTTCTTTACTTTGTACTTTGTTATATTATCACTACTCACTCTTAATGTGATGCTAGTAATTTCTCTCTAAAAATTTTTACCACGTATACTTTAATCACATGAATAAAGATACCCAGAAAAGGCAAATAATGCCCAAAGTGCATTTCATGCTGAATCAATACTCTTCATTAGGCTTTTATAGAATCTCTAACATGTTTTCAATATCCTTGCTCATTATTTATCTATACAAAATTATTGCAATTTAATCAAAAAGAACTTCTTGCATCCCAAAGTTGTAAGAGCCCGAAGGTCAACACCTTTACATTAATGTTCATAAATGTAAAAGTTTATTAATTGCATGAAGTTAGATTAGATACTATAATAAATTAATTTACATCTACTAAAGTTAACACAATAGGATTATTAAAATCTCCAAAACCAAATATCTATTACATATTATTGCAAATAGGACCAATATAAACACTTCACAATGATAATGTTTCACCAAAGATGTATGAGATGATCTTAGAGATAAAAATAAAACTTCAAATATCTAGATGAGTAATGTGATATATATTAATGAAGTAAAACATGCAAGTCAATGCACGGTTTTTGGAGAAAAAAGTTTAAGTTCTTGAAACAATTATAAAACCTAAACTTAATTATATATATATAAAGCGGGGGGGGGGGGGTTGAAACAGTTCAAATTTAAATTATAAGAGCACAAAAAATAAGTATCTAAAACAAACATTTAAATCAAAAATCATAATATTACATTCTATATCTTTAGAACTAACTAGTTCAAATGTTTTTTTTTTTAAACCACTAAACATCAAATGATCTAAGGATATTGGATGAGTAGGCACTAGATAGAGATTTTATGCATAAACCTCCCTGCATCCATTGATTACTTTGGCTCGCACTGAGTGGTGCTACTGTATGGAGAGTTTTGCCTCGTTTTTTTTTTTAATGTCTAAAATATATTAGTATTGTTTGTTTATTATTAATTTTTAAGATAAAAGTAATATATTTACTTATTTTTGATTCATTAAATTTGTTACGAGAAATAATTATATATTTACAATAAGACTTAATGGCATAATAATAGCACATCCATCTGCCTTGCTATGAGGTTTGAATCCACCCATATAAAGTATTTGAGGTTCCCCTAGGATTAGGTTTTTCAAGTAGCCATCTAGAATTGATCAGTGAATGAATATCTAGTTAATCTCAGCTAGATATATAAAAAAAAATAATTGAATGAATTTTGAGCACCTGAATCCAAATACTATATACTCTAGAATATGATTCTCGACCACTGCGCTAAACCACACAAGACAAATATTAAAAATCATTTTCTCACCATTAATTAAGTAATTGAGACGTCTGATAATTCTTATTTCGCTTCTGTTCTCTGTAACGGATTGTTGGGTATGCCTTTCGGTAGGCTTTTCAAATGACTGATTGCATCTATGAATTAAAATACGGAATCATTTCAGAATTCTTAGTCAATCTAATATTAATGTTTATTTTTTTTATATAGATAATACCTTCTTTATTTTTGAATCGTGGAAGAACTAAGGAATAGTTAAATTCTTTTTCTTTACTACCTTGCTTAATATATATATAATGTGTTTGCCATATTCTGACAGCTTTAAAAAGAAGAAAAATGTGGAAAATTTTGATCTTCAATAATGAATGGAACATTGATTAAGGTGGAAAAAAAGTTCTTTAGTTTTTCGACTTTTTGCATCACTTTTTAATATATATATATTTTAATGTTTGTATCACGTGATCTATAGTTTCCTTATCTCTTATTTGCTGAAAGATGAAATCTTGAATTGATTTTTTTTCCACAATGAAAACAAAATATAATAAATACAGTAAAAAATAAAATTCAATTTTCAAAAAAAAAAAAATGCTTGAATGCAATTATAGAAAATTATTCTTTAAGAAAAAATGATTTGAAAAAGCAAAAGAAAGAATAATAATGCAAATTATGGCGATATTTTATTTTAATGTTATTTTTTTTTGTGCGACATACTTCATAGATTCTTTATATGTATGTGTGCGAATCTATATGTCCGTTTAAATATTGCACAAAAAAATTATAATGAAAATGAGCGAATATTTTTGTAGATGAATACTTTATCATATTGATGCGTTCTGGGCAACAAGTGATCTTCATAAAAAAAATATATCTTTTAGTTTTGTTTTTACTTCTTTAATACATATTTCGTGGTTGTACAAACATTGTAATGTTCAAAAACCCCGAATAATTATTACATTTTCTTCCAATATACTTATTATATATAAAATAGAAAATCATACAACATTACAATACTAGCCAAAAACAAAATTTTACTAAAATTCTTCCATACCATAGTTTCATCTATTAACAAATAGAATATCAACTAAACATACAAAACAAAATAGTCTTCCCATCATTCACTTCAAAAATCAATGTCTTTAACATTAAATTAAACATACAACATATACATACAAAACAAAATAGTCTTCCCATCATTCACTTCAAAAACCATTGTCCTTTAACATCAAAGAATGTCTTCATGAGATTGATGGCATTTTGATTCAAAGATTAGAATGCCTTCTGCATCAATATTTCATTTTTTTTCCATATATGTACTATCCAATTATCCAAATTATCAAAACCAATAAATAAATTAGCTCATAGTCACATTTACAAACAAAATTAGAAAATAAAAACATTCAGTAAATACTAATAAATTAACAAGTCTAATTGCAGATAAGTTTCTTAGCAATGTTTGGGTTTACAATGAGAACATAAAAGTTCTATTTTTAAAGTCTCAAAAATTGACAAATTCAAAAACGTATTGCAATCAAGTATTTTGAATAAATGATAAGTTAATAACTTGTAATCATTAATCTTTATTTGAAATATAATTTTATTTACTCACAAAATAAATCTTATCATTTAGTTAAACAATTTTTTTTTCCTTTTTTAAAAATAACTTACAACTAATATAGGGGATTTGAACTCAGATTTTCAAGCATCCTTTAACTATCCACACTATCTCATACAACTTATACTCATGACCACACATGTAGAAAAGATAAATAATCACCAATATAAGTATTTCATGCTAAACCAGCGCTCATCAGTTGGTCCAGATTATCATCTCCCACACACATATATATATATAACCAGTCCTCAGTTTATATTAAGATAGCCAATCTTTAATGGATAGGCTTCAATCTACTTCACCCTCCAACTTTTCAGCCATCCATATCTTTGATGATGATTTTCAATAATATGGATGGCTGAAGAGTTGGAGGTTGGAATAGATTGAAGCCTGTTTATTAAAGTATGAAGAGTGGCTATCTTAATATAAACTAAGCACTGATTATATATGTGTGTGGGAGATGATAATCTGGACCAACTGATATGTGCTGGTTTAGCATGAAATACGTATATTGGTGATTATTTATTTTTTCTACATGTGTGTGGTCATGTGTATCACTTGTATGAGATAGTGTGGATAGTTGAAGGTTGTTTGAAAATCTGAGTTCAAATCCCCTATACTTACAAATAAGCTCCCAGGTTTGTGAAGAGTACCTGGTTTTCAAATATTATAACTAATATTTAAAAATGAAGATAATTAATTGTTTAAAGTATGCTGTTTTCTATAATTTTTAATGAATGTGAAAATTGAACACTAACAATGATATATATATATATATTAAGTTCTTGAACACTAACAATGATATATATATATATATTAAGTTCTTTGCCTGAATGCAGATAAAATAACTAAGCAATAAAGTAATATGAACAAACCATAATACTTCATCATTGCTGGTATTAGAATGCACTCTCTTAATATCATTTAATCAATTTTAAAACTGTAATAAAAATTTACATTTTTAAGTTGAATAAGAAAGTATTGTACTGATGCTTTTAAATTATAATGTTAACAAAGATTTTTGAGAATAATATTATACAGTAATCAAAACAAACCCACACAAGAAAATATTTGACATATACATCTAATCATAACAGAATACAAATTGTAGAATTATATTATCACCATGGAATAAAAGAAAAGAAATTTGTTCAGAAAATATTCATGAAAAATAATTATTCTCGGCTATCATTAACAAAAACTTGAATAGATAACAAAAAGAAATACAAAAAAAAAGAATGATAAATAATCTTCAATCAATATAGTGTCAGAACATCTTTATAAAGCTATACTGCATTGGAAAAGTCCTAACTTCTACAAAATTTAAACTGAAATTCTGAAGAACTGCTTCTATTAAATACTACGTAAGTGTAGAAGAATATATATTGATGAAACTAACCATTTTGTTGACATTTAAAAGAATATAAAATTATAAGGGGTCTCTGAGCAGTATTTTGAAAATAATGAGTTGATACTTTAATATTAATATTTAAATTTAAATAAATGTTTGATTTTAAAAGAAATGTACAGTAATCATTTATTTTTTTTAATGTGTTTTTTTTATTAGAAGAATTCTTATTTAATTAAATTTTGTAAGAGTAAAGTACCTTATAAAAAGTTATTTATTAGTAATAATTAAATTACTAGAATTCATTCTTTATGTGTCTTTTAGAAATCAAGTTCTTTGATTTGACAAAAATTGCAAACAAAATCTTAATTAGTATTTTCCTGAAGGTTTGTGGTGATGGTATTCTAGTTGTATTTTTATATTGGACTATTTCGATCATCTAATATGCTTATTGAATGTCTTTAGAAAAAGTTAAGTTTATTTAAATGTGCTATTACTAACAGTTGAATGTCTTTGGAATATTTAAATAAAGTTAAATTTTTCTAAAGACATTCAATAAGCGTATTAGATGATGGAAATTGACCAATATAAAAATACAACTAAAATCTTAATTAGTTTCACTGATACTGTGGTTTCTTCCTAATAGCTAAATTAATATGATTAATTAATTAAAATGCACTAATTGTTTTCTTCTTAATCTTTACTTAATACTTGATTTATATTTAAAAAACATAAATAGTATGTGTTTTTAAAATAAAATAAACTTTTGTTGTGCTTATTGTTGTGGCTTACAAATAGTTAAGTTTCTTTTCTCAGCTTTAGAAAAAATAATTATTTAATGTTTGTGAGAAGGAAAAATGTCTGAAATTAAGTTGAAAATTATATAAATTTACAAGCTGGAATTGATACAAAATTTGAGTTGATAAAAAATTTTCTGACAAATCAAATTAACATAAAATCATATTAGGAACATCTGAGAAATATTTGAAATTATAATAGAATTACAAATAGATGAGTTTCTTTTACTTAACTTTAACACATTTAATACTTTCATATTTAATTTAAAATTATAATAGTGTGGATCATGTAGATAAAAGCATTTTTGTTAATTTAAATTGAGCCCTCACTTGCAGTAGCTAAATAGTATTAACAGACTATATTCAATTGTTATTAAACCACAATGTAATAATTTTATTATTATTGTATATTACTCAAAATCAGAAGGTTTAATTTATATGTATAGCCTTATTCTAGACCTTAATATCATTTTGTTACTATTAATAAATTTGTGTTCAATTATGAAAATTATTCCAATAGTTCTAAATATTTTTAGACTATCTATTTCCATCACCTCTTGGTCAAATACAGTAATAGAGCTTGTGTTCTCTGACCTAGATTTGAGCAAGGGCTAAATATATGAATGGGGATGTATATAAGTACTTTTGGGCATTCAGAGATGGTCAATCATCATCCTGATTAGTGTAAAAAAGAATACTCTTTAAAGCCCATGAACTACATTTAATTTTAGTTTAGTCTTATTAGATGTTAAGTTGCATTGATGATGATTAGCATGTTTAATGTCCCAGCATTATTGTTTTTCTGATTTTTTATTATTATGTATTCTGATGGATAAGCACTTAGTTTGTGCCTCCAAATTATGTTTAAATAATTGCTCAAGCTGGCAAAAGCTCAATAGTTAGCCTGGTCTACAGAAGACCCATTTCCAATCCAGTCACCAGATAGACTTGATTTTTTTTGATGGATCATTCATGATGATGAATGGTTATTACTTGGAGTATTACTCATATGTACTTTAACTTATTATAATACTGGTTGATGTATAATTATTAACTGGCTGATCTCTCTGAGAGTTCTCATTCTCTCGTGTTCTTTGAATTTATAAAATTGTTTATATATATTTTGGATGTTAAACATTATTTAAACAGTTTTAAAATAATATCTTACTTAAATATTTATTATATTTTGAAATATTTTGCCATCACCCCAGGTTTACTTTTTATTTCCTATCATTCTATATCCTCCATCCTATTACAATATATATATATATATATATATATATATATATATATATATATCGTGATCCTCTGAATGGGCACAAGGAATTGAGATTCTTTGTATCTGTAGTAAATAGTTGTATTAAAAAAAATGAAATAGCCTTAAAATTTTAAAACTTTACTGGAAATTGTTTAGACCTTTAGATGTTGATTGCTTATGCATTTGATTAATCACTTTATAAGCATTTATTATTATTATTATAGTTAATGAAGTATTTAATGCAAGAAAGAGGGGTTATTTATTATAAAAATTGGTATATTTTTGTCAGGAGGATGCAAAGTTATTTTATGTTAGTGTTTAGTATTGGTTTGAAAAGTTTCCTAATTCCTTATTCATTGACATCCACCCATGTTCAGATATTGATTAGTAAAACATGATTAACCTATAGACAGATCACTTGTATTTAGTCACAATAATTTAATATTTATAGTACAGTGTATGTGCCTAAATGTATATCTGTATCGTGTTTCATTTCATTTTCATCTTTTAATATCACTAAGCAATAGTACATTTAACATGAAGACATTTAAATTACAATAATTATCTTTAATAATTTAACAAATATATTTTTTTTTCCAATGATTAATAGATATTTGGATCAGTGGATTATTTTACAAATTAAATAAATTATTAATCATTTTCATTTAACAGTTAATTAATATTCATTTCTTTCAAGTTTGTAAAAGTTATTTTTTTATTATTATTATTATTTTTTGTCTTCATTTAATGGTAAAAATCAGAATGATTTTTTTTTAAAGAAAAGATTTCTTGCATATGTAATGAGCTTAAGTGCAAAAAGGTGGAAGTTAACCTTTTTGAAGGGAAATGACCTTTTGATGGGGGGGGGAGAGATATCTATTTAACAGATAGTTTAGATTAAAAATTGCTCATTATTGTTGTAAGTGCAGCCAGTATATGGCTCATTTTTATTGTAATTGCAGCCAGTTGTTGAAGTCAAATTAATTTTAAAAAAACTTTGGAGTAAACTTTTGGAAAAGTATTAGGAAATTCATTACGAAAAAATGTCTTCAATTGGAATGCAAGACTAAAATTTAAGAAGGTACATCAGTTTTTCATTTCTCTCCTTAATTTAAACGTTTGAGTTAAACATCTTTTTACTTATTATTATTTTAAAATGTATATCGATAATGTTAAGCTTGCATTACTTCATTTAATTACCATTATGAATAAGGATAAAATGCATGAACATTATTATTATCTAACTAATCTACGTGTGTCTTCTAATATCTCTTGGAAATGTGTGCAGAACTGTTTTACAGAATTTATTTTGATTTTTCACCATCTTTTATGTCTTGCTTTTATAAAAGTTAAATTAAAATTAAAGGATATGTGTATTTTGATATATCATGCCATATTTAAGTTCATTATGGAAAAATAACAGTATTTATTTATTTAGTATTTCTAAAAATAATATGTATTTTTAATGAAAGAAATAAAATGTGAATTACCCAAATAATCAAGGGATACTACTCTTTAAATATGTACTTAACTCGGATGGAAGGACAGGAATGCGGTTTGTGTTTCTGTTCTCTTCGACAAAGATGCACTATAAAATAAAGTATTATTAATTATGGAATTACCAATGAATCATGATATATTAATTGCAATACTTAGAAATAAACTATGCATATACTAGATTATGAAATGTCAAATGCTATTTAAGAAATTTATTAAGAACAATTGCTTACTTAATTTAAAACTACTATGAAGTGGATTAAATAATTCTTGTACCACTGTAGCTAAAAACAAATGTCTCTCATATTTCCGTCATAATAAAAAGAGAAATTGATTACTTATGTGTGATGTAGGAAGCTCAAATAGCTATGCTATGAACATTGGAGTTGCTGGATCATATTTAAGTTATGATTATATTTTTTTGGTTATCCTACAGAAATTCATTTTATGTTCGAATTCAGTTTGGAATCTGTCCCCATATCGTTTAATAAACTCGGAGTAGAACTTTGCAAGTGAACTTTTTATGTTAAGTCAAAGAACAAATGACTTTTGTTTCTTTATTTTTTTTACTTGTCATCATCAATGTATATGATAGATAGATAGACATATTTTTTATTATTATGTTTTGTTTATAATTTGGGCTATTGTGATCTCTTAGATTGTCTCGGAATGCGTATTCACGAATAGTGGATATGCTGGTAAAAATTGATTTTATACAAATATGTTTTATTTTTCTTTATGAAGGGTAAAGGAAAGAAATATATTTTTTTATTATATCGTTAGAGAGAGGTTTACATTTATTTTATATATTTTATTATCTCAAAGTGAGAATTTTGGCTTTAAAATCAACGAATGTATAATTGAAATAGTTTGCTAGAGATGATAAAGAAAACTCGTTAGTGATAATTATAACTATTAAATTTTAAAAAACAATTTAAAATCTATTCTGAATTAAAAGTTATACCTTAATGTATTATTTGATTACCGTGTTGCTTGCATAGTATATAAGTTAGAATTATTTTTTTTTGTATATTCTTATCCACACGTATGTGTGTCTATTTTGCGCAATTATAACATTTGTTAATAAAGTTCAGTTTGTGAATATTTTATGTATAGATTTCGGATGTTGTCATATTCTAAAGAATTGAATGGATTAGTAGGTTATCTGTATGTATTTATCTGCCAGCGTGTATATATAATGTTTGATATGTAGAAGAGCTTTGGGAATGGAAAGTAATCTGGATGCATTCTAATATTTGTAGGGATAAAGGATTTTGCTTATTTAGTATATTTTAATAATTTTCCATGAGTAGAACCTATATTATATTGTATGCTTATTATAAAGTGATAGTTTTGAAGATGAGTTATGTTTTCTTATGGTCTTGGTGATGAGGAAAAACACCACACCAACAGTATATTTCAGAATTAGATGAGTTATTGTTGAAGTATGAAATGATATTTAGGAAGTTAAGTAATGTTTTTCTTAGAGTCTTGGTGATGAGGAAAAGTACCACATCAACAATGTATTTCAGAATTAGATAAGTTTTTGTCAAAGTGTCAAGCAAAGAGTTTATTTGCTCCTCATGTGAATTTCCCTTGGAATGTTTAGTTTATATAATCGTGAAAATATAGCTCTGTGTTATTTAGTATGTGGCCAGATAAATAGTTAAATTAAATTCTTGTTATGATATTAGTGTCTTATTTTGTTGGCTGGTTTACGACATTGTCTGATATAAAGTAATTGTTTAATATTTTCTTAATGAATGGATAGTGTGTAGAAAAGATTGTTATCTATTATTGTTGTGTGGACATGCACACACACGCGTAATATAAACAATATCGTGAATATAAAAGTATAAAGTTATTGAAATTAAAATGGGAAATAAATGTTTTAAATAGAAGTATAGAGTTATTGAAATTAAAACGGAAAATAAATATTTTAAAACACAGTATATTTATTTAATATAGAGTTGTAAATCATCAAATCATCAGAATGAATATGATCTTATTATTATGCGTGAAAGGTATATGTAATTAAAAATGATTATTTAATTAGTTAGAAAAAGTTGCTTTGTTAATGGCCAAATATAGTTAATTTGATTTATCTTATTAATCAATAGTAATATCCTCTCAAAAATATTTATTGTGCCAATAATATAATATATTATTTAGTTAATGTTATGTTTATATGAAACACTTAAGCAAAGCAGGTATTCTAAACCAAAATATTCAAGTTTTGTTGTTAATTTCTGATTTCAAAAGGTCTGAATAGCGAATAATGTAATAATAGGGATAATCCCAAACTGATGCTCAAGGTTTATTTGAGAATTAAAATCTGTAAGACAAGTAGTCTCATTGTAAAATAATCATGTTAAATTAAATTTTCAATATAATAAATGATTTGTTTATTTATTAAAAACTGTGTCTTGAGTTATTCTTGTATACATTCATGTTTTCAATTTCCACATCTCCACATTTCATACATCTATTATAAAGTAGATATATTATTTTATAGTTATAATATCAAATTTGTTGGTGTCTGACAATCTTGTTTTCTTAATTCAAACATTATAAGGAACATTTGTCACTTGATAAATGTATTAGAAAGGGTGCCCAATTAGTATATTTGTTAGATGGCGATATGAGATTAAAATACCCTATTTCTGTCATTATCTAATTGTTAAACACAGTAAAGCTTTTAGTCAATTTATTTCATTACATTTTATTATAAATTAGAATTATAAATTATGGGCCAATGTATTTTATGTAATTCAACTGTGTTTTTAAATTCCCTGAGATCTTATTGTATATTCCTTGATCGGCCTTAAGGTAGCTGTTTAGATGATGATATGCCAAGTCATAGGATTGTTTAGTGATATAATTATATCAAGCTGGTATATGTTATACTTGGATGAAGGAAGAAATTAAGTTGAAAGGATATTTTAATAGACTGTACTAATAAACATTGTGATTCTTTATCATGCAGTTAATTAACAAAAAGGATTTACATTATGTTTAATGTTTTATAGTATTTCTTCTTTCATTTACTTATAATTATATATCTTATGAACTTCCTATAACCTCCCACTGAGCTGAGCTGAATGTAGACTTAGGTAAAGAGTCTCAGTAATAATTTTGTATCAGATATGTTGTTATATTGTTCTATTCATTAATATAACTGGCACCCTGGGCATTTACTCATATGATGTATATGAGCGGTGTTGGGAGTGTACGTTATAATATATATAAAATTATAAGAGTGATAATATATTTTATAAATAATTTTATCATTGTTACAATTTATTATTTTTATTACAATTTTATTACAATAATTATCATACAAAAAACATTATATATATATAATTTAGATGCAAGAAAACTGCCTTTCACACATGTGCTATGAATAGTTAACACTTTATGCCGCATATACTTAGATTAAACTCTTAAATAATCCAACATTTGTTTAAAGTGCTAGGAATCAAGTGTGAATTTATTTAAAAACCAGATTTTTAAATCATCTTATTATTTATAAAGATTTGAATTATAAATTCTAGAACAGAGAACGTATCTCACTTTTAAACACTTGCAATAATGGACCACATTAGGTTAAATAGATATAAATATTAAATAACACAGTGGGCTTAGATATATATGTAATTTAGGTGAAAGAAAACTATCTTTCACACATAGATTATAAATAACACTCCATATCAATAAATGTTGTAAAAGCATGGTTGGACACCTATATTTAGAAATTTTTCTTAAATAAACCATCATTCATTGGCAGAAAAGAGTAGGCTCTATAAGTATGGGTTGCAGCTCAAACTTTCAAAACATTTATTGATAAAAAGCACATGTGTGAAAGATAGTTTTCTTCTATCTAAATTACATATATATCTAAAACTGATATGTTCTTTAATATATATTTATTTATCATAACAGTACAAACTCAGGGGTAAACTAGGGGTAATGGAAAACATTATTATCAACCCCATTTAGTAATCAACTTTAAAGTAAATATATATGAAAGTAATGAGCATGAATGATCAGCAAAAATAAAGATTAACTATAAGTTCACCAGCATTGCAGAGAAGAAGAATAATCATTCATCATCATAAATGATCAAAAAATAAGATCAATAATCAAGGTGTGACTGGATTTGAAAGTGGTCAGCTTAATTAGCCTTGCCAAACTTGAGGCAGGTTACATAAACAATAATTTGAATGCACAAACTTAAGTGCTAATCCATGAGAATATAACAATTAAAAAATAATGCTGAGATCCTACAACATGCTGATCATCATCAATGCCTTGGCCACTTAGTACCACTAATGTATTGGCCAACTATAAACTTAATTTTGAATTAATAATAAAATAAAAATTTAGTACATGAACTTTAAAGGATATCCCTCTTTGCACCATCCAGCATTACATAAAAGTAATGGAATCATCATCAAATGGATGTCAATAATACCAACATAAATCCCAATCCATATAACTGACATATTATGGATGAATCTAGTTCAGGGAACAAGAGCTCTATAACTGTTACTGTCAGCAAAAGATAAGTAAATAAATAAAACATAATATAAATCTATTTTACAATTAAATAACATAATAAAATTGAACACCATTTATAATAGGATAAAATTATGGATCATACTGGTGAGTCAAAGTCTTATTATTGATCACCATTTGTAACCAAATAAAAATATGAACCATAGAAGAAAAATCCTCATTTATTAATGCTCATGAATTGTAACATCATTTGTAACAATAAAAATAATAACTAAGCTAAAGTGAATATCAACAATAAAACAATGATAATAATCTTTGTTAAGCATTTATTTTATAACGTCTTGCGTGCGATTATAATTACGATAGAATGACAGCCTGTTAAGCTTACATAAATACTATATCATGTGGTTGTTCGAAGGTATTCATTTATTAATAACATTCTCCCAGCGTCTGCGCAATTAACTTAACAGGCTGTCATTCTATTGTAATAATCTTTGTTGTAACCTCATAAATATCAATAGCATTTAGAACAGATGGAAAACAAATAAAAACATTAGTTTAACATATTCTAAAATATGATCATTATATGCAATAGATTAACAATAAAGCAATAAAATTAAATATCACTATCTTACATAACATTATGTGCCTTTTATATAAATCCCTTATAACAGAATGATTATAGTGACAAAGAATTACATAGATACACTTTAATATTCCTCATGAAACAACACACTGTTTATAATAATACAAACTTGTACCAAAAGTCAAAATTTTTGTTTATATTTAAACAAATAATTCATGGATAGATGAAATAATAATCTTAATATGCCCCACAAGTTTAATATATCAATGATATATAACAAAGTATATAACTCAATAATTATTTTCTAATTACAACTAAATAAAATAAAAGTACTGCTAACTTTGCACTTATTAAATAAATCAATTATAATAAGATTAAATACTTAATAATAATACAAAATCAACTAACACAACATATCTTTCCATTTTCACCAACTTAATGTATTATAAAATAAAAGTATTCTATTAAATAAACCTTAAGATTTTCAATATCCAACCATAACAATATATAAAATGTATGATAGATTTCTATTTGATGCAACAATTGATACATCACATCCAATTATTCTTTAGTTTATTAAAGCTAAATTGTTAAAACTTTAAATTACAACTGTCAAAGCATATGAAAGATTTAGATTTTTTATAATCAAATATTAATATTAAAGTTTAATATTTAAACTAATATTTACAATCCACACTAATGAACTTTTAATATAAATAAAGCAAATCACTATAATTTGTAACAAAATAAAATATTATTATTACCAGCTCTACAACTGAATAAGATTAAGATCTTTGTGGCTATATACTCACTCAATATAATATTTACTTTAATCAACAATAATTTAAAATAAAATGTGCCAACATCTAATTGCCATTACCTTTACTCATCTTCCATAACTTGTATTTTTATTAATCATCAAATCAAGTTATATATAATTTCTTCCTTAATATATCTATTACTTGTTACTAACAAAATAATTATAACAAGCTTCTAATTACTTATTGGATATTTAAAAATGTCAAATTAATTTATTGCTATATAAAATCTATATCTGGTCAGATAATAAACATTAAATTCAATATACAGAACATGATATGAAATTACACTTTCTTACCATCCTGTCTTTTTCATTTCAAATTATTTTTACAACTGCTTCTACTGAATTATGTGGTATAATCAATTAGTAACTATTGTCTCATCCATACACAATTAACTAATATATTTGGATTATAAAATTGAATGACACCCAAGCAAGTTTATTTGTTTTAAATTAATTCAAAATTTATTAACAAACTGATATAAATAAAAATATGTAAATTGGCAAATAAACATTTAACATATATGCATATAATTTGATTATGCTTTAAGCAATAGGTTTTCAATTAACATTAATTTTATATTTAAATAGATGATTACACATCAATCTCCATTTATTGAATACCAAATTTAAAAACATATGTTTATATAATACAAAAAAATGTTGTAGAATCTTTAAAATTTTCCAAAATATAAAAAAGTTCAAAATATATCTTTTTATACTTAATATAAAAATATAGTTAATTGAAATATAAATATATATGAATCCACTTATTTGTTACTATAAATTTAAGAGAACAAATTAAAATAAATACTTATTATGATATAATTTTTTTGAACTCCTAATATAAATGAATGTACATAAAGTTAATTTACAATCAATAAGCAAAAAAAATGAATATTTTAAATTAAAATATTTACTTTGCTGCAAGATATAAATTCAAACTTAGGAAAACATAACTTTCATATTTAAGTATGTAAATAGATTACTACTTAATTTGAGGTTATATTATTATTTATAACAATAATACTGTACATTTTAAATGAAGAAAGAATATAGCAATAGTAATGATAAATATAAGCAAATGACCTAAGTAATAGTCTCTAAATATGACCTTTTAAAAATAATACCATAATTCTGGTTTTTTAATCATGATTTGAATCATGTTTTATTATTCCAGAAAAAATAGAAATATTATGAAGAGCTATAACATTCAAAGGACATTTTTTTAATTCCAATCTTTTCAAAATATCCAAATTATCTTTTCATTCAGCAGATATTTGATGCATATAAGATTATAAGTGTGCAAACATTAATATATACAATGATGCAATGTAGATATTCTTTTATTTAGCAAGTAATTAATTCATAAAACATTACAAGTGAACAGATGCTAATATTATCCATGATGATTCTATGGAAATTGAATCAATTTCTATCTCATGTGTAAATAATATATCAAGTTCATAAAATTATATCAGTATGTGACAATAGTCTTTGTGTACAATTTTCTGTTGTTAACATTTATATCTCATTATTGAAAGGTAGATAATATTTGTTTTTAAAGCAAATAAACATTCTGATGGTTTATAATACAATGAATTATTTTTGATTACTTTTCATTTTTATAATAAATTGCCACTCATCACAAATCTTTAACACACTGTACAGTTTCTGGGTGAATATTGTTAATTTTTACCCCATTATTTTGTTCAGTTAATTATATGCTTTTAAAATAAATAAAATCATGTAAAAAAAATAGAGAGGGTGAGATTTTTCTGTTCAACTCTTTTTAACTTTTGTCATTGGCATCAGAGTATCTATAGCAATACCTTTTATTCACTTTTTAATAAATTTTAACCAGTTACTCTCAAATATTTTTTTTACTATGAAATAAATAAAATAAATAATTTAGAATTATTATATATGACTAACATTGATGTTCCATAATACAAATACCATTCTTTTATTCTAACACAAGTAAACAATTTATAATACATTCTCAATATACTATACTGGAAATAAATTTTCACACATATATTTAAGATATTAAACATTTAGTTGTATTGTTTGAAATTTATTATTGTGAATGCAGTAACAAAAATACATATAAATAATAATTTTATCCAAACTATATCCTTTATTATTTCCATATTCATTTTAAAATGAATAACATCAATTCACACAATACTATTGTTGTCATAGCAACACAGTTCATTGCTTCATAGGTTAACATATCCACCATCAAAATCAAACAAGAAAAAAAATTATGACTGACATTTTACAACATATTGAATGTGATCACAAACTTCAGTAGGTACAGTAGATATATATACTGTAAAACCCATGAAATGAAGAGAAGGGGGAAGAAAATAAGTAATAAGACATTTTAGTAGAGTAAGTAAATGGTAGATTGAAGATTACTTGGTGTGAAAAGCTTCAAATATATACTGTTATTTTTTAATGAACATAAAAAGGCAACAATGTATATCAAGTGATATTTGATACAGGCAGATATATAAAAAATCCTTTACCACTAGGATTAATTGTATATCCCTTATAATATAAAAGTTTAAAAATATTAGGAGTTAATGCAGGCTTGCCTTTCATGATTCAGTCAGACTTCATTTACTGATTTTATTAACATGCATACTCTTATAACTTAAAATCTTATATAGATATTTTATTTTTCTTTGTTTTTTTATATATGCCATTTTATTTCAGTTGTTATGGATACCTCTATTTAATTCTAGGGTGATTTGTTTTGCAATTTTAAAAAAATTTCTAGAAATGAAGCAAATTTCCCCAATCTCTGGCCATATTATGCAAGCATAATTCTTCGGTGGCTCTGGGATAGATTTCTTCCATAGGCATAAGCTTAAAATCCCTCTGCATTGCTTCCAACATAACATTAATCAAAGAAATGTATCTTTATAGAAATAACTATTGGGATTTATGATTCTGTTAGAATTAAGGTCAGCTAAAATTTTCAAATGTTGAAGTACTTCATAGAATATTTCTCTTAAATGATGGAAATGTTGATAAGTTTTAATTCATCATAAATAAATTGGATTAAAAAAATTTATCCTTTTTATCACAAAAAATCTTTTTTTTTTCACTTATTGATTTTAGCCAGTAATTAAATCATCTTGCAAGCTTTTAATTCAAGTTAAAATATTGCACAGAAAATAATAAATTTTACTTTACACCAACATCATTTAATATATTTTATAATTTACATTGAAATATCATTTGTTATATCAGCTTCCTTTCTTCAAACTAATATTAATACTTTTGGTAGAGGACATTGTCCTTCAATATAATGAGGACAATCATGGCCTTGAAAAATTTAATATCTATTTGGGTTTTTAAACGCAATATGGGACGTAATATTTTTTTAAATATAATATTTAGGGAAAATAAATTCAAAATAAATAATTGATTCTATATATATATATATAAGATAGCATTTATGGAAGATCAAATGATATTAAAAAACCTTCAGCAATTTGCAGTCTAAGTGAGAAAATACTAAATGAAATATTAAAAGGTTTTTATATATGCAAGGAATATTATAGTGTGATAAAGAAGATGAGAAAATTTATTTATCAAAAGACACGAAAAGATGGAGCTTATATTAAATATCATTATTAAAGATGTAGATTAAAAATATAGTATGACGGACACATTTTTATGAGTGAATAAATCAGAGGCGGTAACAGAAACTGAAACAGAATTATAATTTTTAGAAGTGAGATGTAATCAAAATAAAAAATTAAAAGATCCAATGTGATGATTAAATGTATACTAAAATGCAAAATTTAAGTGAGAATATTTAATTTATATTAATTAAAAGAAATGAAGATACTGTTTCTAAAAATAAGAAACAATATTTTGTGAGGGCAAGAATTCAACATATTAAAAATAATCTAACAAAAAATTGTTGGTAGTTGAGAGGTCAGCGCAGCCGCATTGCAAACAAGCAGTTGCTTGCAGACCGTTGTCGTGGGTTCGCTTCCCAGCCGATGCTTTGACATATGAAAAAAAAAATTGTTGACAATTGCAATAGTTTTTTTTTTTATGGTAGGTACAAATAATATAAAGGTTCGACCAAATCTATTTAAAAAAATATAAATAATTAATTAATATTTTTTAAAATGTTAAAGAAGAAGTATTGCATTGTGGAACAAACTTACATTTTAATAAAAATAATAGTCATAACTTCTAAATATCTTTAATTGCAAAACAGAAGTAACTACTTCTAATTGAGTTGTGTAGCATCAATAAACATTGAAAAGATAGAATAACATACTATATTTAGGCTCTGTTGTTATATAAGCTTAGTTTTTAACTTTGCTTTTAAATTATACAATGAATTTTGTCAATTATATGTACAGATTAAATGTTTTGCAAACTCCATTAATATATTCAAAGGATGAAGAACGAGTCTTATTTTTAACAACCTTTGAACATTAAGTAAAATATTAGTTTTAATAATTGCAATAATAAATAAATGAGCATAACTTCTAAATATCTGTGATTGCAAAGTGTAAGTAAGTACCTTCCACTGAGTTATTATTGCTGATTGCAGAATATTTAGTCTGTACATAAATTATAACAATTGACAAAATTCACCATATAATTTAAAAACTAAGTCAAAAACTAGACTTGTATAACAACTGAATCCCAAAATGGTATCATTCTATCTTTTCACTCGTTTTTGACACTATATAACTCAGTGGAAGGTAGTTACTTCCACTTTGCAATAAGCTTGTTATTTAAATAGGGTATGGTCCTACTGATGATATATTTTTTTAAAAAGCTGTCTTTTTGAATGTATGAGACACTTTTATTAAAACAGAATGCTTTTCAATAAAAGTGGTATTCATTTATTAATTTGGGGTGAGAGTATTAGGAAATATAATTTATAATAAATTTTATCTATTGGGAAAATTAAATAGGTTGTAAACATAGATGTAATAAACACTTCCACACTTCCCCATTCTTTTCAAATTCATATAAATAAAGATATAATAAAAGACAAATGACTCCCAAGATGCATTTTGTGCTGAACCAGAAGTCATCAGTTGGCCCAAGTCACTATCTCTCATATATATCTCTATTATATGCAAAGTATTTATCTAGAGTAAATTGTTACATTTTCATTTACCATTGTCAAACTCCCTCCACAACTTTGACGCCATCCATTTGTGCTAGAGATAATCTCTAGTTTCGAAAATGATTAGTAATAATCATTAGTGTATATATTTAAAATGGATGGCTCAAAGTTGTGAGTGGAGGGAGTTTGACAATGGTAAATGAAAATGTAACAGTTTTAAAATACTGGCAATGTTAGAAAGACAATTTTGATAATATAAAAAAAAGGCAAAATAAAATGTATTCATACACTAACAACTATACTTAAGAAGTGAAGAATGGCAAAAAAAAATCATTACTCCAAAAGTATGCATTGTGAAAGTGGCAATTTAATAACCAAATGTAAATGTTTTTGAAAGAAAAAGTTTAAAAAAATAACAAAAAGTGTTATGAAAGGAGAAAATTATTAAAAATGACTATATAAAAATATATAAAGAAATAAAGAAGTGGTCTGAATTAAAAAAACAGTTGTTAATGAAAGATTTGAGATAAAAACTATAGGATAAAGATATAATTAAAAAAGGCTGAATAATTTTTCTAGAAAAATGTATCCTGATAAAGAGTAAACAGGAAAAAGAATAGAAAATATGGAAAATGTATAAGGAGACCAAAAGTTTTAAATGGTATCAAGTGATAGAAATATACATAAGTTGATATAAAATGTAGAATTACAAAAATAGAAATAGTCTATACAAAATGACCAAGTTGTAATGAAATGAAACTTTAAGAAATATAAATGTTTTATTAGGGAAAGAGGAAAAGAAAGTAATCATTGTAGAAAATAAGGATAGATATATTATGGAAATTGCTGTCTACGATAATAAAAATAGTGATTATTTACATATTCATACATGAAATGAATAAATCATAAAAACATCGATTAATATAAGAAGTTATTACCATTCTAGTGTGGTTAAGTTTCTACAATATTGGAAGATGTGTTTCTACTTGAAGCATATATATATATGTTGATACGAAGATTTTCATGATTGCATATATAAAAGACATATTTTGCAAGTTCATCTGTGTTAAAAAATTTAAATATTAATATACCAACATTTTGACTTGACCACACAAGTCATCTACTGGGTAATAAAAGATAAAAAGATGGTTGTAGTCATGCTACAATCACTGATTTTAAAAAAAACATTAAAGTTCCACCAATAGCAAAAATATTAAATTAAGAATGCTTTTTAAAAAAAATCTTTCCAAATAGAAGAAAATTTGCATGTATCATCTTGCTTATTGATACAATCTGGTTTTTTAAATATCTCAATGGTTTCTCTGATTTTACACTGGTAGAGACTATCACATCTGGATGTGATCCTGGTACTAGGAAAATCAATTTTATCACCTGAATCAATAGTATGGAGTGAGAGTGCTGATGACAATGAGTGTTGTTTAACTGCATTAGCATGCTCATCTCTCCTAACACTGATGTGATGATTACTCATACCTATGTAAGAAGCTTTACAATTTTTACATGAGATTTGATAGACACCATGAGATTCAAGAGGGATTGAATCCTCAGGCTTTGTTATTATATTGCTGATCTTTTGATGAGTAGAAAATGCTGTATTTATATTATAGCATTTTAATATACATCCAATACTATCTGTAGTTCCTTTTACATATGGAACACAAATCCTTCTAGCTGATTTATCATCTTTTTGTTTTCTATTTTGTCCATTTTGGGCTTGAAATAAGGCTTTTTAAATAAATTTATAATTATAACTATTTGCTAATAAAACACTATTAATATGATTTATTTCTTCTTTCAGATGTGACTTATCTGAAAGGTTAATTGTTCTATTTAAAAGAGTTTTGGCTATGGAAACTATCTGAGTTGGATGATGATGAGAATGTAAATATCTGTCCATGTGTGTGTTCTTTCTGTAAATCGAAAATGGTAAACTATTTGATGTCCTGGTGACTATAACATCAAGAAAAGGGAGTTTTTCATCAGACTCTGTCTCCATTGTAAATTTAATATGATGATGCATATTATTTAAATGTGAGAAAAAAATCATCCAAGTTATGTTTTCCATGTTGCCATATGACAAAAGTGTCATCTATGTATCTGAGCCAAATGAGAGGTTTTAAAGATGATGATTCTAAAGCACGAGTTTCTATATTTTCCATGAATAAATCAGCTATAACTCCTGAGATAGGTGAGCCCATAGGAATACCAAAAACTTGTCTGCAATGTTATCTATTGTATACAAAATATGTGTTCGAGAGACAATGTTTAATCAAAGCAATAATATTGTCTGATAAATTGCAACATTGTGAAATTATATTTAAAGCTTCATCAATTGGAATGTTTGTAAACAAAGACATGGCCTCAAAACTGACCAGAATGTCATTAGCTTTAGTTTAAAAAAATTTAAAACAGAAATAAAGTGAAGAGAGTTTTTAATATATGATTTAATAGGTGGGATTGTAGGTTGAATAAAATCAGATAAATATCTAGTTAAAATATGAGTTGGAGATCCTATTGCACTTACTATTTGACAAAGAGGGGTATCTGGTTTGTGAATTTTTGGGAGTCCATAAAATTTTGGATAGACACATGATTTTTTATGAGGGATTATTTTATTTTTTATCTCTGTTTCAATAAGTGATAATGGCTTTTGTTGTTTCTTCCACATAAGTAGAATGATCTCTTTTTGATAGTTTATAAGTTTTATCATTAAGCAAATCTAAAATTTTATTATGGTACATGCCAAAATTTATAAAGCAGATACCCCCTTCATCCAATAGTAAGCACAATAGTATCTCCAACTCATATTTCAGCTAGATATTTATATGATTTCATTAAACCTACAATTCCATCTATTAAATCATATACTAAAAACTCTTTTCACTTTATTTCTGTTTTAAAAATTCTTTAAATTAATGCTAATAATATTCTGGTCAGTTTTGATGTCATGTCTTTGTTTACAAATATTCCAATTGATGAAGCTTTAAATGTAATTTTGCAATGCTGCAATTTACCAAACCATATTATTGCTTTGATTAAACATTGTCTCTTGAACACATATTTTGTATACAATGGACAGCATTACAGACAAGTTTTTGTTAATCCTATAGGCTCACCTATCTCATGAGTTATAGATGATGTATTCATGGAAAATATAGAAATTTGTGCTTTAGAATCATCATCTTTAAAGCCTCTCATTTGGCTCAGATACATAGATGACACTTTTGTCATATGGCAACATGGAAAAAATAAATTGGATTTTTTTCTCACATTTAAATAATATGCATCCTCATATTAAATTTACAATTGAGACAGAATCTAATGAAAAATTCTCTTTTCTTGATGTTCTAGTCACCAGAACACCAAATAGTTTATCATTTTTAATTTACAGAAAGAATACACACACAGACAGATATTTACATTTACATTTCATCATCACCCAACTCAAATAGTTTCCATAATCAAAACCCTTTTAAGTAGAGCAATTAACCTTTCAGATAGGTCACATCTGAAAGAAGAAATAAATCATATTAATAGTGTTTTATTAGCAAATAGTTATAATTATAAATTTATTAAAAAGCATATTTCAAGCCCAAAATGGACAAAATAGGAAACAAAAAGATGATAAATTAGCTATAAGGATTTGTGTTCCATATGTAAAAGAAACTACAGACAGTATTGGACATATATTAAAACACTATAATATAAATACAGCATTTTCTGTTCATCAAAAGATCAGAAATATAATAACCAAGCCTAAGGATTCAATCCCTCTTGAATCTCATGGTGTTTATCAAATCTCATGTGAAAGTTGTAAATCTTCTTACATTGATATGAGTAATCATCACATCAGTGTTAGGAGAGATGAATATGCTAATGCAGTTAAACAACAATCATCGTCATCAGCACTCTCACTCCATACTATTGATTCAAGTAATAAAATTGATTTTTCTAGTACCAGGATCATATCCAGATGTGATAATCTCTACCAGTGTAAAATCAGATAAACCATTGAGATACTTAAAAGGTCAGATTGTATGAATAAGTTAGATGATACATGCAAACTTCCTCATATTTGAAATTTTTTAAAAAAAAACATTTTTAATTTAACATTTTTTCTATTGGTGGAACTTTAATGTTTTTTTTTTTTTCAAATCAGTAATTATAGTGCTTTTACAACCGCCTTTCTATCTTTTATCACCCAGTAGATGTCTTATGTGATCATGTCGAAACCGGTATATTAATATTTAAATTTTTTAACACGGATGAACCCGCAAAATATGTCTTTTATATATATGAATTGAAAGAGCTAAGTATGTTTTTTTATGTTGAATACATATATTGAAAATATTTTCTATAAGAAAGTACTGGCATTCATTCTAGCAATAGCATATATATACTGTAATTGTTGATAACATATATTAATTATTTATTCCATCAGGGATATGTCTAAAATTGTTTTATAGGGATAATTTTTGCTTGCTGTAATAATAGTCATGTTTGGAATGGAAACATAACTCATAAAATAAAATAAATTGTAAAAAAAATCAAGTTTTATCTTGTTCTTTTTAAATTATTTTTTTTAATATTCATTTGATGCTTTGATATTTAAAAATACGATGTAAATGGCTGTTATAAAAGTTTTAAACGTATTCATTGGCTGTTATATTTTATTGTAACTTTAGAATATGATATTCGATATTTAATGGATTAAAATTACATTAAACAGTAAAATATCTTTAATGTAATATTTTATCAGGTATAAAAATATTTAATAATAATTTCAAAAAATTTATTAATATTTTATATCAACTTTCATTTGCAACGCTTTTAGAAAGAAATCTTTTATGTAAAAATATATAATAATTATTTGTCACACTTTATTGGTATTGATTCAAAAATGGTATATTCGAAGTTGAAATTTAAAAAATGTGTCATATTAATTATTTAGTTAGGAATATCACGTGATATAGAATAGAAATGATTGATAAAATTGAAAAAAAGTTAGTAAGTTTTAATGATATGGATTCTAAAAACAATGGAAAGAACAGTTTAGAAATGTAGAGTTGTAGAAAAAAATAAATATAAAAAATTAAAGAAATTTAAAAGATAAAAGTAAATGGCTTGAGTATATAGATAGAAAATTATGAAATATATGTTGAAACTATTTAAAGTGACAATAAGATAAGAAAAGGAAAAAGTTAATAAAATAATAGTATAATATTATTCTCAGCTTTTTGAAAAATTAATTCAAGTTTGTATCAAAGGATATATATTATAATTCGATGTCTGTATTTTTTTCAAAGCATTATACATAATTATATAATTGAATATTTATAAATATAGTAATCAGATATATGTAAGTATAACTTTAAAAATTTTATCCACTTAGGAGCACTTTCGACTATCCTCATAGTCTTTGTCAACTAATCCTTTGAAAGGCTAACCTTCATTTGCTTGTAAACATTAAGATCATAAAATTGTGGCCTTTCAAAGTGTTAGTTGACAAAGACTACGAGGATAGTCGAAAGTACTTTTAAGTGGTTAAAACTTTTAAAGTTATATTTTATATATTTATATCTGATTACTGTATTTATAAATATTCAATTATATAATTACATATATATAATGATAATAAAATATGAAAAAATATAATAATAAAAAGTGATTCAAAAGTTTGTGATAAAATTAAAAGCAAATATTTTATCTTCAAGAAGAAGGTACTTTTGGTAGTGCCATTTTAAATAAATCATCTATGGCATTTTCAACACTAAGGGGAGTCACAGAAGCAAAGCTAGCATGACCAAGCAATAAGCAATCTTTATCCTTAACACTACATCCACTGCACCTTTAAAATTGTTTCAGATATTTTGTCCAATCTACAATTTTTATCCAAAAATTTTAAAAACCTAGATAATTCAATGAAATAATTTATAAAAACTGTTCCAGATATTTTGCCCTCAAAATCAATTACTAAACTAATGTAAAAACAATTACAAGTACTTATAGAAAATTCAGCAGTTAAATAAATTACTAAACCAAACTACAAGGATGACAAAAAACTAGCATTTACCAAAACAGTGATTAGCTAATATTAAAATCAATACATTATGAATATTATGTTAAATGAAGAAAAATAAACATTTTAAAAACATTTACTGTTTAACAAATATTAATATTTGACAAAAAACAACAACAAATTATTTGTGCTTATTAAAAAGATATTTTAAAATAAATTTAAAAATAAAACATGGCATGGGTACTGTTATAGGCCTCCCTTCCCTCCCTTTATTCAGAAGTGGACTAATCCACTTCTGAGGGAAGAGAGGGCTATAAGAGGTACCATTTCAAATTAAAGTGACAAATACTTATTTTTCTATTAAGATAGTGGCAAACATTTCATATTCTACTACGATTGAAAATAAAACATTACTGTCCTTATTGAATATTGGCTAGCAAAATAAATTACTAAACAAACATAAAAATGGTGACATCTTGTTTTATTACAATTAGAAAATAACTTAACAAATAGAACATGGCATTGGTACTATACAAGAACTCAATAAATATATGCCAGAAAAATAAATTACAAAACCAATATAAGAAATGGTGGTTACTATAATTACAAAATAAATTAATAACTTATAGAGAAAATGCTAGCAAATTAAATTATTAAATCAGTGTAAAAAATGGCAGCAAGATATTTCACAACAATCAAAGCAAATAAATTAGCAAATCGACATGAAATTTTTTTTTGTTTAATTTATGTATGGATGGCTGTGTGTCCCTTCTTCACATGATGTTTGAAAAAGAAAATGGAAGGCAAAAACATATGGGCAGAGTTCACATTTGACCTGGTGACATCAAAGTGAGGGGAATATAAAGTTTTAGCCAAATTTGATATTAAAATGATAAAAAAATTAAAGTAGAGAAAAAATAGTATCATCCATTTATTAAGCTCTTTAATCATCCACTCATCCATTCATCTATTATTTATCTACCTGCCTATCTATCTATATGCCTATCTGTCTTTTATGTGTCTATCTACTGCCATACCTATCTATCTATAAATGCCAGTTTGCCAATTTTTTATTTATCTACATATTCACATTCTTCCCTCTATTTATTAATAATCTATTTATTCATATAAATATCTGTATATCTTTCTCTATCTGTCTATTTATCTTTCTACTTATCTGTCTGTTTATCTATCTATCTATCTATCTATCTATATATCTATCTATCTATCTATCTATCTATCTATCTATCTATCTATCTATCTATCTATCCATCCATCCATCCATCTATCTATCTATCTATCTATCTATCTATCTATCTATCTATCTATCTATCTATCTATCTATCTATCTATCTATCTATCTATCTATCTATCGATTTTATCTGCCATTCATTAGTAATTTATCTATATATACTTATCATATTTATCTACCCATCAATTTATACTTCCAGTAATCTATTTATCAATACATTTTAACTACTTGTCTATCTATTTGCCTATGCATATATATCAATGTATTCATATATCCAATTACTTATTCATCTACCTATCTAATTCATCCATAACTATTTATCTACCTATCTCCATATCTGTTTTTCTATTTATCCATTAATCTATATATTAAACCAACTACCTATTAGTCCAATCATCTGACTCCAACTCTACATTTCTCCTTATCTATGCATGTATCTATATATCTATCCAGTCATTCATTTAGATAGATAGGCAGACCAGTAAGTAGTTGGATGGATGGATTGATAAATTGTTGGATGTATAAATTGACAGTCAGAAAAAGACAGATGAATAGGTAGGTAGGTGGATGGATGGATGGACTGATAGATAGATCTCTATGTATAATTTAATGGATAGATAGATAAATAGATATGAAAATAGATAGATAAATAGGATGGAAGATAGATAGTTGAATCAATTGATGGATATGCAGTTAAAAATATAGATAGGTATATAGATAGCAGACAGAGAGATAGACAGGTAGGTAGTTAAGTCAGCAGAAAGATGGATGGATTGATATATTGATAGCTGCATGTATAAGATTGATGAATAGAAAGATGGATAGTTATATAGATAGATATGTAGGTAGATAGACTACTAATGAATGGATAAAAGAATGAATAGATAGATAGGTAGATAGATAGTTAGATAGGTAGATAGATAGTTAGATAGATAGATGGATGGATGGATGGATAGATAGATAGATAGATAGATAGACAAGCAGACATATAGATAAATAAATAGGCATGTAACTATATAGATAAGCAAATAAATAACTAGGTAGATGAACATATAAAAAGAAAGACTATATAGTAGATATATAGACATTTAGATTGATAGTTAATAGATAAATGGATATATGGGTGGCGAAATAGTTAAATAGATGATGTTAAGTTAAATAGATGTTATTTTTTCTTGCTTTTTTACCACATTAATACCACGTTTTATCAAAACTTTTTATTTTTTCCCTGCTCTGACATCACTAGGTCACATGTGAACCTTGCCTATTTTTTTTCCTTTTCATTTTTGTTTTCCAAGACTATGTGGAGAAGAGACATGCAATCTTTTATGTTTTGAGATAATAAAAAAAATTCATATTTTATTTTCTAATTGTATTAAAATATGCTACCATCTTTTTCATTGGTTTAATATTTTATTTTGCCAGCGTATATTTATTAAGTACTTACATGGTAACAATTCTCATGTTTTATTGGTTAATTTATTTTCCAATTTACTAAAAATATAATGTCATCACTTTTTCTGTTGATTTAGTAATTCATTTTAACTTATCAACAAGTTTGTCCCAAACTTTTTTTTTCTTTTCTTGCTCTGATGTCACAAAGTTAAATTTGTACCCTGACCATATTTTTCCCCTCCATTTTTTTTAAACCACACGAAAAAGTGACATACTACCCCTCACACTCCGAGAAATAATAAAAAATCCAAGTTTTATTTGATAATTTAGATTTTAGTTGTAGTAAAATATTATGCTACCATTTTTTTTCATATGTCATAGCATCGGCTGGGACGTGAACCCACACCTGTCTGCAACCAACTACTTGCTTGCAAGGCGGATGTGGTGACCTCTCGGCTAACAACGCTTGATGTTTTTAAATTGGTTTAGTAATGTATTTTGCTAGTGTATCAGTGCTATTATATATATGTTGATTTATTTTCTACTTGTAGTAAAATACGAATGAACTCTTTGTTGCCATGTATCAGTTATATAAGATGGAGTGAATAGCAGAAGTGAGCTTGAAAGTCCATCTATGTTCAAATCCTCTCTAATTACATTTAAAGTTCAGTACATACATTATACTTGTATTTAAATATTAGAGATTCCACCTAAATTCTGTCATCCTCTTTGTATATTGAAATGGACATATTAAGGTCCTGTATATGAGTTGTCAGAATGATTTAAAATTAACAAGGGTATGATAACAATATTGGCATCAACAAGGTCTTTGAGCATTTCATCAGATTTTCAATAATATGGAGAGCTGAAGAGTTGGAGGATGGAGAAGATTGAAGCCTGTCCATTAAAGTTTGAAGATTTGCTATCAATATAAACTGAACACTAATTATTTATGTGTGTGAGAGATGATTATCTGGACCAACTAATGAGTGCCGGTTCAATATGAAGTATGTATCTTGGAGATCATTTATATTTTTCAGACTGTGTGGTCAGTGTATCAGTTTTATAAAATGGTGTGGATAGATAAAGGGAGCTTGAAAGTCTGTATTCCAATGTCCTCTAATTACATCTAAAGTTTAGTATATATACTATATGATCATCATTTTTTATGCTTGCTCATAACTGTTACTAAATCAGGCAAAACTCTCCACAAGCTAGAAACTAGTTTGGGGTTATTGGATGAGTAGGCACTAGATAGGGATTTTATGCACAAACCTTCTGACATCCATTGATTACTCTGGCTTGCACTGAGTGGCACTACTGTGTGGAGAGTTTTGCCTGTTTTAATAACAGTTATAAGCAAGCATAAGAAATGATGATCATGTGATGTTTAGTGGTGTAATAACAATCCTGCTTAATAGGGTGGTGGTAGCTATGGTTATTAAAGAATCAAAGACAGCAAAATGTATGGATACTAAACTGAGTTTAGACCTATATGGCTATATAAGCTAATGAGCTTGAATTGAAAATATTATTGTGTTTTCAATTTTATTCTCATAGTTTTGCAGTTAAGTAGAGATAAAAGGTCACTGCTGAAGGGTTGCATTAGATTCTAAGATCTAGGTGCAGTGCTCTCAGATCCAAGGTTCCTGACTGATGAAGGCCACTAGCTAGAAACTAGTCTGGGAATATTGGATGAGTAAGCATTAGATAGGGATTTTGTGCACAAGTCTTCTGGCATCCATTGATTATTCTGGCTTGCACTGAGTGGCATTACTGTAAGGAAAGTTTTGCCTGTTTTTATATACATTATACTTGTATTCAAATAATAAAATAGTAAAATAAAGATTCCCTGCTTTAATTTGAAATGGTATTCATGTCATGCTTTATTTATTAATTTATTTTGAAATATTGTTTTACTAGATGCTAATAATTTGTTTTTGATTATCAAATATTAATATTTTCTAACGCTAAATATTATTTTTGAATTTTTTAAACATATTATCTATAGTATTTTGTTTTTAGTATTATTAATTACTGTTTTAGTAAATGCTAGTAATTTGTTTTCCATTTTTTGTCAAATATTACTATTTGCTAAACTCTAAATAATCATTTTTAAAATATTTAATTTTGTCTTGGTTAACATATTATACATAGTGCTTTAATTTTCATATTTGCTAATTATCATTTTAGTTGGTGCTAGTAATTTGACTTTTTTGTTACATTTTTATCTTTGTTTAGTAATTTATATTCCTGCCATATTTTTGATAAGTTTTTGTACTTGTTTTTACATTAGTTTAGTAACTACTTTAGGAGACAAAATACCAGGAATAGTTTTAGAGATTCCTTCTATGAAATCTCTGGATTTTTCTTTAACTTTTGATGAGGCATTTATTTATATAGAGATTGAAAGGCTGATCTTTAATTTAACTTTTGATAAAAATTGAAATTTTTGATATAGTTTGGACCAAATGATTGGGACAGTTTTATTGACACAGTAGATGTAATATCAAAGTTTATTTACCACTGGCCAGAACATCAGGGCTTCTGTGCTCTCCCTACTATCCAAAATGATATAGACTAGCACCCTTCTGGTTAAGCAGTGCACATACCCAATTCATGTCCATAAGATCCTAGTTCTAAAAGAAGTTTCAAACAACATTGTAAAAACTAAAATGATCATTACATTTTAGTGGAACCAAATGATGTACTAAATAAATTGGGTGTATGTGTGGGTAATTTTAACTAAAGAAGAAAAAAAATCACGCTATCTTTTTATTATTTAAAAAACAAAAAGAAGTCTGTTAATTAAATATATTATTTTCCAAATTTAATAGGAAAACACCTTGACTAGAGCTTTAATTTTACATTTTACATTTTTGGATTTTTTTTAATCAAATGATTTTTTTTAAAAAAACAAAACAAAATAAATCAAACTATATGTTAGGATCTGTTATGCAATAAAATTCATGCACTCTTTTGCACTTTTTTAAAATAAATTTTTACTTCCTTTTAATTTTCTGACTGTTTTAGTTAATGTGCAATTTACAAAGATTTCTGATGAAGGCTATAAATCAACTGAAACATGACCAATTAAGAGAAATGATTCGTCTTGCATTGGTGGTCGAGAGGTCAGCGCGACTGCCTTGCACTTGCAGGCAGTTGCCCGGGTTGTGGGTTCGTGTCCCGGCCGATGCTATGATACTTAAAAAAAAAATTAAGAGAAATGATAGTCTTTCATTTTCAAGAAAGCACTTCCACAAAAAAAGTATGGTTTTCTTCACTGTTAATATTCTTATTAAAAACATTTATTATTTCCTATTTTCTTCTCTTGCTGTAACAAGAAAACAAAATACTGCAAAATATTACAAAACAAGAGTTATAATATTTTTAAAAATGATGAGAACTTGTCTATAATATTTTTAAAGATGATGAGAACTTGTCTATCCTCTTCATGTACTTTTTATGTTTTTATAGTTTGGGAAAAACCTTTTTATGTTTTTATAGTTTGGGAAAAAATTCTCATCTGGATAAAGAAGTTGGTTCATTCATTTTCTTTTATTGAAGAATCTTCATACAGTTTTTTAATTAAAAAGTTGCAATGAAAAAGTATAAATATATTATAGTGATTTAGAATTCAATACATAATAATAAAAACTAGTCAAAAACTAATGGAAAACCATCACTGATCACAACAAAACTATTACAAGAGACTTCTTAGCATCCATAAACCTACTTCCCTGATTACTTTTTATTTAATATGTGATATTAAAACAGGCAACACTCTCTATAAATATTGCCACTCAGTGCAAGCCAGAGTAAGCATAAAAAATAATAATCATGTGACGTTTATTTAGAGATGTCTACCCATCCTTGTATATGTATTAAATGGATTATGTCCTGTACATGTGGGGTTCAGATTGACCTTAGGTCAACATGGGTGTGACAAAAATCTCAGCCTCAGGGTGACCTTCGAGCATTCCATCATCAGATTTTCAATTGGATGGATGGTTAAAGAGTTAGAGTGTGTAGTAGATTGGAGCCTGTCCATTAAAGTATGAAGATTGTCTATCTTAATATATATTTGAGCACTTACAGTATATATGTGTGTGAGATGATAATCTGGACCAATGATGATTGCTGATTTAACATGAAATACATATATTGGTGATTATTTATTTTTTCAGCATATATGTGCTTGAGTGTATCAGTGTTATTAGATAGAGTGGAGAGTGATGGGTCATCTGAAAGTCTGTGCTCATATACCCTATATTATATATATAGACACGGGTATATAACAAGCCTGTGTTTCAGTTATAATATATGATTATTTTTATTTTATTTTCCAACATTGTAAAGGAATTAATAAGGATTCCAATTGAAATAAAAGCATAATTGATGTATCAGAAGATCATATAAAGTTGGAGTACCAGAAGTCATAAATTTTCAGTCCAGAACCCTTTCACTTGTGAATTTGGCATTTCTCCACCAACAGAAATTGAACAGTCTAATTGTACTTCATATGCAAAAGAAGTAACCATAAGAGGAAAAATGTGATAAAGAAATTATTTGTCCTGAGTTTTGTTTTTAATATTCGATGCTTGAGTTTTATATGATCTTCTAAGCAACTAATTTTACAATTGATTTAATTAATATTTTAAATACTTATTTAGATAAATTATTGAAAGAGTGATTCTGATCACAGAATTATTTTCGTTAAAAAAAAATATTGCATTAGTTTTGTGAAGGATTCCTGAAAAGGTGAAAATGAGTACAATAAATAGAATTGATAAATATTAAAAAAGTATGCCAGGCATATAAATACATCTTAATCTATAAATATAGGTGATATAATATTAAAAACTTAGTTGTAAAACATTGAAGCGTCATATTATTATTTTTAATTATATATATTGTTACTCAATTATTGAGCACTGCAAGATTTACTAATGATAAAGTGATTGACTCAAAAATTAAAAATTTCTGGATTACTTCCCAATTGACAAAAATAGTAAACCAATTCGTCTTCTTTAAACTTTGGATTTTCATCAACCAAAAGAATAAACATCACATGATCACCATTTTTTATGCTTGCTCTTAACTGTTATTAGATCCTAAGATCTAGGTGCAGTGCTCTCAGATCCAAGGCTCCTCACTGACGAAGGCCACAAGTCAGAAACTAGGCTGGGAATATTGGATGAGTAGGCACCTGATGGGGATTTTATGCACAAGCCTTCTGCCATCCATTGATTACTCTGGCTTGCACTGAATGGCAATACATATAGAGAGTTTTGCCTGTTTTTTAACCAAAAGAATAGCTGGATTTAAAAATAATTTTAGAACAACTGATCATCTGCAAGTATTGAGAGAATTTGTAGAAAGATAATCATTATATATACTACAGATGATTATACAATTTGTGAAACTATAAACAAATCTCCATTAGAACATGCTATTCCATTATTTCGCTTTCTATTTTTTGTTGCTGTCTTTTATCATTTCTGCAGAAAACTTTTCTTTCTATTTTTCTTTCTAGTCTTGCATTGGTGGTCGAGAGGTCAGCGCGACTGCCTTGCACTTGCAGGCAGTTGCCCGGGTTGCGGGTTTGCATCCCGGCCGATGCTATGACACTTAAAAAAAACAAAAAAACTTTTCTTTCTAAAAGACTTCAACACATTGTATAATTGTAGGTCTCCATTGAATGATTTTGAGATAATTTTTATACTATAAATGGGGTCTGCCTCCCCCACGAAAACCATGTCCAAGTCCGTCACAAAATCCTTTTTTTAGAAAGTCTTATTTAATGTTCCGCATATCCAATCTAACAAAAATAATACATTTAACTGAAAGTTTTAATCATATATATATGAATAGCTTACTCTTAGAAAACTTTCTAATAATATATAGTTAAGCTTATATTAGTTTGGTTAATAAATGGTATTTTACCATGTCATTCAAACCTTCATTTAAAAATCATTGAATGCACTAAGAATGCAACTATTTACGAAAACATCAGATTTGCAGCTTTGTTTAGTTAACTTGAAAGAATACAGATTTATATTTCTGCAGTGTTCTGGCGATTGCAAGGAACAACAAATAATTAACGCTGATAAAATATTTGGGACTCAAAGAAAGCAAGGACGAATAATAGCTATGCCTTCAGCAGAAAATATAACGCATATATAAATACCTACAGGTGTGAATCAACTGCAGAACAATATTAAATCATCAGATGTCGAACTATATCTTAATTAAATATTGAAATAAAGTATTTCTGTTGATTAATTTAAATGATCACCCATTAATTGACAGCGTATTGCCATCTGACTCCAATGAAATCAATAAATCTGATATTTAGCAGATCTTTTAACAAATTAGTACAATTTGGATTTTTTTAGCAATTAATTCTTTTAATTAAGTGGCTGCTTTTTTATGATTTCTTAACAACTTTTTCCCCATTTATTTTTTATCTCTTAATTAACAGCTTGTTAAACTTTTTATCTCCGTATAAACAATCCCTTATAAAAATTTTTTTTACTTTTTATTCTAGAAATTTCTGATCTTTTTGTTTTCTTTTTTTTTTTTTGAGTATTAAATTATTTTAAATATAATTTTTTTATATTTTTTATTTTTTTTTTAAGTTAAAAAATGATAATCCAAAATAGAATTATTTTCCATTAACTTTAAAATATATTTTTAAGATCATTATGAATATTTTTATTAAAAGTAGTCTGTTTAATTTTTTTTATCTTTAAAAAAAGAAATTAAAATGCTCTTTACTTTTATCTATATTTAATACTGCAAGTATTTTTTAAAAATAATTTTCTAAAAACAAGGAAAGCTAGAGAAGAAATTAATAATATATAACTACATTGAAAAATGATTATTGGCTATCATTTTAAATATTGTATATATTATTATTGATTCTGCAATTTTATTTTCGGTAAGTTACTTTGTAAACTTTCCAGCAATATATAGTCTAAACACCTATATAAACTATTGTTTATTATTAACGCGATTTGATATTTATATCTCAAATCACATCTGCAAAATATTATTGCAAAATGTATTACAGAAAACAATTGTCAACTACTCCCATATACTGTAATGAAAATCGTTAGTAATAATATAAATCAAAATAAATTAATGTAAGATAACATCACATGATCACTATCTCTTATACTAGCACATAATTGTTATTAAACAAGGCTAAACTCTCTCCATACAGTAGTGCCACCCTGTGCCAACCAGAGTAATCAATGGATGCCAGAAAATATTATTATTAAAAATATTATTGTGTTTTCAATTTCATTCTCATAGTTTTGTAGTTAAGTAGTGATAAAAGGTGGCTGCTGGAGGATTGCATTAGATTCTAAGATCTAGGTCCAATGATCCAAGGCTCCTCACTGATGAAGGCCACAAGCCATAAACTAGTTTGGGTATATTGGATGAGTAGGCCCTAGATAGAGATTTTATGCACAAATCTTCTGGCATCCATTGATTACTCTGGTTGTCACAGGGTGCACTACTGTATGGAGAGAGTTTTGCCTTGTTATAGTGTAAGATAATGGATCTCTGTAATTTGAAGTCCCTCATATGCTACAGCGAAATAGTGGAGAATATTTTCCAATATTGTTCGCTATATGATATGGCTGAAAATTCATTTAAATATCTAATTATCAATATCTGTCTGTGAGATGATAAAGTTGTGTCTGTAAGATTCTGTAAGATGACAATTATTAAAAACTACAGGATTCAGAGTATAACCCAAATAAATTTTTGATGTAATAAAAATGGAAATGAATTGCTTATGCATATATATATTAGAATTGAGTAATGTAAGGTAAATTGGATAGGGTGATAATGGATCTGAAAAATATATTATCTGTTGTTCAAATTAATTTTAACAAAGAAGAAATAGTGTAAGCTTCATTGTCAGAAAAAAATGTTGCCTAAGTAATGAAATAATTTGACATTCTTCAATTCTTATGACATTTGAGTACTGGAAGTATTAAAGTCAATTTGCAATCCATAGATCTTTAGTTTTTGAGTTCACTATTCTTCTACTTTACTAAAGTTCACAAGACCTGTGAATAATTTGATTAATATTAATTCAATTTCATAAACAATCATTCAGAATTATTGCAATATCTGTCTATACCACAACAGCATATACATGTGAAGAAGTTAGAAATTTTTATATGTATATGAATTTACATTAAAAATCATTTTGTATAAATCTGAAGAATATGAGGAGTAACTCATGAATAGAGAGATGAAGTGTAAGATCTAAAGATGTCTGAATTAAAATATGTCTGATAACATCTAGTACTTTAATGAAAATTAATGGTTCCTTGATTAAAACTTATACTGTAATATTTTGTGTTTGGATATCACGAATTCCTAAGCAACTAATCACTTGATTATTTTACTCTGTACCAAAGATCAGCAAACTTTTTACCCCCTCCAACCCCATTTTTAGCTGCAATGGAGACGTATCTTAACTCCATCCTCATTCCCATTCACCACTAGGGAAAAAGATGAAAAATATGTTCATGAAAAATAAGGTTATGAATATATTTCAACATTTATTTTAATAATAAAACACAACAGAATCTGTATACATCTTAAAAGAAAATAAAAATTCTTTTAAAAAAAATAAATGAAAGCAAAAAATGCTTTGACAGTTTGATTTATTCAAAAATTTCTAATATTTAAATATTTATCACGTACAATAAATACTATTTTATAATAAGGCCAAAATCAAGGGGCAATGTTGTAATACACATTTCCCCTCTCCTAGAGTCATCAAAGTATTTATTTCCAAACTGCAGGAGGAAATAACACATATGTTTATCATGATAAAAAAATCATAAGATTGGGATTAAAGAGTCATACTTAGCTCATGAACTACAGTTTGCTGACCCCTGTTCTATATCATTTATCACAATGGGAAAGTGATTATGTTAAGAGCTGAGGGTACCATATGACTTTTTTGAATCACTGATGATTCAATTATTTATTTATATTCAGCACATATTAGAGCCTTTTATTGAACTCAAACTTCCAGATGAAAAGATAGTTAAAGAGTAACTAATAAGAAACATCTTTGTTGATGTAGTCTAGATAATTGAAAAAAACCCAGAGAATTAGATCTAGGATTTAATTTTTCATGTTAAATTAGGTAAATGGGAATATTTTGACATATTATTTTTATGGTGAATCTCTGGATGAGATTAAATGTTACAGTTAAATTAGGTTAGTGAAATAAGTCTACAAATGATTACCCTTTTATAATAAAAAAATGCTGGATTATATATTAACTTATGCAGATTTAATATTGATGGAGAAAATTCAAACAGCTTCATTTATAAAGGAAATTTTTAAAAAAAATCTTCAGATACTTATGAAAAAGCTAATAAATAAAGACTTTAAAAAATAAAGATTATGGATAAATAAAAAAAAGCCAGAGGTTTAAGAGAACTGTGATAACAGGTGATTTCAAGATTGACATAGACTTCTATCCTTTTATTATCAATGCCATTGTTGGCTTTACTGTTATCATTTATCAACAGAAAATAATCCACTAGTCAAGAGATTCATCATGGACCAATTCTGAGATGAGTTGCAATGAAAAACCTGGGAAATGTCTTTGTATATAAGGATATATATTTTTTTAACTGACACAAGTTATGATAATATCTGTGAGACTTTAGATGTAAAAGCTGAACAATAAAGAGAATAGGAAACAAGCAATAAAATAAAAGGAATCAAGAATAGGAAACAAGCAGCCATTTGATTTGAATACAGCTCAATTCTCATTTGAAGCTCAAAAATTTAGCTTAATATTGTCTTATTTTTTAATCATTTTAGGTGTAGTTTAATTCATTAGAAATGTGTACAATGATCAAAAATATTGATGACTAAAAAAGATCAGAAACAAAATGACTGGTCTCTATTATAACAACAATGAATATGCTTTTGAACACCCTAAAAATCAAATAATAGATACTTCAGAAAATTATGACAAACATGTGGCTTCTAAGAAATAATATTTATTTGATATCACTATATTAAATATGGCCTAATACTACACTAATAATAATAAATAAAACAGAAATTCATATAACATTAAATGCTAGTTAAAAAACCAAATTTATATTAAAGTTAAATAAAAAATAGTCATAGATCATATGACCCCATTTCTTTTAAGCTTGTAAGATATAAACAATGAGCATTGCCAATTGCTCAACAAGCTTTGTGATAAATGCTTAGCCAGAGAAAGCATTTAAAATATCTCTGTCAGGAACCTCCCCCCCCCCTCAAATCTCTGACCAATTGTTTCATGCTTTGGCATTCCTCAGAGAGGCAATAGGATAGTTTCAGATACTAAGACTACTAAAATATGGTTTGGCTGAAGATCTCTCAGCAAGATCTCTCCACCCCATATAGCTATTTGAGTTGGATATCTGGATATGAAGATATATAGGTGTCTGAAAATTTCAGATTTTCCACTCAATAGATAACTTTTAGATATACGTTGACTTTGAGTTGGTATTTTTAGATCTAGTCATTGAAACTATCCTAGTGCCTCACTGAGGAGTCCCATAGCATGAAACCATTGGTCAGAGGTTGGGGGGGGGTCCTGACATATTTTAAATGCTTTCTCTGACTAAGCATTTATCACAAAGCTTGTTGAGCAATTAACAATGCTCATTGTTTATATTAAAGTTCTCTCATAACAATTTATGTTTTGCATTATTGAATAACAGTAATTTTAAAGATAGAGTTTCCTTAGAATTAAATAATAGAAAATATACAATTTTAAATTATGATCCTGATAAAAAAATAAATTCGAAATTGATTGATATTATGAAAGTTATGGGAGAAAACTTAATAGAGCTACTACTTTAAGTTATTATCCTAATGATTTATAGCTTCGAAAATTTTCTTTAATCATAAATCTCATAAAGATAATTTCCTTTAACGTTTATTTTCAATTTTACAGGATGGGTTGTTGATAAAATTTTAACATTTCTTATAAAAAAATTTAAAAATTATATTAATTTTGGTCAAATTTTGGGTCTTTTCTTCTTTTGAATCATTTAATAAAATAAATAAATATCTGAAAGAAAAATGATGGCATTCATGCTAAAAATGTACAACACAAGTTTATTTATTACACTAAATTAAAATATGATTAATATTTAGTACTTTAATTTTTATCCAGTGTGATTGCAAGACAATCAACACATTAATTAATGACATTTAAAGTAAAATTTAATGACTAAAAAGGGGGAGGGGCTTCATTCAATATAATAAGTAGTCAGAAGCCTATTTTGATGACATATAACAATCAAATGTATTAATATTATATTTTTAAATATATATATACAGTAGGTTAAAAACTGTTGAGACACCCACTTTTATAGATTAAAATTCTTATTAATGGTATTTTGCTTGCAGCAAAAATTACAATCATTGTATAGTAATTGAACATTTTAGTTGCCATAATTATAAGTTGTTTTGAGAAAAAAAATGTACATTATGCAATCAGTCACTAAATATAAGTGTAAAATATTATTTACTGTATAGATTTTGTTTAATTTTAAATCATAATATAATAAATTGTTTCAGAGATATCCAAGCCAAAGGAAGCACTATGGAAGACAAAGATATCAATAAAAGAAATATAATTTTCATTCAATATAAAACTAAAAATAAGTTTTGGTCAAATACATTACTATTAATAATTAATTTTAAATTGTATACTATATTAGCAGAAATATTCAGTCAACTAATTTTGAATTAAAATTTTCTAATCAAATTAAAATTGCTATTATCATTAATCTACAGTATTTTCAATAAAAAGGAAAAGGAAATGAATGACTTATGAATTATATAATTAATAATCTTTTATATGATGAAAAATTATTAAATCTAAGTTAAAAAATAATATTTACTTGCTATATTTAAAATCATAATTTGTTTCAGACATATGCAAGACAATGGCATTATAGAAAACTTAAAAAGTTATAGTATTGAAAAAAAATACAAATTTCATTCAGCATAAAACTAAAAATAAATTCTGTTGATATATTATCAATTATTAATTTTAAAATGTGTACTGTTGTGTATTAGCTAAAATATTCAATCAAGCAATTTTAAATTAAAACCTTTATGAATGCTAATTTCAGTCAAATCAAAATTGCTTATTATATTAAATATATTTTTGATATTTAAATACAAGTATATTTAAATATACTAAATCTTAGGTGTAATTAGAGGTGATTTGAACATGGACTTTTAAGTTCCCTTCAGATATCCACTCTATCTCATACAACTGACAACACACATGTGAAAAATATAAATGATATCCAATATATGTATTTTGTGCTAAACCACCACTCATCAACTGGTCCAGATCATCAACTCCCCTACAAATAATCAAAATCACCCCAAATTCACAACTCAACCAGACTAGCCTAAAAAATTTAAACTCTATATCACTACCAATGGTTCACTGCTACAAGCAGACTTCTTAAGTGTAAAATAGCTTATCTTCAAACCTAAATAAACCAGCTTCACATTTGTCCATCCTTCAATCTTTCACCATCAAAATGTATTTTTGACATAGAAAAGAGAGGGGGAAGGAAATGATTTAATGCTTTATGCATTTAATAATAAATTTTATTTGATGAAAATGCAATACAAATAAATTGAAGTTTTATGCTTTTAATTTTTATTTAAATAATCTGTATTTCTGCCATGACAACCTACTGTATTATAAGAAAAATTGTGAGGTCATGTCAAGAAAATGGCTTCTACAGATAATAAATAATGCATATGTATATAAAATGTTGTTTGTTTAAATCTGAGTAATACTTACTGTAAAAAGGCTTAAATATTTATTACAATATGTAAACATTAATAATATTTTTTTCTTGTTTAATATGTCAGAAGTTTTATTTCTTTCAAAGTTAACTGATGATTAGGGTGTGGTAATGATCAGTTCTATAAATTGACTAGCTTTAGAATTGTTGTTAAATAACAAGTCTTTATAATTATAACAGTACAGTTAATGAGACGCTGCTAATACTGGTTTTTTAATTTTACATAATTTCTCATAAATAATATAAGATTATGAATTTTTAAAAAATGCAGCTTCATATTGTTTTTTATTTTTTTTACAATGTTGTGGAAGAACACAAGACATTGGCAACTCTGATCTTACTCTTATCTTGATTCATTTTTTTGTACATTTGTGTAATGAAAACAAACTTTTTACTAGTGATATTAAATTTCTTTTAAAAAGTTTTCAGCTACATACATTTTCAACTGGATTCATAGCAGCAACTAATATCACCAAACATCACATTACTTCCTCAAAGAATCACCACAACTTTCAAGATTCACTAACTTCAACAGCTAATATGGTATTTTGTTGACACTTTGGATAAAGATGAAGATAAAACAATGATGATGTCAACATTTATGAGCTTGTGCAATCACATACGAAAGAATTAATGCAAATGAATGAAGAAAAGGAGACAATAAAGAAAAGATGATCAACAAGCCTGTAGAAAAACCATGAACAACATTTCCAAAAAAATTGACTTGATTTAAAACAATCTATCAAATCTAAAAATACCTTGTATCAATAATGAGATCTTACAATACCCATATTGTACAAAAATAAAATCAAAGACACATGTCAGATATTTATTCTAAACTTTTTCACTAGAGATTCTTAGCCATCAACATTTTTTGTATCTCAAAAAAAAACCCAAGGTCATCAAAGGATTTAAAAGACAATGATAGATTATTAGAATGAGCCACTGATGGTTCAAACAACTGAACAATGAATGCTGAATGGATGGATTTCCAGAAAGAACAACTTTCTTTTAATATAGATTTAAGTTGCATTATTTTACATATGTACATATTTTAAGTGCATGCCCTCTATAATACACAATAGTACACTTTATATATGCACATATTGTACATTAAGATTTTTAAAATTACTATATACATTAGTACTAGGTTGTTTTTAATACATTTTTAATGTGATTTTTTATCTGCAGAAATGAGCTAAATTTTTTTTTTATAGAAAGCCATTATAATCTTTTGTTTTTTTATACCCTTCTTATTCATCTTGCTTTATGATGAATTTTGGGGAACCGGTTATCTTCACTAAATGGTGTAAAGATATACATGAGTTATCAACAGCAATTAAAAATTGTTTACAACATTGTTTAAAAAAATGCATTACAATAGTTATTTTTACCTGCTGTTGATATCTCGTGTATTATTATTTCATGTAAATATTATTTTAATATATTTTAATAATCAACTTCATTACATTCTTTTAATCTAATAACTTGAGCAAGACCACGGGTGCAACTAGTATGATATAAATATGAAATTGTCTTGTGCTCTCAAGAAGACTGCTTCAAACAAAACGTTCTAAATGATTGTGATGACATCTTGATGGTAGATAATTATTGAACTATTTTCATTAACTAATTCAGGAATCTCCAAACTACAACCCATGGGTCATATCTGACCCGTGATATGGTTATTCAACCCATGATATGATTTTATCTGACCCACGAAAGAAAGAATTGTGCAAAAATGTGAACTAATTTTCCAATGAGAATTTGCAAAAAGCATGGAATGTTGAGAGGGCAATTTAATGAAATAAGTTTAATTATTTATTAGTAAGTAATTTATTTCAAAACAAATGACCACATGCTTAAATTGAAAATTTTAAATTATTTTTAATGTTTGCAATTAAAATAAATGGACAATTGTTGGAAAGTTATAAAATGAAACTTGTTTGTTTGTACTACATTTTGTTTTTTGAAAATGATTGAAAAATTTTTGATTTAAGCTATTGGTTTTGCAAATAAATTGCCTAAAGCTTGTGCGGTTAAAAATGCGAAGGTAGGGATCTCTACAGGTCTTAACCACAAGCTTATGCATTGGAAGAAAAGAGGGGAACCCTTCTTTGCTTCAACCTACTTTCTATATAAATAGGTGAAGCTGAAGTGGTTAGATCTGAGAGTGTGAAGCTATTCAATACTTCACTGATTAAGACCACAATTCCTATTATACATTAATACTCACGAAATCTTTCGATTTATGAGTCAATGGAAAGATCTTATAGTTAGAAATCTATTACAATAATTTAAAGTTGTAATTATAAATTTATTTAATGCACATTCTTCCAACACTTAAGCTTGTGGTTAAGACCTGTAGAGATCCCTACCTTCACATTTTTAACTGCACAAGCTTTAGGTTTATTGCCTTACTAAATATTACTTACGTAATCAATGTGCGTTAAATAAAGTTATAAATAAATTGCCTGGTAATAAATAGTTAAACTTATTTCATTAAATTGCCTCTTTTTTTTTAATTGCAAATATTGAAAATTGTTATTTGAATTTTTCTATTTGGTACTTACCTGTTTATTTCATTTCCACTAAATAAAGTTATAAATCACCATTTTGCAATAAATTTATGTTTAAAGGTACATTTTCACTTATTCAAATATTTGCTTATACACTTACAATTTTAATATATAGGTCATTCCATCATCAGATTTTCAACTGGATGGTGGTTGAAGAGTTGGAGTGTGGAGTGGATTGAAGCCTGTCCATTAAAGTGTGAATATTGTCTATCTTAATAAATATCTGAGCACTTATTGCATATATGTGTAGAGATGATAATCCGGACCAACTGATGATTGCTGGTTTAGCATGAAATATGTATATTGGTGATTATTTATCTTTTCAACATATATGTGTTCAAGTGGAGAGTGGTGGGTCTTGTGAAAGTGTGTTCATATACCATAGATATTACATATATAGGCACAGGTATATAATAAGCCCGTGTTTCAGTTATTACATTGTAGAGATGTCTGCCCCATCCCTTGCATATGTATTAAATGGATTATGTCCTGTACATTTGGGGTTCAGATTGACCCTAGGTCAACATGGGTGTGACAAGAATCTCGGCTTCAGGGTGGCCTTTGAGCATTCCATCATCAGATTTTCAATTGGATGGACGGTTGAAGAGTTGGAGTGTGGAGTAGATTGAAGCCTGTCCATTAAAGTATGAGGTTTGGCTATCTTAATATATATCTGAGCACTTATAGTATATATGTGTAGAGATGATAATCTGGACCAACTGATGATTGCTAGTTTAGCATGAAATACGCATACTGGTGATTATTTATCTTTTTGACATATATGTGTTCAAGTGTATTAGTGTTATGAGATGGAATGGAGAGTGGTGGGTGTGTGAAAGTCTGTGCTCATATACACTATATATTACATATATTAATGCAGGTATATAATAAGCCTGTATTTCAGTTATTACAATTTTAGTAATTTCATAATTATTTAGATATTTATTCTTTTTTTAAGTTGCAACATGAGTTGGGAAAAGAAAAGAAAAATTGATGATGAACATTGGATGCTTAATGAAGAATGGAATGCAAGATACTTCTTTATACAATCAAAGAATAAAGCCATATGTCTGATTTGTAAATACAATATTGCTGTCTTAAAAGAATACAATATACACCATCACTATAAAACAAAATATCCTTCAACATTTTCACAATTTAAAAAAATGCAGCATTCAGATAAATTTGAATCACTGTATCACTGTCTGCATTCTTGGCAAGATTTTTTCACTAAGGCAAATTCAAAAAATGAAGGTTTAACCTTGGTAAGCTATAAGTTTACTTATATGGTGGCTAAAAGAGGGCAACAATTACTGATGTCAATATCATCAAAGAATGTATGACAGAAACAGTGACTGAGTTATGCCCAGAAAAACTTAATCTTTTTAAAACAATAAGTCTTGGACCAAATGCTGTTGCACAGTGGATCAAAAGTATGGGAAATAGTATTGTTCAACAAATTGTAGGCAAATCACAGTGTTTCCCTCAGTATTTTCTTACATTGGATGAATCAACTGATGTTTTTTATACTTTACAACTCCTAATATTTTTTGTGGCATCGATGATGAACTTAATGTCACACAGGAATTAATATCACTTCACAGTATGCCTGACACTATAATAGGAGAGAATATCTTTAAAGAAGTACAAAAGGCATTAACAATATAATTTAGATTGCAATTATTTATAGTGCATACAGTTGATGGAGAAAAAACATGTCTGGCCAAAGGTGTGTTTAGTTGAACTAACGCAAAAGCTTGTGAGAATGTGGGAATAACAAAACCAATATTTTTTCACTGTATTATTTATCAACAAGCACTTTGTGGGAAATGAATTGATATGAGCTATGTCTTGAAACCTGTTATTTCTATGTTTAATTTCATTTACTCTCATGAACTTAATCATCAACAATTTTAGTATTTTCTTGAGGAATGTGATTCTGAGTGAGGTGACTTGATATATTATACTGCAGTTCGATGGCTTAGATATGGCAAGGTTCTTTCATGATTTGTTCAGTCCAGGAATGAAATTAATATATTTCTTATTAAAAAAAATAATTAGGAGCCACTTTTATCAAATACTGAGTGCCATTGAAAGTTGGCATTCCTTGCAGATCTGGTGAAACATTAGAACAATTTGAATTTAAAGTGAAAGTAATTTAGTTTGTGACTTATTTTCTGATATTAAGACATTCATAGCAAAGTTGATACTTTTGGAAAGCCAAATTAAAGATTGTAATTTTGCTCATATGTCATACGGTTCAGAATTGCATAAACAAAGGTGAAGCATAATTTCCATCTATGTTCACAAATTTAATCATTTCAGATTTAAAATAACAATTTCATAATAACGTGAAAGACTGAAACCTTTGACAAATGCATCTTTAAAATGCTTACATGACAGCCAATCAGATGTAATAATGACTGCACAGGGAACTCTCAATTCAAAACAGAAGGCAGAGATTTTATGAGAAAAAGATGGTTCCACCTTCTTCTCTACTTTAATTTATATATAAATAAGCCAGACTCAGGTATTTTGAACTAAGAGCATTAAGCTTTAAACACCACATTTAATTTACTAAATATTATATAATAATAACATGAAAGGCTGTAACAATTTCAGTAATTAGATTGTTTCAAAATTCATTTGACTATGATGTGGCAGAAGTCCCAAATCAAATTCAAATGGAAATTGTTGAACTTCAGGAAAACGATCTCATATTAAAGACAAATACAAGGAAGGAAATTTGATCGATTTTTATAATTCTTTGAACCCTGTACAGTTTCCAAATTTAAAAAAATTTGCAAGTAAATTTATTTCGATTTTTGAGACAATGTATCTTTGTAAACAAACTTTTTCCTGAATGAAATATATCACATCAAAGTACAGGACAAATTTATCTGATGAAAATTTGAACGCTATTTGTAATTGGCATTTCAAAATTTTAACCTCAATTTAATAATATTTTAAAAACACAAAAATAATTTCACCATTTACATTAACAGTTATAATAAGCCTGTGCTTCAGTTATTACATTGTAGAGATGTCTGCCTATCCTTGCATATGTATTAGATGGATTATGTACTGTACATGTGGGGTTCAGATTGACCTTAGGTCAACATGGGTGTGACAAGAATCTCAGCCTCAGGGTGGCCTTCGAAGATTCCATCATCAGATTTTCATTTGTATGGACAGTTGAAGAGTTGGAGTGTGTAGTAGATTGGAGCCTGCCCATTAAAGTATGAAGATTGTCTATCTTAATATATATCTGAGCACTTATAGTATATATGTGTGGGAGATGATAATCTGGACCAACTGATGATTGCTGGTTTAGCATGAAATACGTATATTGGTGATTATTTATCTTTTCAGCATATATGTGCTTGAGTGTATCAGTGTTATTAGATAGAGTGGAGAGTGGTGGGTCGTGTGAAAGTCTGTGCCCATATACCCTATATATTAACGGTTATCTTTTTTTTGCCTGAATATTTTTTTTTTTTATCTTTTTTTTTATTACGGTAAAGTAGTGAAATAAACACGCGATGTTTTTTTTTTTTTTAATTAAAACTTTATTTGTACTTTTCCAAATATATTCAACAATTAGTAGCAATCCATAAACAAATTGTGTGAACTTAATATAGAAAGTTTTTAAAAAGCTTATCAATTTCTAAGTACCTTAAATATTGGAGAAACTCTAAAATAATTTATTTTTAATTTTTTTTTTTTTTCATGAAAAATATACTTAATTCGGAATTATTATTTGTATTTCCAAATGAGGTAAGAACTCAGTAATACAATTGTGTGGTCGTTTACTTAGAGGTCATGTGACGAAACAACTTTTAGCTTTTGAATTTGATGCTCTAGCTCTATGTTAAAAGCACTTAATAAAGTATGTGAAATACGTGAATTTTTTAAAAAATAAACATTAATTTAAATGTTTCAGACTTTGTCTCTCTAAAATTTAAATGAAGAAATATTTTTAATTTTTTACTTCCTTTTGGTTGGTCAAATTATAGTGCAATCATGAAAAAATGTATTCTCTATCCAGGTAGACTGTCATTAATCGAAATCCTTTGTTCCAAGACATTTTTGGATTTATGAGTTTATCGCATTTTTGGATTTATGAGTTTATCGGATATTAATAATAAACCTCCCTCCTCTTCATTAAAATCCCAAACTCCGCTGAAAATTTAAATAAGTAACTTTACTATCTATAATTTATATATATTTAAATACGTTTTATATGCTGGGGATTGGCTATCTTAATATCTATCTGAGCACTTATAGCATATATGTGTGGAGATAGTTATCTAGACCAACTGATGATTGCTGGTTTAGCATGAAATACGTATATTGGTGATTATTTATCTTTTCAACATATATGTGTTCAAGTGTATCAGTGTTATGAGATAGTGTGGAGAGTGGTGGGTCGTGTGAAAGTCTGTGCTCATATACCCTATACATTACAAATATAAACACAGGTATATATAATAAGCATGTGTGTCTCCGTTATTATATTAATAATAGCATAGTATTTTAAGCTTATTTGTATAAGCACAAAATTTATATATATATTATTAATTAATCCATAAATCAAAACATTTGGCAGTTTTATGCACTTAATAAATATTTTTTAATTAGTGGTATTAAATTAATGCTAAGTGTGTATAGAAAAAATAGTTTAATAAAATTTTGTTTGATATAATATTTTGTCAAACAGTAATTTAGAAAATTACTATTGCAAAAAAACAAAAAACAAAATGAATGGTTTAAGTTAAGTAATAATCTTTAAAGGGGAAAGAGTTCGGTTTCTTTAATGCTCTGTTGACCAAAGTAATAGAAGAGAGAATTTTTGACCCTTTTAAATTCTGTTAAATGTAAACATTTTTCAACTGCTCTTATTATTTGAATTAAATCACTAAAAAGAAAAAGTACAATAACGTATTTTTAAAAAAAAGAATTTATAGTCAAAAAAAGAGAACACTTTGGGGGAAAAAGAATTAGTTGGTTTATCTATTTAAAAGTTCTCTTGTAAAAATTTGTTTCAAAACAGAAAACACTTAATGGTGATTTAAATTGAGTTAAGAAACAAATTGTGTTTTAGAGTTCTTTTATTTTAAACTTATTTAAAGCAATGAAAAGTTTGGAAATAAATTATTTGCAAAAAAAAAAAAATGTTTGGAAATAAATTATTTGCAAAAAAAAAAAAGATTAATCTCTTTTTTTGACGTATAATTTAAGTCTGCCAACCGTGAATATATCTAATTATTTTCCTTCCATTATCATTAACAATCTTTGGTAAATGAGTATGGCCATTCTAATTGCAAAATAAGAAAAAGCAAGCAAATAAAAAGGCAAAACTCTCCACTATTTATGGAGAGTTTTGCCTTTGTTTACAACAATTATGTGGTTGTATACAGATGGTGATCATGTGATGTTTAAGATGATTTTTAGTTTCTAGATGATTTCAAAATATAAAATAAGATGATTCTTGTGATAATTTTACTAAATAATCCTCGACTATAAATCATCAAATAACAGCCACTCGCAAATGAATTTCCAACTAGAAGAAGAAAAAAGAAAGATAAAAAATAATACAGTAAAAATGAGTTCTACTAACAAACAATTCGAGAAATACAAAGTGTCCACATATACCATTCCTCTATTTTGATATTTTGTGAAACTGTTTTTAACTTATTCCACAGCAAATTTTTCATTTCGAAAGACTATTAACATTCGTCTTTTATTGTATCTTTACTCATAAGATTTGAAAAGCACCGAATGTACGATGATATGGAGAGTATTTAGGACATTTATATGTCCTCATATGTTACGTCTTGGCTTTTAATCTGTTTATTTGACATCTGATGAAACTATCTTTTAGATTCTTCTGCAACAATTGTAGTTCTCCATTGGGTTTCATGCTCAGCTCTAATCCTCCAATAAAAGCATTCAAAATGGCAACTCTTTTGAGCGTAAGATAGTCTTTATAACAAACAGAAGTGGAGTTTGCAGTTTCACCAAAAACTTGGCACTTATTATAAGAAAGCAAAATACTGAACAATAAAAAAATTGAACTTTATAATTAAATGAATATATGTATCAATATTTTCTAGACAAAAGCAAAAAATAGCTGTTGAAATTCATCATGAAATGTGATGTGAAGCAGAGAGTTGCAAGATCTAAAGAAATAACTGGTTGCATCTGCTGTTTATATTCAAAATATTTGTGCAGATGGTTTGTATTTTTAAAATGATCGTAAATGTAGTATCTTCTAAGAGTATGACTTCTTTCTCACCAACCATAAAGCTGCATTATATTACAATGCACATAGAAACTGAATAATGGGCTAACATGTTTTGTATGCAAGAGTATTGGTAAATCAGGGATTGGTATTCATTGCAAATTCTTCTCTAGTGTTCATAATTTTTACTTTGGTTTTCTATATTTTTTATTTTTATTTATTTTTTTTGAAGTTATAATAGTCATGTAAATGGATGTTCCATATAATATTTTACTTTTACAATCACTATTTTAACACTTATCTGATCAATTTGGATTAAACTAAGATCTGTAATCTCTATCTAAAAATAATTAGATTCTAATTCACTGGTCTCTCTTGGATGGTTATTGGAGTTTGCAATGATCAAGCTACACACACATATATTTTTGATCTAGAAATCCACTTAGACATGCACATGGCAGGCAGTCCTGTTAATCAGATTAAGAATCTTCATTTCATTGCTTTAATTATCCTCCAAGAGATCAACAATTTAAATAAATGGTGAAGAATAATACATGATGATGTTTTTTGTATGATGATTGGCTAGAACCAGAAAAGTATTTTTGGTGGGCCATTTTTTCTGTTGGTTTAATTTTAATGTCATTTATTGCCCTTTGTCTTTTAGCAGAAGAAAAGTGATAGACTCAAAAGCTAAAGTTTCTTAGGTTGAAGCACAGCTTGTTACTTCAGTTGTTCAAATGGCAGATAAACTTCAGAACAATTTATTATTTGATGGTTTATTTAGTATCAAGGATTTATCTTCAGCAGCTTAAAACAATAGTGACATAATGCATACTAAATGTTAAGCAGAAGATATATATATAATATTATAAATTGATGTCTGTATTTCTTCAAAATAATATACGCAAATTTATAAATTAATATTTAAAAAATACAGTATTTAAAAGCTTATAAAAAATATATGTATAACCGTCACTTAGGAGTGCTTTCAACTAACTTGTAGCTTTGTCAACTATCACGTTTAAAATGTCAGCTTTCCCATAATTCTATGATGTTAACTTTCCCATAATTCTGTGATCTTAATGTTTGCTGCCTGCCTATTAACCAAATGTTGCTTGTATTTACATATCAACATAGCCTCTTTAATTTTCCTTTTTTTATTATTTCTTTCAGTTTCCAATATTTTTACATTATTATAATTAAAATCGAAACCATATATACATGATTTATTATGGTCATAAAAGACAGAAGCTGATAAATTATCATTATTTTTAAATTTTTGTTTTGTATTTTGAACCCTTTTAAATAACAATAATTGTTTCTTTGTTCTTTTTTTCCAATGTGCACCTCGATTCACCTATATATACATGACCACACCCACTGTCCATTTGTAAATGATACAATTTTTATTTGTAAATAAAGTTTTATCCTTTGCATTGTTTATTAATTTATTTAATGTAGGCGGTTCATAAAATGCAATATCACATATTCCTTTATAAATTTTCTTAATGAAACTTGCCTGTTGATTTGAAATATATGGTATTGATATCCACAATTTTTTATCAGAATTAACACTATTATTATTTTTAATATTTATAAGTAAAATTTTTAATAGTATAATAATCAGAATCATAATTGTATCCAATGTTTAACAATTCATTATAATAAGTTTCAATATTTTTAGTTTTATCTGATGCATATTTACAAAGGTTATCATTTCTAAATAAAATGAATTTCAAACCTGCCATTTTATGTGACATTGGTACTTATATATATATCAGGGATGAAGTGGCCATGTATTGAATGGAATGAGTGCTTCCGTAGAAAAATTTACTAAAACTTTCATAAGCTTTGATTAAAATTCAATTTAAAAAATTCACTTTCAATTTTTTTTTACCAACAATTGAATTGTTTTTATTTGACTAACACATTCTTGGTAGATTATAAGAAGTTCAAACAATGCTAAAATCTAATTTACAGTTAAAACTTTTAAGAATGTTAAAAGAATTTGGAAAATAAAAATATATTGATAATGTACTCTCTGATTTACAGATAAGAGAGTTTCATATTATTCTATATGTGTGTAATATATATTAGTCATTATTACATAAAAAATGTTGTGACAAATGAAATAAAAGAAGTGTGCTTCTGTTCCAAAAAATGCCATGCTTCATCACTGATATATATATATATATATTGTACATTCATAGTCTAAATATAAACCTGGAAGTATTATATTTCTAAAAACAATTGTGGCTTATTTTATTGTAATTTTCAATTGATTTTAAAAAAGATCAGGTAGTTGACCTCACAAATAAATAGTAATTAACAATATATCTTGGTGTAAGATGATGCGTAAGTTGTTTTTTTTTCACTGATGAAAGCTTTTATTCAACAAAAGGATAAAATACACAACAGTTAAAAAAGGTTTACAAAAAGATAATGACATAGCAAAATGAAATTCAAGTACAATATGGTGAAGGGAAGGGAATACATATGAAATGGGAAGGGGATATGGAAAGAGTATGTAGTCCTGGCAAAGAAGAGTCTTTGGAAGGAAACAATGTTGATAGGCTTGGTTTCCCTGGTGGCTTGATAAGATGATCCATATATGACATTAACTTTGGAGGAATTGCTATATGTTAAGTCTTTAGAGGTTTCAGGAATGAATGAGATCTCTGAGTTATGCTTAGATGCAACAGGCTGATTTTTGTCTTTTGTAGATGTGGAATTTTAGTTTTTCCTGTTGTATTTGGAGTGGTGTTATGATTGGTCATGTTTTTCTTTTTGACTTGTTTTTTACCTTTGATAGAGCAAACCACAGTCTGAAAGGGAGGAAAATCCAGAGGGCAAGGAGATGGAGACTTTGAAATATGTTCTTTGGTGATGATGTTTTTAGTAAGTTTTTGTTTGAAATTTGATTTGGATAAAATTTGGGTAATTTTGAAGTTCATGTAGTTTAAGTCTCTGCATATTTTTGCCGCTAGAGGCAGCAGCCATCTTTAAGCCATTTGAAAGAATGAAAAGTAATGAAGAAAACAATTTTGAAATGGAAAAATTAAATATATTGATGTAAAAGCAAAAAAAAAAAAAAAACACTGGAAAACTTGTTATTAATAATTTTAGTTGAGTAATGAGAAAATTGAGTGGATTTTTAGGCTGTTAGTTACTCCAGAGGAGGGGATGTCTGAAAAAAAAAAAAGATTGTTAGAAATGGCCTAAATAACTGGAACAATGCACAAAAAACTTTATAAACAAGTTCAGAGTGACAGGGGAAATGGAGTAGAAGAAATATTTAAGTGTCTAAGAAAGAATCAAACCCTTTATGGTCCATGAAACAGTTGAACCACCCACCAAACAGGGGAGAGGGATGAGGTAAGTTAATTGCTGATAAGCACAAGGTAGACATAGGGAAATTATGTTTAAAATGCATTAAAACTGAGATTTAGTGGATGAAAGAGCACATTAGCATCAAAATAAGGCCTTTAAAGGGCCAAATAAATATAAAAGATACTTTTTACTGCTGCAAAACCAACTTTTCAAAGTCATTCTGTGGGAGCTATGAGGAGGATGACTTGCCAATAAGAGCTCCACCTATGGACTAACTAATTTTAATTTTTTTAAATAAATGTTATATTAAATTGTTGGTTTATTTGAAATAGCAATAAAACATAAAGTTAATATTTTATTTTTAGAAAGACTTAATAAAGTAAATTACATATTATTAGATTCATTTGCTAATATTTTTATTTACTGCATAAATTTACCAAATAATATGTGAACACAGTCAAACAAAACTGTCCATTATTATTTAGAGTGTGTATGCATGTGAATGTATACATATTTGTATTGTTTATGATATTAAGACAATATTAAATTACAGGTATTTAAAAAATATTAAATACTGAGTATTAAATAAATAATATACAAGGAATGTTTAAATTTTATTTGAAAATAGGATTTTAAATATTTATTTTAATTTGTAAATTTATTTATTTTATTAGAGTTGTAATTCATTTATATTTTTATTAAGCTCTTATATTAACGAGGGTGATATAATACACACACACACATGGTTAACATTATAATTTTAGTTTAAAAAAAAAAAAAAAATCAAAAAGGAAGAGAAAATGAATTTTAAAAATAAAAATAGCTTCTCTTTGTATAAGATTATTTTTTCTACATTTCAGACAATGCTTGGTGTAAGGAATGTTATTTTTTTTATTGTTTTAATTTAAAAGATAAGTAATTTTTTTACAGTAGGCATTGTCAAAGTTAAATTACACAAAGCAAGTGGCATGGAATGCAATTAATGTTTAGAATTTTCTGGCTTATCTGGAGTTATCTGATTAACGCCTGGTTTTAGAAGTTTCTCAGAAAAACAAAGGGATGGTAGCTATACAAAAGCCCCCAAAGTTATTAGTTACTTATTTATTGGCTTATGAGAACACCCTTTCTGTTTTTTTTCTTTGTGTTAAAAAATTATGAGATATGTATCAGTTGATTAATTAATAAAAATTATTGTATAAATAAATTTAGCCAATAAGAATTACTTTTTTTATCTGATATGTAAATGTTTGTAATATTTTAGTGTTTAAATTCTGAAAATAGCCATTTTGCTGTGCTTTCTGATGAAAACCAGTCTGCTGGTTGAAATATTAAAGCAGCTTTATAGAGAAGTAACTGTGTGTTATTTATTAGTATTTATATATATACATATTGTTGATCTGAGTTCTATGTTACTTATTAATACATACTTACTATGATTTTTAGATAAATATAGGGATTTGAACTGAGACTTTCAAGCACCCTTCAACTATCTGCACTATGTCATACAACTGATACACATAACCACACACATGTAGGAAAGATAAATAATCACCACTATATGTATTTTATTCAAACCAGAACTCATCAGTTGGTCCAGATTATCATCTCCCACATATATATATAATCAGTGCTTAGTTTATATTAAGGTAGCAAATCTTCATACTTTAATGGACAGGCTTCAATCTACTCCAACTTCCAACTTTTCAGCCATTCATACCATTGAAATTCTGATGATGGAAAGCCCAAATCCCATGCTGATGTCTACTATTTATGATTTTAGGATACACATGTTATAACATTATCATCTGGAAACCATTGATTGCTAAATTTTACATTGCACATGTTAAATATAAAAAGTTACTATTATATGATGTTTTGCTACTAAATACAATTCTATCAAATAGTGAAAATACTGACAAATAATGTAAAACTGTAGATGATTATTTAATCATGGTGATAAATCTATAACCCATTTTAATGCTCTTTGTTAAGAAAATAGATATATTATAACGAATATTATATGCTGTAATATTGCTTTTCTCCATATTAGAGTCACAACACATAACATTCATCATTTTTATGTTCTGGTTCCAAGGGGTCATTTCACATTCCAGTCCATTTATCCTAAATTTCTTTCCATTTTAAAATTTAAGATCATTAAGATAAATATTAAAGCTAAAGCCATTGGCCATCCCATTCACATTTATGAAGCACTTGGTGTCTTCTCTCATTGCATGAGAACTCATAAACAAAGTTTGTTTATAAATGTTTTTTTATTATTATTTGTTTTAAATTATCACTAATAATCTTGTAATTTGCTGTTAATGAAAAATTGATGTATCTAATATTGCATCGTCCGTTTTTTACCTTTTTTTTTTTTTTGCATTCCCCAAATATTTCAAGTTTTAAAAATGTGACAATTATTTATAATGATAAATATAATATATGTTATGACTGCACTATAATATAAATTTAATTTTACTTCTATATAACCATTATTATATGCAACTAAGGAAATCAATTTTTTTAAAAGAAAAATATATAATTTGTGATTAATGTATAAGAGAGATAAGAGTGAATCAAAAATTATCCACACTCAGTTGTAGAATTTATTGTAATAAACTTTCATAAAAGACAAAAACATCATTGCTACTGATTCTTTAGCTGATACAGGCTGCTTGATGGCATTGTTGCTAGCCAAAAACACATTAATACACCATTTGATGGGCCCATTTGTGAGTATAAAATGCGGTTTGTGAACTTAAACAAGTTGTAAAGGTTGTTTGTTATTTATTTGATTATTATTGATTTTGTTTAAATATTAAATATTAAACTGTGTAGAATGCCATCAATAAAAACATAATTTTGTATGCATAAAAAATAGAGGCCAAGTAATGTTATATTTATGTGTTCTAAACTGTATAGAACGCCACCAAGTGGCCTGTATCAGCTAAAAAAATCAGTACCACATTGAGATGTATTTTTTGACATGTCTCCCTGATTTTCAATATACTTTTTCCATCTGTCAACAAGATCTCATATTCCTTCATTAAAAATGTTTTAGGCTGAACTGTGAATCATGAGTGCACTATTGTCTTTAGCTCTTCATCAGATATTAATATTCATTCTTATCGGGCCTCTTTAAGAGAACTAAAAAGATAATCTGATGATATATGATCAGGACTATAAGATGGATACTACAATACTTCAAAATAAAGTTTTTGGAGAGAATCAACTTTTGGGGCAACACTGGGTGGATGCACATTATCATTTCACTATAATGAGCATTGTTGATTGTTGAACTTTTTTTGATAATGTTTTAATATTTTCCCAGTGAAAATGAAAATTTACAAATATAAATTTTCCAGCACACAATTGTCTTTTGGAATTTTTTTTTGTTGGAAAAGGAAGCTGTTTCCATACTCTACCATGTACTCCCAGGCTTGTAGAAATTAATCCATGTCTCTTCACCAGTAATAATTATTTTTAAGAAAATTTTACCTTCCTTAAAGAATCAGTTCAAATTTTGTTGATAGATATCTAAACACTTTTTTTTGGGCTTTCCCATAAATTGTTTTGGTACACCTTTTACAAAGTTTAGGCAAAGTTATATCACATAATATGTTGTCACTTGTATATCCCGCAGAATTCATTTATATGCATGCTCTATGCTTTATTAGTTGTCAATGTGGATCGGTTCTAGTTCCTTCTTCATGGCTGATGCTTGTGTGATCTTTTTTGAACATTTCTAACTATTCATACACACATCTTCATGAAAAAACATTTTCTCCATAATATGTACAAAGTTTTCAATAAATATTGGTACCAAACAAACCCTCAGACCACAAAAAATAAATCACCATATGCTCCTTTTCTTTCATATAAATCATGAGTGAGTCATTGTTTCACACATTGCAGTCACATTTGAAATGAAGTAACATGTTTACATTGCCTGAAATGACTGTAAAAACAGTCATATAATACAAAAAATAGTGATAAGCCAATGCAGACAAAAGAAGTTTTAATATATCAGTGTGGACAATTTTTGACTCACCCTCATATTGTAATGGTAATTCCCAATTCTTTTCTAGATAATTTCATCTTAACCAAACAGCTTATTAAAAGTAAAATCATGCTATCCAGTAATATTATTTGTCTGAATCTGTTTTAAACAAAAAGTGGCAACTTTAAGTATAAAACCGAGTCAGTTTAAAACTTTTATTAGAATACGTGATTTCACTTTGCAATACCTGCTTTAATTGATTGGTTGCTTGATTACCTCCTAATTAAAATTATCTAAAAAAATACTCCGTAATTCCCATTATAATTTTAGTAAGTACATCTATAAAATCTATGAAAATCTACTAGTTATTATATATAGAAACAAGTTGGTTTGTATTTATAACTCAATTATGTTTAAATTTTAGACTATAAGCTTAATAGTAAAAAATAAATAAAATGTCACTCCTAGGTATAAAAGAGATTAAATTCACAAGCCTTTATGAAAAAAGGTCACAAGTTAGAAACTAGCTTGGAGAAGTAAGTATAATAGCACTGTTTCTGGTATCCACAGACTACTTGCATTTACTATAGATAATTCTAAATTAGAGTGAAGAGATCTGCTTCTAAAATATAAATTATGTTTTAAAGTTCTAATAAGAATGTGTTTTGCATTCAGTCAAAATTCAAACAATGATCAACACTAAGTTTTAAAAAATATTTTATCAATTAATTTAATACTCAGTGGGAAACTTAAAAAACATAGATTATATTCCCTTTTTAACAAAAATTATTTATATACAAAAGATAAAAATATTACTTAAGTTTATTAATATCCTTACTTATAATTAATAAAATCAACAAAACAACACATGACCTTAACTTACACAATGTTGTCCAGTAGCAAATTTCTATTCATATGAATCCAGTTCTCCCCATCAAAGCTCAAGCAATCAGCTTGACAGTAGTATATACAAAATTAGTTTATGCATATTTAAATCCAAAACTTTCTCATATGTCATAGCACCGGCCGGGACGTGAACCCACAACCGTCTGCAACCAACTACTTGCTTGCAAGGCGGCCGCGATGACCTCTCGGCTAACAGCGCAGAACTTCTTACTAATGAAAACCAGAAAATAGTCTGAGAATACAGATAAAAAGACTATAGAGATTTAATGAGTGCGATCATCTAACATCTATTGGTGACTTAAGCTAACAATAAATATTGAAACTGTATGCATAAAATTTGCTCACAATTAATGACTCTTTTATGCAAACATATGGATACGCTACTGGACAAAATACTCTCTCAAGATGTGTTTTGACTAATAAAGACTCTTTAGTTGAACCAAATCCTACAGAGTCTTTCAAATCTAACATCATTATTTTGCATTTATTGCGGTGCAACACAGACAGATTTACTTTTTAGATGAATACTTTTAATAAATAACCTTTTAATAGCATTCTTTATCAGAATATAAATTATTAGATTACATTTAACTCTAAATTAAATTTAAGGTCTACATAATGTTAAACGAAATTTTGCTAACTGTAGTAAAGAATGATCAATAATCATTTATATTTATTTAAGTGTGAATCTCATAAATAAGGACTTGCTAAAATACATGTCTATTCTTATAGACTAGAACCGGTTTTTAACAATTACTAGAATATATATATATTAAACCCATTATAAATTTTCTTAGTCTGGATAAATTATTTCTTGTTTTAAATAAATGCAAAAATTCTTTAATTAATTAAAAGGTATTTTTTTGTTTTTATATATATATATTTTTTTTTCATATGTCATAGCATCGGCCGGGACGCGAACCGTCTGCCCCGATCTTCTTGCTTCATGGCGACTGCGATACCTCTCGGCTAACAACGCAAGACATATTTCTGTCTCATCTGACATTTTTTTACATATATATAAAGATTGAAATCAAATATATATAAAATGTTGATTATTTATAATAATAAAAAATGGAGATAGAAAGTGAAGACGAAGAAAGACGTGTCCTTCCAAATCAGTAATAGAAGAAGGTTTATTTAAGATTTTAATTTACTGCAATATCCTATAAATTATATACATAAATATGTAATATATTGATTTAAAATATTATTTATTTACTATTTGTGATGTCTTAATAAAATTGTATGCATTGAACTTCTATGTCTTTCAATAAGCAATAGAAGAATTTAAAAAATGAGTATTTCTTATTTATTTGTTTTGTTGAAATAATTCTTCAATATGTATATGTTTATAAAATTTATACATAAAATATATCCAACTATTGATTATGTACGACAGATGAAAAAAATTTCCAAATCTTCGTGGAAAGAAACTTTGAAAATCTGCAATAGAAATGAAAACATTCTTGTTTAAAGCGTTTAATAAAAAATTTAATATATATATCTTACCAATTAGGAAGGAAAAAATTGCACAGGTAAAAATTTGTCAAGATAAATGATAAGTAAATTCACCTGTTATTTCTTAAAGGTTGTTATACAAAATAGGTGTCTTCCTTAGAAACCTTACTTTAATTTGATTAAAAATTTCTACAATTAAGAGAATGAATTCTGTTTATTAAATCATTAAATTATACAAATCCAGACAGAATAACTGAGTTGTACAAAACTAAAAACATTTCGTAGTGAGACCATTTTGTAAACAAAATTAGAGAGATTACACCATTCTGCTTAGCATTTAGAGCAAACAATGGAAAAAGTTAACCCTCTTGTGGCTCAATTTTTTTTCTTATATTATTAAGAATTTGTATTAAAAAGTGCACATTTTGGGAATACATATTTCTAGAAATATATATGGAATATAAATTATTTAATAATGTTATAAATAAACAATCTTACAATTTTATAGTAGTAACTGATATATAGGCTTATTATATACCTGTATCGATATATAGGGTATATGAGCACAGACTTTCACACGACCCACTACTCTCCACTCTATCTCATAACACTGATACACTTGAACACATATATGTCGAAAAGATAAATAATCACCAATATACCTATTTCACGCTAAACCCGCAATTATCAGTTGGGCCAGATTATAAAACACCGTTATTTATTGCTTTTATACATCTCAAATTACCTATATGATCAATTTAAATTTAATTCTAAAGCTAATATAGTGTTAAAAATAGATTGATATTTTATATTTTCGTAAGTTGACTTGACATTTACATTGTTCATTGGAAGGTCAGTTATTTCCGTTGCAATTAAATATTATAGCCATAATATTTCAAATAATAAAAACGTAACTTCTCTTCATGTAACTGTCTTTTCTATTATTGCATAAATGCATTTTTAAAAATAAAAAAAAAATTACAAGAAACTAAACTCAATCTATTCAGCAAGTTTTAATATATTTACAATAATATTATTTATGACAACCAAATACTTATGTTAGTCAAGGAAACCAAAGTACTTTGATTTTTACAATAACCACCAATTTTTTTGATTATTCCAGGAAGGGTCATGTTTTGGTTCATGTATTATAAATGAATGAATAAGTAAGTTATTAAGTCATCTTCAATTTATAGTTTTACAGTTTTTGAGAATTATGTCAAACACTTTGGTAATAAAATTGTGCTCATTGACAGATAAAATATTAGAATGCATATACGGGCAGTCTCCTAGATACAAACATTCAAGTTATAAACATTTTGCTATTATGTAATCGTTTTTGGACTTTAGATTTTTGTCTATGCACATACTTTCATGTATAGTTAGTGCTATATACTGTAGAAAAAAATGTGTATTCAAAACTGAACAGTATTTTAGTACTTTAATAATTACAAAAAATCTTTTAGTATTTAATGCTATAAATTTACCGTATCTGATAAAAAAAAACTATTTACATACATTCGAAATTATTTTTTTTCTAAAGAAAAATAAACTTTGGAATTTAAAAAATAATTAAAAGTATATTTTAGAAAACAATAAGAACTTATATAAAATACAGCAAATCTTCCCATCTCTCTGACATTAATTACTTTTATTTTTAGCATCGTCACAGACTGTCTTGAACAAGATCATATTGATTAGCACTTGTCTTTAAAAGTAGCTTGTGCATGATTACATTACATATACACTGTATACATTTCTGTTTTGATGAATTTTTTTCTTTCTTATTAATTAAAAACATGAGTGAGAAACAAAAAAACAACAGTGTTAATGCAACCAAAAAGAAATAAGGTCTCATAAACCCCAAACGGTTGAGACAAAAATGGATATAATTAAACATTCTGAAGATGGTGAATCTTTTGCTTCAATCACACATTCATGTAATTTAAACCAATCAACAATATATTCAATTGTGAAAAACAAAAACAAAATTAAGGAATAGTTAAAAATTGTGAAAATATTTCTTCAAAGATTGTTTCAAAAAGACAGGGCAGAGTAATGGATGAAATGGAGAAATCTTTGGCTTTATGGATTGAAGTTCAACATCAAAAAGGCATCCAAGTGAGTTTATCAATTATTCAAGCTAAGGCTCTTAGTTTGCAGAAGATTGGAAGAAAGAATTAAAAGAAAACTCTGATGTTAAATTTGTAGCAAAAAATGGCTGGTTTCACAAATTTAAAATGAGATATTCTTTATATAATATGAAATGTACTGGGGAAAATGCCAGTGCAGATAAGAAAGCTGCCAGTGAATTTATTTCCATTTTCTCTAATATCATTAAAAATGGAGCTTATTTTCCATGGCTACTCTTTAATGTAGATGAGACAGGATTGTTTTGGAAAAAAATGCCGGCACGCACATATTTAGCAAAGGAAGAATCAATTGCACTTTAGTATAAACCTTCTAAAAACAGATTAACATTACTTCTTGGAGGTAATTTAGCTGGTGATTTTAAATTGAAGCCAATGCTAATTTATCAGACAGAAAATCCTAGAGCATTGAAAGGAAAAGATAAAAGAATGCTTCCAATCATGTGAAAATCAAATATTAAAACCTGGGTTTCTGCACAACTTTTTCAAGATTGGTTTTCACATCATTTGGTGTCTTCTGTTAGGCAATATTGTAGTGAGAATAATTTGCCATTTAAAACATTATTGGTCTTAGACAATTGTCCTGGACATCCAAAATCCCTGCAAAATTTATATCCAGAGTTAATGTTGTGTTTATCCCTTCCAATACCACAAGAGAAATACAACCTATGGACCAAACTATGATAGCTACTTTTAAGTGGTATTATATGAGAAGATTAATGATTCAAGCAATCAAGGCAATTGATAAGGAAGGTGGACCTACATTAAGAGATTTTTGGAAAAGTTATAGTATATAGAATGCAATAAATATTATTGGGGATGCATGGGCTGAAATAAGAGAGTCAACAATGACAGGTTGTTGGAAAAAATATATCCACAAATGATGAATACTTCTATGGACATTGAAGAAACTCCAGAAGATATCACAAGTGAAATAGTTAATATAATGAATGAATTAAATTTAGATGTCATTGATGAGTTAATGCAATCTCACTCAGAACCTCTGTCAAATGAAGACTTGATTAAACTATAAGACATGAATGAAATACAAAATGAAGAAGAACCTGATAATGAAATTATTATTAAAAGTTTGACAATCAAGAATATGAATGAAGCTTTCATGCATCTTGGCAAATTTTTGATGTTCATGGAAGAATGTGATCCCAATGGACAACATATATCTCATGTACAAAGGGCAATAGAAAAAAAACCACAGAATGTTACAGAATTCTTTATCAAGAGAAGAAAAAGAATACAATTCAATTATCTCTTGATAAATTTATAAACAAAACTCCAGATACTAATCAATAAAAAATAAATACTGCATTTTGAAAACCCTTTTTCATGTCCTTTTACATACCTCTACTTTAAAACAATTTCAAATTCCAAACACATGTCAGGAACCAATTAAGTTTGTAACTATGAGACTGCCTGTATAATGACCCACTTCTGATTAATAAACTATGATAATAAGTCACAGTTCTTTAATATAATAAATTTTTAAAAAATTTATATATAAGCAATTTAAAGTTACGATTATTTATTAAGCATGTAGGAAGCGTGTAAATACTTTAGAGAAAGGCTTTAACCTTTATCATTTGCATTTTGAATGTTTGTGATAGTTAAAGACAAGATGGCCTTTCTTATCTTTATAAAATTGCTATCTTGTGTTAAGGTTTGAGAGTTCACTCTATAGTCAAAAAGAGAGAGAGAGAGAAAGAGAAATATCATTTGTCTATTATAAATGTTCAAGGTACATAAGATAAAGGCTAAAGCCTTTCTCTAAAGAATATAAACAATTTACATTTATATGTTTACAAATAAATAAATTATTTTAATTCAATTATTTTGATTATTCAAAATTTTGCATCCAAATCATTCTTGATATTGTAGCATTCAACTTATTTTTTTTAATTATTTTACATATTGAGACTATTTTTTAATGATATTCTTTAAAATATATAAAATAGTTTTAAATAAAACAGAAGCAGTACTTCTATATTGTTACTCAGGTGATTATCATATATACATAAAACTCCTGTGATTAGCACAGTCTTAGCAATTTATCTCATAGATCACTTGCATAATCTAAAAAGGAAATCATGAGATCACAGCTATAAGAGACAAGACATTCTATCACCATAAATTACTTGACTAATGTCAACATGGGTAGGATGACAACCATGGCACTAATGTGAGCTTTGAACATTTCATCATCAAATTTTCAATGAAATGGATGGCTGAAGAGTTGTGGGTTGGATTAGTTTGAAGCCTGTCAATTAAAGTATGAAGATTGGCTATCTTAATATAAAATTGAGCACTGATTGTATATATGTATGGGGATAGTAATCTGGACTAACTGATGATGGCTGGTTTAGCATGAAATATGTATATTGGTGAATATTTATCTTTTCAACATGTGTGTGATCAAGTGAGTCAGCAATATAAGATGGCATGGAGAGTTGAGATTGTGTGAAAGTCTGAGTTCAAATCCCTTATATATTTCCATCATATTATAACTGTATTTTGATTTTATGGTCAACATTCAACTGATCAATTCAAATTAATTTTGGATTATTAGTCTTTAGATAAAAGCAGATGTATACTAATTCATTGACTAATTTTTGATTTAACCAAAAGTTAAATATTTAGACAAAGTTCTAGATTTTTATCCGCGATTTAAATCCAAGTGATGTATTTAGCTGTCAAATTCATGAACAACTACAATGCCTCTATAAAGATTAATGACTTTTCTTACATGGGCTTCCGTAAATGCCTTTTCAGGTGTGAGTAATTTTTTTTATATTTTTAATAAAAGTACTACTATTTTGATGAGTACGTTATAAATGTATTTTTAATAAAATGCTTAACTGCAAAATATACATGTATCAAATAAAATACTAGTTTTCTACTTCACCTTTGAGTAGTAAGTAATTTAAACTGCACTTTATGCAAAAAAGTGAAGCTTGTAAAATATTATTAAAGAGTTATATGGCTAAGTGCTTTCAGAGAACTTAAGTCTCCATATTCATAGCCTACTTTAATTGAAGTTTAGCGGTGATTTATGCAAAATTTATGCAAATTTTCTTTCATAACGACCATTTTCTGGAGATTGCAAAGCATGATTCTTTTGTTTTATTGACAGTTGTCATCTGCAATAAAAGATGCCTTCTTAATCTTTCGTTTCACATCATTACATTCAGTGCATAGTGCTCTTGCCATAGAGGTTCGAACACATGGCCTGTTGTTTTTTGGTGCTCAAAGAATATGGATTTGTATTCAGTATTATTTATAGCTCAACATCATTAATTATATAGGAGAGCTATAAATAATACTGAATACAAATCCATATTCTTCAAGCACCAAAAACAACAGGCCATGTGTTCGAACCCACTATGGCAAGGGCACTATGCACTGAACATAATGTATCAAATAAGTGATTTAGCATTTTATTATATAGCCAATTAAATAATTAAAATATTGCAGAGATATATCATATAATGTCATAAATGATAGTATTAACTTATTGTTGAATTAAAATATACAATGTTACATAATATACAAATTCGTACTATATTTGCATTACCACATGTTGTAAACTTTAAGTGAAAATATTCAACTGCTCCATTACAAAGTATGTTTCAGATAATAAATATTTTTGTCCATTTAGTATTTCAAAAATATATTTCCAGTTGTTTTCGTTGTGACAATCACTTGGAAGTCTTTCTTATAAGCTTACTATTATTTGTTGTTGGTCTGTGCTTTTAAGAGCTGTAATTTATTTTATTAACTGTACTCCAGAGCACCTAATGTAAACTTGAATAATCATCAGTTATTTGATTAAAGTGATAAAATGAATTACTGCTTTTAAAAATGTGTATTAAATGTAAGTAGAGATATTCAGATGTTTTGTTGGTATACATTATCCTACCTAAATCAGATATTTCACTTATGTCATTAGTAAATATACCCTGGTTAATTTTTTCAATAACTATTTTTTCTTATGGAAACATAATAGATTAACCACTTTATCAAGAAATTGTTATCCTGCTTATAATATTAATATTTTTAATTCGATATTAACTTTAAGTATGTTCTAAAAAATTTTTTTCATGTGTCAAAGCATCGGCCGGGAAGCGAACCCGCAACAACTGCTTGTAAGGCAGCTGTGCTGACCACTCGGCCACCAATGCTCGACTGTTCTAAAATTTTGCAAAACTTTTAGCGATTACTATAAGAAAATATTTTATTACACATATCAAATTTAGAAAAGATATTAATGAAAGAATAAAATATGTGTGCTTTCAACATAAACCAAAGAAATTTCATTAGTTTAAAATTTATTTACAAATTTTATTTTATTTTTTAAATGTGATTATATATGGTGAACAGAGGGGAAAAATGGTTGTTGAAAATAATAAAATTTTTGAATTTTAATGATTTTTTTGTTTCCTTTTATTTATATTTTTCTTTGCTTGATGCATAATTGGAGTTGTATAATTAGATACCCCATACTTTGAGGCTTCACTGAATATAACAAAGCTTAGTTACAAATCAAAGATAACAGGTCATTTTAACATTAATTCTGATAACAGAACAATAAAATAACATTTTTTACCAATGATTTTTAATTTATTTTATGTAAAATCTTAATTTAATATTTTATTTATTTGGATTTTATTGATTAAAAAAACTTTGTTTAAATAAATCTGTTTATCACTATAAAGTATTTATTCTTAATGGTTTCAGTGGTGGTAGCATGATTGCTGCTCGCAGCAGCTAATTCGTTGAAAGTAAAAAAAAAAAATTTTTTTAAATTGTGGGAAAACTATTGGAACGACATGTACAAAAAACCCATAATTCTCCGCAGCTTTAGTTCTTTTTTAAAATGGCAAATTAAAATCAGACAAAATTTGGATTTTTTATTAGTATTTAATAACCAAGCCTAAGTATTCAATCCCTCTTGAATCTCATGGTGTCTATCAAATCTCATGTAAAAATTGTAAAGCTTCTTACATAGGTATGAGTAATCGTCGCATCAGTGTTAGGAGAGATGAGCATGCTAATGCAGTTAAACAACACTCATCATCATCAGCACTCTCACTCCATACTATAGATTCAGGTCATAAAATAGATTTTTCTAGTACCAGGATCATATCCAGATGTGATAATCTCTACCAATGCAAAATCAGAGAAGCCATTGAGATACTTAAAAGGCCAGATTGTATCAATAAGCGAGATGATACGTGCAAACTTCCTCCTATTTGGAAAGATTTCTTTAAAAAACATTCTTAAATTTAACATTTTTGCTATTGGTGGGATTTTTAATGTTTTATTCAAACCAGTGATTGTAGCGCCTCTACAACCGTCTTTGTACCTTTTTATAACTCTGTGGATGGCTTGTGTGACCAAGTCGAAACGTCAGTATATTGATATTAAAAGTTTTTAACACGGATGAACCCGCAAAATATGTATTTTATATATATATATAAGGTATTACAAAATAGTGTAATATAATTTTAAGACAGATTATCAAGCGCACAGAAGGGTTTCAGTTGATAAAGCAATCACAAAATTTACTGGGCATAATATCATGTAAAAATATAAACTCTTAAAAGCAATAAAGAAAGATTTCAAGTGGTGTGTTTGATTATAGTCACAGTGGTTATGTATATTACATGGAATTGTATGCAGGCAAAGAATCAAATCCTGCTTCTTACCTATGCCTTGATACTCATGCTGTGGATTCAGTAGTTTTGCTACATCTTGCATCATATTATTTTCAAGTCTATAGCTATCAAATAAGCTATATTCAAATAAATTATATTTCTGTGGGACAATAAATATAACAAGATAGCATCACTGGTGAGCATAAAAATATAAACATCACTGGTGTACACAAAAACATAAAATGAAGAGATGAAACTCATTTTATCACTGATACAGACAATAGCCTTAAAATTCTAATTTTGGATAAACAAGAAACCAATTGCTATGATGATAAATGCATATCTACCTTCTGGAACTGATTTATTTTGTATCTTTTATTAGGATGAATCTTTTTCTTATAAACACCTTGAGATTTTTTAATTTGGGGGATACAAGATAAAAATGAAGAATTTGTAGATTCTGAAGCTACAGATCATCTCAGGTGAGAATTATTATGTGGTTTGAATGAGAATTTTGTGAGGAATACAATGTAATTATCAATGATGTAATTTAAACTTAATTAATGATAAATTAAATTTTATGAACAACAATAAATAATTATTTCAGATATCAAAATTTCTATTTTTTCCTTACTTTTTTAATAGTAATCATTATTTATCTTAGCCTAATTGTTTTCCTTAGCTTTTCTATTTTCTGCCAATATATAACAGCTTGCTCTAACTTTATTAAAACTGAAATTATCTTGAAAATTGTGTCTCAAGTCAGTTTTTTTAAAATTTAATATGGCACAAAAGACCCTAATATAGTTAAGAAAAAAAACTTTTTTTATTTCCTATTTAAAATTTAACTAAAAGCATTTTTATTCGACTTAATTCATTCTATATCAACTCTGCTTATCAAATTTTTTAATAGAGCTTAGCGAGTGTTACATTAAATATGACTCTATGTTTGATTTTTTTTTGCAATTAAATATTTTTAATATTTTTATTTACACCTTCTAATTATTGCAATTTCAAATGTTAACATTTTATATTTTAATATAATGAAAATAAATATCTAAATAATGTTCTTACTGATAACAAAATATGACATGCTCATTGGCTACGTTACTTATTGAACAAGTAGAACAATGAAATATTAGATGTTAGAATTTTATGTTATTAAAAATTGATATATTTAGAATTAGTCATCATCAAGAAAAATCTAAAAGTTAATAAATTATTTATTATTAAAATATTTTACTGCTGTCGTTACAAAAGCAATTTTTTAAAGCTGGTAATGGTGACTTCTGCTTTCTCATAATGTACATTCTAAGAGCAGTTTTTTAAAAAATAAAAATGTTTTCAAAAACAATCTCCTACTAGTAATGTAGTTTTTGGTTTAATAATGTATTTTACAAAAACATTGCATCATAATCATTAACAATTACTGAAAATCACATTATTGTCTTACTTAGCCACAAGGTAAAACAATCTAAAGCGTTAGCCAATCACAAATCTCATTCTAAGTCACTTCCTTTATTGCTTTGTCATAGCAATGAAAGGTTCTGTCAATCACACACAAAGGTGTATCTAGATCTGTAATATAAGATATGTATACACCTTAAAACAATGTAAAAAATAGTGATTGTGGTGTCACTGTACCACCTAAAATGTTAAATATGTCAGTGTGATCACGGGTAAGCTTTTTGAAATGGTTATTAAAAGAATTTTTATTTAAACTTAAAATAAGAGTATTTTTATTTAACACAAATAAAATTTCCTACATCTAATGTATGTATGCATATATCTATATTAAATTAAACTGTAACATATAATGTGATATTTACTTGGCTACACTATTACACTAAAAAAACATTTTAATGCTGAAACTTTAAATTACCTCCTCTATTGCCAAGCATTTGAATAAATTTGAAATGAGTATTTCTATTTCAATATTAATATCAGGTTTGGGTTATATATTTAAAACTTTACTATTTTTTTGCCAAAGATCTCTGATTTGCATTTTTGCAATGCAAATTTTTTTTTTATAAAAATTATTATAAGGGAAAGAATGATGGGGGAAATTTTAGAAGATATTATAGGTAGAAAAAAAAATATGAAAATGGTTGTGAGATATTGGGGGAAAAAAGATAATACTTTTTTAAAAAAAAACTTATTAATAAAAAATAATAAATCATTAAACTCACAACTTACACAATATTATAAAACAAGAACCACTCTCCTCACTCTAGTGTCATTTATTGTAAGTTTCAGCCATGCATCTGGTAATCACTGATTCTCAATCTAAAATAAGATTATACCAAAGTGAAGAGCTGTTCTTATTTTAACTACTTCTAATAATAAGGCTCATGATAGTGCAGTTAGTGCATCTGCTTATCATTCAGTTTTATTTGCAGCTCAATTATTTATTCTGACATAATGAGAAATTTCACGACAATAATGCCAATAGAATCACTTTCAGTTTTAATCATATCATACTATTAAGAAAATGATTATTATCAGGAAGATCATCAATTAGTTGCAACAATCAGTCATACCATTCTTAGGATCTTGAACTTCAACGATTTATTAATGATGGAATTTTTTTTCATGTTCACCAACCTTACAGCCCTTCCTTCTACATAAATATCTTATAGACATCCCAGAAAAACATTCAATATTGGGTATCTAGTAAATAAATGTAAAAAGTTATTCAAATCCTCCATCTCTCTTACTATGGTTGCATTCAGGTCAGGATTGAGAAATTGCTTTCAGAATATCATATTGTACTTTTCCTGCAAATAATGGACTAGTCCAGATTCCATTTTATCTAGAGGGGATTGAACATTTATCACCATGAATTAATGCATATATACATAGGTAATGCATAGCCAATGAGAACAAGCCAATATATGATGATGCTAACTGAATCTGAATGTTTCCATTAAAGGTAGGATCTCAAACTACACGTTTTTCATACATATTCTGGGAGAACTACTGTCACAGATCTGAAAGACAAAATACCCATTTTCTGGACAATAAGTATAAGCTAAATGACTGATGTAATGAGGCAGATCCATGTTCAGAACTGGAAACTGTTAGAACCAATTGTTAACATGAGGCAAGCTGTCAAATATAGCCAAAAATGTCACTTGACCTAGGCAGTCACAGAACATTTGGAAACAGTAGGAAATCTGTAAGGGCATGTGAAGTTCCTTCTACAGTTCAACCTAAAACTACCTTATCAAGGGTAGCAGGCAAAGTATAGACATTGTAAATAATTATTCATGCTTCATTAATAAATATAAAGGGGGATCCAACTTCATGCTTCATTAATAAATATAAAGGGGGATCCAAAAAAACTCAGAATCCTTCTCTGGCTTGCAAAACTGTTGTAATATATGCTTCTGCTGTTCACCCTTCTTGCAGAAACCCTTCTGCATCATTTGTTAAATGACATCACCATGTCAAATCATGGGGCATGTAGCACATTTTTGTGAAGTGTGTTTCATATATCTGTCAATTTTTATAATGACAAAAGTTCAACCACTGTGAAATTTTCTTTTTGTTTACAAAAAACAACAGGGAAAACAGTTGTGATGCTTGAAACAGATTACAATCAAGCTAATCTTATATAGACAGAAATTTATGAGTGGTTTTAATAAAAATGTTAAATTCACCATGTTCCTAAAAAGCAATATAAGTGAAGCCCAAAATCAAACAAAGCTCATTTTTTTGATACAAACAGCATTTTTCTCTCATGCGACAGTTGGGCATTTTTTTTTATATATCAAATGTGTTGACCAGGAAGTGAACCTGGGACAGCTGCTTGGAAGGCAGCTATGCTAACCACTAGGCCACCAATGCTTGACTAGTTGGACATTTTTTCTGCAAATTCTGAAATATTTACATGATGCAGTAAAATATAAAGATCCCATTTTGTGGCAAAGAAAATAGTGCAAGCTTCACCCCAACAAAATATCATCCCTCAAAGCCTTGAGCATGAAACAATTTTTAATTAAATTCAGCATAACCCACATTATCTACCAGCCAGATTCACTCAATCTCACTTCATGTGATTTTTTAAAATCTCTCTAATAAAATGATGTCTTAATTTTGTTTTTTTGCATGCTCGAAGGTGGTGAAAAAAATAATGGGGTGTTAAAAGATATCAATTTTCAAGAGTTCTAGACTATTTTAAAAATGAAAAACATATTTAAACTAGCATATTTCATCAAATGGGTAGTAATTTGAAAGATGTTAAATTTATAACACTTAAAAATAAATAAAAAAAATTTTATTATAAAATTCCAGTTACTTTTGGATACTACCTTGTATCGTATGAAATGTATTTACATGAGTTTATCTTTATATATATAATCCAGACTAGATACCTTGCCACAGTCAACCTTGCCTTCAAATAATGGACTAGTCCAGATCCCATCTAATCCAGATTGCAATGAGCATTCATTGCCACAAACCAATGTGTATATACATAGATTGTGCATAGCCAATGACAAGAATGGGCCAATAGGCAATGATGCTCTATTTGATTGGGATAAGATCTGGACTAGTCCATTATTTGAAGGCAATGTGTGATACAGCTCACAAAAAGGTTTAGGTTTTTTTACATGTAGCTAGGTCATAATTTAATAAATTTTCAAGAATTTGCAAATGGATATTTAGTTATTATTTAACGAGACTGTAAACATTTCAGAATAATATCAGATGAATATCAAATATGGCTATGAAATATTATGTGATTTTTATGTTTATTGAAAAAGGGGGAACAAAATGAAAGACGATTTATAAAGATATGTATTGTGATTTTATAAGATGGAATACATGTAGAGATTGTGTTTTAAAGTATATTGTTGGGAAAAGACTAAACAGTAAACAATTCTATTGCAATCATTGTACACTAGGTGGTATTGCCTTTCATATTTCAGATTAGTTATTTGCTATTGGATGCTTTCACATCGAAGCATTACATTGCATCCACTTATTTGTCAGCCATATTTATTTCTTTGTATTATTCAAAGTGAGGTCTGAGTATTTTACTTTATATAGGTATCTAGTCTGACAGTATGTAACTCTGATGTAGAATAAAAGTAAGAAAAATAATCTAGGAAAGATATGATGATATTAATCCATCATTTTTCTATTGATATTTGGTGCAATGACAAAATGGCGGACTTAAATTCTAACAGGTCTTAAACGGAAGCTAAGCTTATCAAATTCTAGCGCTTGAATGTCACGTGATATTTCGAATAGCTAACAATTCGATTATTAAATGATTCTTTATTTGATCCTAACAACAAAAAAAAGATTTTTTAAAAGTTATTTTTTAAAATATTTTAATTGATAGTATTTTGTAAAAATTTTATTTAAGATTTTATTCAATTTAGTTTTTATAAAGGAGTGAGAGTAGACAGCTTTTTCTGCCCAATTTTGTATAATAAATGTAATCATATATTTTTTAAAATTGGAAATAGTTTATAAAAGAGAATTACAGTATTTTTAATCATCGCTACATTTTACGACTTAAAAGAATTATTTTTTTTTTTTTTGGATCACTTATTTGCTAAGTATATATAAAGAAAGGAGAAAAAAAAGTGCCTTAAAAAATCAATGATAGGATATAACCCAATTCTTCGAAAAGAAATAATGTAGATTAACTAATAAAGGAATACATCAAAATTATTCCGAACACAGTCTGAGTTTATAAATTTTTTCTTTCTTTCTTTATGTTGAGTAAATACATTGAAAAATCCAATGAATGTCTTTCAATCCGTGAAGTGTTCTCTGCTTTTTATATTTTTTCTTTTATATAGTTTTTTTTTCCTCTTTTGATGACATTTAAATTGTGGCACCTATTAAAATCACATTTTATACACTTGATTGAATTTTGAAAAATTGCCTTTGATTAGTGATAAACTCCTACAATGCTGCGCAGTGTGGGAGCCAAAGCTTTCAAGAGATTTCTATGTAGATGGACTTACTAATTTTTGAGCAATAACAGAACAAATCATTAAAAAAAATATACATTCAAGCAATCTAAAAGCTCAGCTATAAAAATGCAAGGAACTTTTCAAATTCTTATTACTTTTATAATTATACTAGAGGGAATATGATGTGAAAAGATTGTTCAACTAATTTAATAAACATTTTATCAGAGTCTGCAGGCTTATACTGTATATAAAATTTACAATATTAAGTTAAGGTATTGTAAAGTTGACATTTTCGAAGCAGATTTTTTATATAGTATTCTATTTTAAAAAAGGAAGAACTGATATCAGTAAAAATTCAAATCTTAAGAGTGTGTGCTTATATATATAAGCTTACATAATCAGCATATTTCTCATCTCAAGCGTTGGTGGTCGAGTGGTCAGCACAGCTGCCTAACAAGCAGTTGTCCCGGGTTCACTTCCCGGCCGATGCTTTGACACATGAGTAAACATTTATTATATAGTAACTCTTCATTAGTATAAAAATTGCAGATTACTTTATCTCAATGTACTTTAGTGCCCATATTGACAGAATATTTTTCCATAATATCATTTTCTGTCAAGGTAAGACTAATTTTTAAAATCTTATGAAGGATGAATACTACAGTCCTTATCTAAATTTTATTGTGTCATAAATATCCTCCAACATCTCAGTATACATGTATTTTGTGAACAAGTTTTACATGCAGATGAGATAGAAGCATTGCCTTGGATTTCCAAACCTGTCTTGCCAGTTCAATATTTTTTTCACTACACCACTTTCTTCCAAGTTGTAACTGGTTTTATTCACTTCTAACATTCTTGTGAAAGAATAAGCTTTATTATATTATAATTATTCTAAAAATTTCAAACTACTTTCGCTCACTATATATGTATTTCCCCCAAATCTTCACTTGACAGGTGAGTAAGAGAAATGAAATACCTGGTCATCATTCTCATCCATGAGCATAGAGGCTAAACTCTCATACAGTGGTGCCACTCAGTGTAAGCTAGAATAATCAATGGATGCAAAAAGGTTTGTTTGTAAAATCCCTATCTAGTGCCTACTCATCCAATATACCCAGTGTAATTTCTAGTTTGTGGCTTTTATTATTGAGGAGACTCCACTCTGAAAGCACTGCACTTAGACCTTAGGATCTAATGCAACCCTCCAGCAGCCACCTTTTGCTTTATTAGTTAACTATAAAGCTTTGAGTACAAAATAAAAACACAATAATGTTTTCCACTCAAGCTCATTGGCTTGAATAATCTGAACTCAGTTCAGCATCCATACTTTTTGGTGTCTTTGGTTCTTTAATAAATATAGTCATCATAATTCTATTGTGCAGGATTGGTATTAAACCACTAAACATCATATGATCATTGTTTATGCTTACACAAACTATTTAACAGAGGCTAAACTCTCCATACAGTAGCGCCACTCAATGAAAGCCAGAGTAATCAATGGACAAAAGAAGACTTTCATAAAATCTTTATATAGTGCCTACTCATCCAATATTTATTGATCACTCTGGCTTGCAGTGAGTGGTGCTACTGATTAGAGCATTTAGTCTCTGTATAAACAGCTCTTGTAAGCATGAAGAATGATGATCATGTAATGTTTAATGGTTCAATATCAATCCTGTCCAATAGGTTTATGGTGACTATGGTTATTAAAGAACCAAAGGCATCAAAAAGTTTTAATGCTGAACTGAGTTTAGATCTATATGAATATACTTGCTACTAAGCTTAAGTTGGAAACCATTATTGTGTTTTCATTTTGGACTCAAAACTTTATAGTTAGGTAATAAGTTTGCTGAAGAGGTTGCATTAGATCTTAAAATCTAGGTGCAGTGCACTTAGATTTAAGACTTCTCACTGATGAAATCCACAGTCTAAAAACTGGTCTGGGGATATTGGATGAGTAGGCACCAGATAGGGATTTATGCACAAATCTTCTTGCATCCATTGAATACTCTGGCTTGCACTGAGTGGCACTACTGTATGGAGAGTTTAGCCTCTGTGTAAACAGCTTGTGTAAGCATAAAGAATGGTGATCATGTAATGTTTAGTGGTTTAATCCATGAGCATAGCTATACTAATTTTATAAAATATTAAATATAAGCAAAAATTACTTAATATTGATATTATAAACCAGTCTTTAAAACACAAATATGTCCATAGTGATTCCTTATTCTATTTATCATCTTATAGTGCTGCCCATAAATTTTTTCTGTTATTTCTTTTTATAAAAGACAATGTATTATCTTTAAAAAAAATTGATAAAATTCACAGTAATCACTCTATAACCAACTAATTAGTTATTAGCAGTTGCATTAGGAATAGTAATCCTTTCTTTTTTCCATATGTCAGAGACTATATACCATAAGTCTGAACAGGTATTGGGTATTAGGTGGGTCTAATTATTGGCCTAAGCATTGGATTGCATTCCCATATTCAGCTACCACATCTATTTGTTTTAGTATCAAAGTTTACATCCTGAGCTTTTTAGGTATAAAATACTAAGATTTAATCTCTCTCTAGTTAGCTTTTGTACATATATACTCTAATATTCAGTGACTCTGGAGTAGAATAAAACTGCTCCAAAATTGTTCTTAATAAAGTGATAAAAATCTTCAATAAAAGTCATGTGGTATTATATTAAACCATAACTTTACTATTACAATTGAATGCAGCAGCAGCGTCAAAACGTATCGAGATTTTTTGTTAAAGCTCAACCTTATTTTGAAAAGGCACTTTCTTCAGTGACTGATGATGACCAGTCTTACCAATGGAATGTTACTTATGGGTGGGGTGATTCCTTTTGGATACATAATTTGACAATTGCAGAATACAATAGTACAAAAACAAATTCAATGACACCTTTTTAGATTATATTAGTTCAGCAGAGAATTATATAATATTATGCGATATCTACATAAATGTAGGCTCGCATGTATATATTATTGATTCTCAATAATATTAATAAAGAGAAGGGTTTCGTTAAAAGAAATAGAAAAAAAAAAAGAAAGAAAAAATTTAGTTAAAAGGATTCTAAAAACTTATTTTAAAAGAAATTAGAAAAGCTAAATAATGATGAAAGATTAGAAAGGAAAGGGGAGGGGTGTAAAACTGAACGCGTCTCTTTCTTTCTTTGTTAAATAAGAAAATCACGTGTAAAAAGAACGAAAGAATAATTATAATTGTGAAATTAAAAAAAGTAAACTTGTACCAAATTTCCAGATAGATTGGTACAAGATAAAGTGAGAGAAAGGAATGTTGCAATTAGTAACATTCAATATTTAAAAGAATGAAAGAAATTAATTATAATTGTAAAATTAAAAATGTAAACTTGTACCAAATTTCCAAATAGATTGGTACGAGATAAAGTAATGAAAAGGAATGTTGCAATTAGTGGCATTCAATATTAAATGTATCAAAAGAATGAAATGAAAATTGTAATTAGAAATTGGGAAAATGTAAACTGTATAAAAAAAATTCCAGATAGATTGGTAAGATAAGAATGAAAAGGAAGGAGGCAATTAGAGACATTCTATAGCAAGACAGCGAGAGAAAAGGAGAGCTGATTTAGAAGTAACCGGTTGTGTTTTTTTGCTGGCTAGAATTTAACAAAAATAATAATAGAAGGGTACGCTGACATGGAGGGCTAGTGGCAAACACCGGGCGTTTGCTCGGTCTATCTCCGTCTAACCATTCGCTCACTACTTATAACAACTAAAATGCTGCCGAGAAGAGACCGCCGTTACAGAACCAGACCTGCCTGGAGATTCGAAGTATAATGTTAAAGGGATGAATACCGACTAAAATGTGGAATTAGAAAGGAAACAAACCCACGTCAAAAGACTATAAACTCTCACTCCATTCACTGGAACGTCTGAAAAAGCGAGCAACCATCTCTGCAAAAGAAGGGAAGGTTTTCCCCCCCTCGATGGTTGACCCGACATTGGAAAAATCATACCTAGGTAACTATTAATACATGCATGTCAGAATTAATTTGAAATAAGAAATCAGTCAGAACTAAATTATTAAAAAGTTGCGCAACACTTCGGACAGTTATCATTAAAAGAACTTATGATTGTAATCTATTAATGTATGAGAAGGTAACAATTGAGTTACGATAATTTTATTTAATGTTTCATTTGAATTATATTCTTTATTGTATATTTATGTATTTATTATGTTAGTGTGTGGATATATATGTGTGTTTTAGGATTTTATTATTCATTAGAATTAGCGAATGGCAAATTAAATTTTATTTATAAAAGGAAGTCCTTAGTCATTTGCGTTTTCTTTTCTCTACCAAGCGAATAACTACTCAGAGTGAATTAAAATTAGATCAGTGAGCTAACAAGTTGATTAATTGAGGAATAAAATAAAGTAAGCTAAATGGATAAATAAATCCAGTCTGTATTGGAAATAGAGTAAAGGAAGGAAGGGCTATAATTTATATTCCTGCTGTACCGTGATAATTCCGGGAAAATTTATAAATATTCCAGGCGCTGGGCAGAACTAATTATTCGATACAAATAATTTGCCCAGCAGAGAAGAAGCGTTTAATTGGGAAATATAATGCTGGGATGATATTTTATTATGTCAGTGTTCAATTAAGAATATATACTCGATTTTAGGGGTGTATATTGGCTTCTTGCTTGTGGTAATCATCATCATCGGTGGTTAACCGGTCGATCACATAATTAAGTGCGGCTGGGGTCTTTAACCGCACGGCGGTGGTGTTACAATTAGTTATATAAGCTTTTAATGATTAGTATATTTTCAGATACTCCATATTTCTAATGAAACTTATTAGTTTTGCACTTTTTTATTGTGCCTTTGGATAACCTTTCTCTACAATGTAAATGGAATTTGCTTCTCACATGAATTGTGTACAATGTATTTTTGTTTAGAAAAGTGTGTTACTTTTCATATAGTTCAATGCCCAATCCAGCAAATATCTAAGTTTACCATTATAGATTCGGTATCATTACTGAACCTAACAGCATCACATCTAATGATATTTGCACTTTGCTGAACCACTATATATCCATCATATATTCATAATATTATGGAGCATTCTTAAAAATTGCTTCAGTATCATTATGTCTGAAGAGACTTCTCTGAAAGGAATTCATGTTTTACTACCATATAGTAAATTTGTTTAAATACCATCCTTTATATACAATTAATTTAGTTGAAGCCTATATATCAGTATAATGACATTATCTTTTAACTTGTTGAATGCAGGTTCAGAAAATTTAAGTCAGTGCTGAATTTCAGCCTCCACATTTGCACATACTACTACCAATATATTATTTAAATGATACACTGTATCTAGTAAATCAATTTCTTTTACACTTTTTTTTTGCAATATTCAAATTTTATTATTTTGATTGTTAACAATCTTTTTAAAGACATAAGCAAAAAATTACACGTGCCATTATTTATAAAATGTTAAATATATTTTTTAATTTTATATAAAATTAACCCTATTACATTTACATATCTATATATGCACTAGATGATATAATATAATTCTATATATTGGTAATATATTTGTATGTACTATATTTACTTATTTATATATGTTTATAATGCACATATATATTGATATATATATTGCTTATAATAACTTCTTTCATATACACTTCGATGCAAACAAATAGTTTTAATAAACTTCTTTATTTTCCTTACAGTTTTGACTGACCAACAGTCTTCATCAGAGCTTTTTCAAACCTCCTCTGAGGAGGTTTGAAAAAGCTCTGATTTTGAAAAAGCTCTGATGAAGATAGCTGGACAGTTGAAACTGTAAGGAAAATAAAGAAGTTTTTTAAGAAAATTTGTTTGCATTGAAGTATATATGAAAGAAGTTTTTATAAGCAATATATATATATATATGAAGATATGCAATACATGAATATATGAAGATATGCAAAGAAAGTAAAAAAGAAGAATAAGAGATACAAATATATTGTTTGTATTATTAATCTGCTGTAGGATGAATGTTTTTTCAAGTTTAATTTAGTTTTTCTGATCTCTAGTCTCCATTGTACAAAATACACTATCAAACTTTCTTATTTCACCCATTCATTTCATATGTGGTCTCTTTGTAGATCTTTTACAATCTGTTGGGATCCAGTGTAAGACTTTACCAGGTCATGTACTATCATCTAGAAATATATCCCAGTCTTATTTTAGTCTCTTAATTCTTTCAATGATTTCAATGCTATCTGTATGTTCTTACTTATATATTTCATTTTCTACATATTTCATTGAGTAATATGAGATCGTGGTATTTCTTGTCTATTAAGTGTCAAAGCCTCAGATCTATAAGTAAGACCATCTATTAAAAAATATTTTTTTTTCAAACATATAGGCATAAATTCTTTTAATATTAAATTATTTCTATGACAAGCACTCAATCCATGCACAATATTATGAGTAATTTTATCATTTATGTTACCATCCATATAAATAATCTGATCAAGGCATTTATAATTGGTTAATTGAAATTAAATTGAAAGGTTGCAAATCTCTCATGCTTATTATAATACTTATCTGACAGCTAATCAGATGTTATGATCGCTGTCTGAATAGTGATCAAAATGTAAACACAAGACAGAGAATTTTACAAGAAAAGGATGGTCTACCCTCTTCTTTACTTGTCTTTCTATATATCTAATCTAGTCTGAAGCATTTAGGTTTGAAAGCGTGAAGCTTTAAATATCTTCACATTTAATTCACCGAGTCTAAATTACAAACATATAGCATGAAATCTTACAATTTACTATGCAGTAGTTTTTAGAGTATTATAAATGGCAGTAACATATGTAAATAATATTTTTTTTTTTATAAATCGCAGATAGTTAGCTGAAATTAAATTGAAAGGTGCAATTTCTAATTCACAATTATTAATCTTTGTTTTTTTACAAAAAAGTGAAACATTATTTCAGTTATTGTGATATTTAGTCCTACTTTCTTGTTATCTGATAACTCTTGCAACATTTTCTGAAATTGTAAGTATTATTCAAACCCTCCCCCCACATAATCTTAAATCTAGATAACCTAAATTAATTTTCACAACTTTTTCTCCATTAGTTTTTATTTTAATTCACAAAATATTTCTTATCAAGGTCCTGTAGGATGTTTTTAAGATATGGAATCACCCTGTTATACACTCTTTTCAATGTTAATCTTTTTTTACTATCATGTAGTATAACCAGTGCTGTTGCATTTTGATAAATATTTTTCAAAATATGACAATATCCCAGGTCTATATTTTTATAAAATAATTTAATCATCATATGAATGTTTATAAAATTAAATGCCTTTTCATAATCTACAAATCCAAAGCATAATGGCAACTCATATTCATTCATTCATTTTTTCTATATCACCTTTCAATATTTGGATATATATTATGCTAATACCACTTTTAAAACCAGTTTATTTTTTGGCTGGTTAGAATCCAAAATTTACTGTAAACGAGTTATAATTATCTTAGTAAAGATTTTGTGTAGAACAGACAGATATTTATTTTCTAATGATTTTAATCATCTTAAATATCAATATAAATATTATTCCAATTATTTGGTACATGTTTTTCATATAGACATTTGTTATGCAACTCTGCCAACAATTTTCTATTATTTCACCCATTTCTTTTAAAATATCAATAACAATTCCTACATTAAGCTTTTCCCTACATCATAGATTTCATTGCATATCTCTTTTTTTTTATTATTTAAAAAGCTGAGAATTCAGAAGTTATAATAACAGAAGGGATACTGCATTTTCTTATTCTTTATTACTGCATAATTTTTATAGAACTCTTCTACATATTTCAAGAAGTCATCTTTTATTCTAGTGATTCTTTTATCTTTTATTCTTATTGCCAAAATTACTTTCTTCTAGTATCAAGATGTTGTTTTACACTTTTGAGACTTTTATTATTTTCTATAGCTTTACTTATCATTGCACAATTTGCCTCTAGTTATTCAATCCTTTTTAATTGATCATTTTTAAAAGTTGTATATTTCATATTTTCTTTATATATAAGTTATATCTTCTTGTTTCCTTTATATATTCCTTAGCCTCAATGAAAAAAATTATTGATAAATTGCTGCTTTTTGGATAGTTACCCTTCTTACAGTTTTTAATGAAGTGTCAGTTATTTTTTTATTAATTTCAGTCAAGTCTGAACCATCTTCAAAGTCAATACTTTAAAACTATTTGCATGTTCTAATTCAAATTCATTGGATTGTTTTGAAAGTTGAAAAATATCAACTGTAAATACTATCTTTTATTTCTCTAGAAACCAGTTTTTGTATCTACATTTGGGTTCTTCCTACTCCATTTTGCATTTTTCTCAAAGAAAGAATTCATAATATACATTTTTTCTTTTTCTATCACCATGGCCAAATTTAATCACAGCTTTTTTCTCTTTCAGTCATTTATCAAAAACATTTTGCACATCTATATAAAAAAATTGTATGATACTCATCGCAATGAGAACATATTAAGACATAAACTTGAATTATTTGCTTTCTATCCATTAATATGAATAAACAATCTTGCTAGTCTCTCTGATATACCATCTATCTCTATAATCTTGATATTCCACTTTTTTATATATAATGAATCCCACTATACTTGTGGTTCCAAGATCACTTTTAAATCAATTATCTCATCTTTTTTCCTAATTTCATAAAATCCATCAATGTTCCATGTAATATTAAACAATTTTTCCAATTCTTGTACTATTCCACGTGAAAGTGATCTGCAGCTATAGTTGCCTAAATAAAAGATTGTACCAAATGGTAGCTGGATTCCAGAATCAATTGTTTCTCAACACTTTTTGCCTTTGGAAAATAAATACTGCCTTGCTAGAAAAATTTACAGTATCCTGTAAATAAGGACTATAATTTATGATGTCTATAAAAAAGATCATTCACACAGCCATTCATCCTACCTTCAATGAAACTTGATTGATATTTTAATCCAGGAATACAAGGCTATGGTGAAGAAAGTCTATTGTGTTTCTTGATCTTAAACTCAGAAATAAAGGGACAGTAAACGTACTATGCTAATTGATGCATATTGAAGAGCAAGTCATGCATGTTCAATTAATATATGAATAATTACATAGTAATAACAATTGAACTAAAACACTTTATTGAGTGGTCATTATGAAATTACTCTGCTTTGTTCCTTTAAGTCCTTAAAGAAGAATCGAAATCTCCTTTAAGTTAACAAGAAATGCCTTTCTGAAGTTACTGTTCATATACATATAACATGTCAAATAATTCCACCCCTCCCAAACATGTTTTTAACAACACTACTTTGTGAATAAAGTCTGAAATTTCAAATGGCACAGCCAAGATGTAACCTCATCACTGTTTGCTGTAATGTTGTTAAGTGTATTGAGACAGTCTTATTCAAACAAAATCATGAAATTTAAATTAACAATGATAAGCAAACATATTTTAGTTTTAAACAATGAGGATTGCCAATTCCTCAACAAGATATGTGTTAAATGCTTAGCCAGAGAAAGCATTTAAAATATCTCTGTCAAGGTTTGGGAAGAGGTTCCTGACAGAGTTATTTTAAATACTTTCTCTGGCTAAGCATTTAACACAAAGCTTGTTGAGGAATTGGCAATTTTCATTGTTTATAACTTACAAGCTTAGGAGAATAGGGTCATATGATGTATGACTCTTATTTTGACTATATTTTAGTTTTTGTCATATTATATGGTCTATTTCATATCTTTATTATGGTCCAAAATCCATTAAAATAAAGTAGTTTGACCATACAAGCTTTCTGGACATGCTATAAAATTGTCATGTGAAAAAAAAGAGGAAAAGAAAGAAGTGATAGAATTAATTTCAGCTTTATAAAAGTTAATTAAGAACACCACATTGTGCTAACCTATTAATTTCTAATCCAATGCATTTAAAGAGGTTATGAAAACCTACCTTAGGAGAAAAACAAAAATATATAAATAATATTGTTTTAAGGAAATAGATGGACAAATTCAGATATTCCATCACAAATTATAAGTTCTTAAAAGAGTGAAAATTATAAAAAAATATCCAAGTTTGATTTAATTTTTTTTGTAATATTATAATTCAAATCGTTCCTATCTTTCAAGTAGTAAAGTATATATTTTCTTTTTAAGAAATAAAAGAAAAAGAAATTTAATTAATCTAATTTATGTACTTTGCTAATCAAAAATACATCAGACATTCAATTATGGTAATTTATAAGACTGGCAAAACTTACTATACGTATTGCTACACACAGCAAGCTAGAGTAATCAGTGATGCCAGAAGGCTTATGCATAAAATCCCCATCTAGTGCCTACTCATCCAATATCCTCAGACCAGTATCTGGCTTGTGGCCTTCGTCATCCATTGATTACTTTAGCTTGCTGTGTGTGGCAATAGGTATAGTGAGTTTTGCCTGTTTTAACAACAGTTATACACAAGCATAAGAAGTGGTGGTCATGTGATGTTTATTAAATTATAAGACATTTATTTATCTGGTATTTCTGTCTATATATTTTTTAAAAAGTTAAATTTGGAAAATGTTTATAAGAAAGATAAAGAATATATATATATTATAAAAGCAAAGAAATGTTATTTTGGCATTAAAAAATGTAATTAATTAAAACTAATTACAAGAGAAAAATGTAAAGGTACATCACTTATTTAGTTCTTTTGTGAATATGGATATAAATTGGGTGATAGACACTGGAAGAGGGTAACATAAATCCAGACAAGGGCTCAGGAAAAATGTTTAAAAAAATGGCTAAACTTGGAGAAATAAAAAAAAAAACTAAAAGGAAAAGAATTGATATGCAGATCATCTCAACTATTTAAGAGATTTTATTGATAGCATTTAAGAGGATTCAGCTGATCAGAATAACATCTCCTAATTGTTCATGAAGCTATTAAATTGTTAACTCTTAATTAAAGTAATATGGAAAATATAGCTATGGTTGAAAGTCTCATTATGAGGGAGTAAAACCTTTTATTAGTATGCCAGTTGTTAAAACTCAGAACTGTGTAACTTCCTGCCAATTTTAAAAAAATATGTTGTTCCTGACCATAACAATTGCCAATGAAGTAAAAAGCACTTACCTGTCACCTCTCATCTGACCTTTATAAACGTATCCATGATTGACATGCAGTCCATATCTATCACTTTTATACCTGATAATAATGAAGAAAAGCTAAAGAACATAAACCAGATGAAGCACTGAACATTGCATGATAGAAACTATCATGTATATCAATTATCCCAAAGATGTGAAATTCTTCTAATCTACAATAATGAAAATTACGATAATGAAAATTAGAATTCTGCAAGTATTGGGTAAAATTTTTAGCTAGAAAAAAAAAGCCTTTAAAAAGTGAGTATAACATAATTTAAAATTCATTTTTTCCCACTGATTTTAAAAGTTTTATCACACAAATTTATCACACATAATTTTAATTTTTTTAATGTTTAATATTTTACAATTATTACAACAGATATATTAATTTATTTATTTATTTATTTCAAGACTTCATGTAAGCATATCAGAGATCTCATATGGTTAAATTTATTCATGTTAAATTATCTTTTTTTGATATAAATACATCCCCAGTTTAATATTTATTTATATTTGTTTGAATTGCAAATCTAATTATCCATGTTTGTAGTTATTGCAAAAAAAAAATATTCATATTATTTCTAAATCTAATTATCCATGTTTCATTCTTATTTCAAACCTAGTTAGAAATAGTTTGTTGCATATCTTAAGAAAAATGCTTGTTTAGATGAGTAATTGAAGATATTAATCTTTTCTCATGATGATGATGTTAGAGTAATTTCCATAAGCATTCTTTCAGGAATGAAAATGGCACTTAAAAGTAATTATTTTGAAAAAGCTTTTGGATGTGAGAGCTTGTTGTTTTGCTCTCCAAGTATCACTATGATATAAGATGGTCAGAAAATATAATAAACTAGCAGTTTGATCATCATCATCCCCATCAAGTGATAAAGTATAATCTAATAAGGCATGGTATACATATTGTCTTTAGTGTCTATATAAATATATTGGACCATAAATAAGGATGGGATTTCACTTTTATTGTTAAAAGGAAATTGCCGTAGAATGGGTTGAGATTATTAATTGTTATTGATATTGGGATTGTCAAAGCATTGACTGATTTTAATGATATTGTCAGTATACATTTATAATATGGCAGCATAAAATTCAGTATATTTATTGTGCTGCTGTTTCCTAAGATATGTGTATGACCAATTTGATATATGTGATCACATGTATCAAACAGGCAAAACTCTCCATACAGTAATGCCACTCAGTGCAAGCCAGAGCAATCAATGTATGCCAGAAGGCTTGTGCATAAAAACCCTATCTAGTGCCTACTCACCCAATATCCCCAGACTAATTTCTAGCTTGTGGCTTTCATCAATGATGAGTCTTGTATCTGAGAGCACTGCACCTAGATCTTAGGATCTAATGCAACCCTTCAGCAGCCACCTTTTATCTCTACTTAACTACAAAACTATGAGTCTAAAATTGAAAACACAATAATATTTTCAATCCAAGCTCATTAGCTTATATAGTCATATAGGTCTGAACTCAGTTCACTACCTATACATTTTGCTTCTTTAATAACCATAGCTACCACTATCCTATTAGGCAGGATTGATATGTGCAAGCATAAGAAATGCTGATCATGTGTATAAGTTGTATAAGATGGATTGGATAAACCTGAGTTTTAATCACTTATAATTATATTAAGTTAGTATAGACAATATATATGTATAATAATTAATAAAACAAGTTATCAATTTCATAACTTGCTTTTAAGTTTGCATTTAAATGATCACCTGATGAATCTTACAACAGCACTAAACAAGCTTTGTTTTTATAAGTGCTGAAAGAGAAAAAATTCAAAATCTCTATTGTTAAAACCCTACCTCCAGACCAAATGTTTTCCAGCTATTGGCTCACCTCAGTGGATGGCTGGGTCTTTAGAAACTAGATCTAAAATACTAACTCAAAAGTCAGCACTTATAAAACACATTTCTATCGATTTGAAAGTCTGAACTTTTCAAACACGTAAATGTCTTCAAATCCAGCTTTACAAACCAGATAGCTATATGAGTCTGAATTCAGCTCAGTTTCACCATACAGTAATATTCTCTGCAATATAGCATTGCAAAAGCCATCAAAGGTACACTTATAATAATTAATAAAACAAGTTATAAATTTTGTAGCTTGCTTTTAAGCTTGCATTTAAATGATCACTAGATGGAGATTACCAACAGCTCTAAACAAGCTTTGTTTTTATGTGCCAAAAGAGAAAGAATTCAAAATCTCTATCATTAAAACCCTACCTCCAGACCAATTGGTTTTGAGCTATTGGTTCACCTCAGTGGAGGGCTAGGTCTCTAAAAACTAGATCTAATATATATATATGAAAAACAAAAAAACACAAGTTAAAACTTGCTAATGCTTGTATTTATGACAATAGATGGTGTTCTACCAAAAACACTGTCAAGCGTATGTTTTGTTTACATAAACATCAGAGCAAGCGATCACTATCTCTAACTTTAGTTCCACTTTCAGATCATGATTTCAAGCTATTTGCTATCGTCAGTGAAAGACAGGAATAAGAAACTAGATCTAAACACAAACTCTGAGCATTTATGAAACAGTTTCTATTATATATATATATATATGGGTATGTGTGTGTGTGTACTTATTCAGAATTTTATATTTTTTTATTAAAATTTATTGAAGATTTAAATTATAATAAGGTAATATGTGTTATATATGAGTCATTAAAATGTCATTATTAAAGAGTGTGTTTCTATTCCAAATACAATATACTGAAATACATGTTAATTAATAGTTTTAATATTGCATTTTAAATATATATATAATATATATATATATATATATATATATATATATAATGTACTATCTGATTGTAATATAAATCTTCAATAAATTATTTTAAAAATATTTAATTATTATATTTAACATGTAATGTACTATAGAAATATTTTTTCTATAAATAAATATATTGTTACATACAATACAAGTAATATTCTGTAAACATATACACATATTGGTACCAATTTAGTGTGCACTCAGGGACATTTTCCAAATGTAAGGGAGTTATCAAATCACTACAGATGTACTAAGTGATAACATATAGTAGATATGTGAATAAAATATGGATATATTAAAATGATATAACTAATAAACATATGAACATTTTATATTTAAATACATATAATATGAAGAGCAAATAAGTGAATAAGATTTGTGACATCGTGATTTGTCCAAACAGTTGCCCTCACTATTCATTTGAAGAACAATCACGGATGTATGTTTTTTTTAGTTTTCTTAATAAATAATACCAAAGATAAATATTCTGAGAAAATTACATTTTATTCTGCAGTTTTTTGAACAATGAAATTAACAATAGATAAGTGAATAGAGTCATTTATGACCTCGTGATTTGTATAAACATTTTCCCTCATTAGAACAAATGAAAAAGAAAGACACATTACTTTTTTATAGTACCTTGTTTAGTTGTACAATTTGTTATTTAATTTTTTTTATACTTTGTAGTGTTTCTTTAATAGTAAAAAGTATGGTGATAAAATAGCAGTACTCTGGACCTCTTTATTTACAGATGTCAGTAATATTATATTTAACTTAATGTTTTTGAATGATTGTACTGTTTATATTTGTAAGCTTGTATTTCTATACTATTTGTTAATTATAGTTGCAGTGTAATAAAGTTGTGCTATTTGTTAAATATACCATTTTGCTTGTTTTTCTTTGTAAAATAGTAGTACTCTGGACCTCTTTATTTACAGATGTCAGTAATATTATATTTAACTTAATGTTTTTGAATGATTGTACTGTTTATATTTGTAAGCTTGTATTTCTATACTATTTGTTAATTATAGTTGCAGTGTAATAAAGTTGTGCTATTTGTTAAATATACCATTTTGCTTGTTTTTCTTTGTACTCTTTATTTTCATATTAAATAGTCAAAACTCTCCATGCAGTAGTGCCACTCACTGCCAGCCAAAGTTAACAATGGATGCCAGAAGACCTGTGCATAAAATCCTTATCTAGTGACTAGTTTCTAGCTTGTGGCTTTCACCAGTGAGGAGCTTTGGATCTGAGAGTACTGCACCTAGATCTTAGGATCTGGGGATATTGAATGAATATTCACTAGATAGTGATTTTATGTGCAGGGCATCCATTGATTACTTTGGCTTACACTGAGTAGCATTACTGTATGGAAAGTTTTGTCTGTTTTAATAACAGTTATGAGCAAGCATAAGAAATGGTGGTAATCATGTGCTCATTAGTGGGTTCATATTAAATAGTCTAACACAATAGCAAAAATCATACCATTTTCACCTTTCTTATACATTCAACAATACTATTTTTTATCAAACTTTATTCTTACAGTTTCGACTGTCCTGCAGTCATCATCAGAGCTACAATATCTAAATATGTAATAATACAATTAATACATATATATGTATACATAATCAACATACATCTTAACATGACCATTATATAATAATTATTTCATTTTATTTATTTTACTTTTAACTAATTTTAATTTTTACATTTATTTATTTTATTTTATTTTAAATTATTATAATTTTTATAACTTTTAAAATTCGACTATTTAATACATATTATTTTTATATTATCTTTTTTATTTAAGAATAAAGTTTGATAAAAAAAAAAGTATTGTTGAAATGTATAAGGTGAAAATGGTATATGTAAAATATAAAAATCAATATATAAGAAAAGGAAGAAGAGAAAATAGCAAATATGTGAGTGAAATATGCATAATATTAAAATAAGGTGAACAATAAATATTATACATACTTAAATATTAAATTGTCATGTATTTATTTATTATACATACTTTACTGACATATTTACTCTCATATTAGATGTATTGCTTAAAAATTAAATAGTCTTGCATTGGTGGTCGAGAGATCAGCGCGACTGCCTTGCACTTGCAGGCAGTTGCCCAGGTTGCGGGTTCGCATTCCGACTGATGCTATGACACTTAAATAAAAAATAATAATTAAATACTGCCTAAAGCTATACTTGTAATTATAAATAACATAAAAAAATCATACAACATTACAATACTAGCCAAATAACAAAATTTTATCAAAATTATTACACAACCATGGTTTCATATATTAACAAATAGACCATTTCAAATGAAATTCAACTAAACATGCAGCATATATGTAATAGCCTTCCCAATTTACTTCAAAAACCCACTTCCTTTAATATCAAAGAATGTCATCATAAGATTGATAGCCCCAGATTCAAAAAAAAATTTGGATTTTTTTTAAACAATGTGATATTGGCAATACTAAGAATTTTCAGGAACATTTCTTGTGTGTGTGGCTTTGTAGCATTGTAACACCAATAATAAGCATTCACATGGAAAAACTTGAAAAATTTATTCTCATTTTTCATTTGTGAAAACCTTTATTAAAGCACACACTTCTATATAATCTTATAATCAATCAAATCGATTTACAGCACTCCTCCATTATACTCTTTAGTTTCATAAACTGCCAAACTATATGTGTACATCTTTGATTGAAAATGTATTCAAGTTATTAAACCATTTCATATTTAGTTAATCTTATATTGAAGACCAAACAGTAATATCTGATGGGAAGATTTAGGTATTTGAGTGCCTGAATGATATCTTGGTAATGATAATTGATTATGAAATATGGAAGGAATCAGTCTGATAAGGAGTTCAGTAAATTGCTTTAATTACTTGCTATATATATAATTCTTTTGTATATGTATATGCTACTTTCGTTCTTTTATTGAAGTGAATGCATTTCGACGATGTGCAGTATAATCATATATATAGAATTTTACTATTATTATTTCTCTTTACTACAAATTTAACATTGTCAGCATAACATCCATGGTATGAGTTTTTGTCAAGATTATTATATTCCGATATTTACATTAAGAAATAACTATACCAGTAATTTTATAGGAAAGACTATTGAGAATATATTCGCATTTTGATTAAATTTGTGGTTTTTAAAGATGTAATTTGATTCTGTAAGCATGATGGTGATGATTGATACAAGATATTAGAAAAATTCTGAAAGATATTTATTAAAAATCAATAGCAGTTATTAAATTATATAATGACCTTAAAAAGATTAATATTCTGTCTTGCATTGGTGGTCGAGAGGTCAGCGCGACAGCCTTGCACTTGCAGGCAGTTGCCCGGGTTGCGGGTTCGCGTCCCGGCCGATGCTATGACACTTTAAAAAAAAAAAAAGATTAATATTCATAAGAGGGAAGGCAGGGTTATCCTCTATCTCCAAAACTTTTTACAGCAGTTTTACGAAAGTTTGTGAATTAAAATAGGAAGCTAAGGAAATAAAAATAAATAGAGTTTGATTAATTAAATGATATACATTTAACAGATATTGAGGTTATTTTGTAAAATAATGTCTCAGGGTTTTAGGAAAGGTATAAAAGCTATCAGATAAAATCAAAAAAGTAGAACTAAATACAAATTGTAAAAGTCTAAATTAATATTCGTTAGCTTTTCAGAAAATAAGAAAAAAACATACTGGCAAACTTATAAAATCAAACATCAAAAACAGTCCACACTCCAAACCTTACTGGAAATAAACAACAAATCATCAATAGGCAGATTCAAAAACTGGCATCTAGAACCCAAATTCATTGAGTTTCTTATTAAACTAAATCTCACCTCTTTGCCTACCAGCCATTTCCTTGTCTGGAGAAGAGGTTTCAGCAAACTAAACCATCAATGTCAACTCTGCTTCTCAGAGGACAAAACAATACATCTATTGTATTCCTGCACTTTTCTTGGTCTGCTGAGAACCTTCATCATCAAGAATGTGTCGCTCAACCCAGACCACAACCAAGAATGGTATCTTTGCCAACATTAGATTGTCAATTCTTTTGACTTTTACTGTGTGGATCACCAGATGCAAATACATCTTCAATCATGCATCTTCCAGTGTCTGCGACACCTATATGAAGATGCTCATTTATTCCAAAAAATTTGGCTCCAGACTGGCAACACCATCAAATCTGGAATAAAGTTATACTACCAAAAGGTTACTCAAGCTCCAGTCTCTCAGAAAGCAAATGTTGAAGATATAAATGTGAAGTTTCTACTTCAGAATATACAAGTCATTATAATGTAAGCTTATCAGTATTGTCTCAAAAGGTTCTAATAAATTCTATTTTTATAAAAAAAAAAGAAACTGATAGTAGTGGACTATTAAAACATGTGGAAACATAATGAATAAAATGAATCTCAGAGTTAAAAATATATGGAATGTTTTTGCTAGAAATAACTTAATACTAAAATAATTTATGCCCTTTTGCTTTATATTTATAGACTTCTTATTAATTTAAGACTTAGGCACTTATTAAAAAATACTACAAAAACTGCAGACTTAACAAGGAAAATCAAAGGAGAAATATATGAATAAGAGAACAAGCAAGAATCAGTGTTATTATTGAAAAAAGCAAAGGCTTAAAACTGAATAGCTGGACATTTAATTACAAAAAGTAACATTAGATAAACAATTGAAGTTTTAAATTAAATTCCAGAAGATTATAAGACACTTAAAAAAGACCACATGTGAGATATGTAGTTGAGATAAAAAAGTTTGTTGGAATACTATGGAAAAGATAACTACAACAAAATATGCCAATAAATAAACCACTGAAGTTTTAAATTACATTTCATAAGATTGTAAAAAAACTTAGAAAGAAATATAAGATAAATATAGGAGATTTGAACTCACACTTTCAAGCCCCTTCACTGTCCACACTATCTCATACTACTGATATACATGATCACACATATGCAGAAAAGATACATAATCACCAATGTATGTATTTCATGCTAAAACAGCACTTGTCAGTTCATCCAGACTCTCATCCCCTATACATATATATAATCAGTGCTCAGTTTATATTAAGATAAGACATTCTTACACTTTAATGGACAGACTTCAACCTATTTCTAATCTCCAACTCCTCGCCATCCATACTATTGAAAACCTGATGATAGATTTCCCAAATGCCATGCTGATCCCAATATTGTTGCCATGCCCATGTTGACCTCAAGTCACTCTCACCCCTCATGCATAGGACATTATCCATTTAAATACATAGAAGAGGGATGGACAGAATGCAAGCTTAATATGTAAGATTTGAAATACCAGGCACTCTTATAGCTGTAGCCTAATTGTACATATAGGGGATTTAAACTCAGACTTTCAAGCCCCTTTACTATCCACACTATTGCATACTACTGATACATATGACCACACACATGCAGAAAAGATAAATAATCACCAATATATGTATTTCATGCTAAACTAGCACTCATCAGTTGGAGGTTAAAGTAGGTTAAAGCCTATCCATTAAAGTGTAAGGATTTGCTATCTTAATATAAACTGAGCATGGATTATATATGTATGGAAGATGGTAATCTGGACCAGCTGATGAGTGCTGGTTTAGCACGAAATACGTATATTTATATTTTCTGCATGTGTGTGGTCATGTGTATCAGTAGTAAAATATAATATGGATAATAAAGGGGCTTGAAAGTCTGAGTTCAAATCCCTATATTTACAATTAGGCTCCAGGTATAAGAATACCTGGTATTTCAAATCTTAGATATAAGATAAGTTATTAGAATAAGGAAATTTGGGGGAGTAATATGGAGCAGGTAGACAAGGTATTGAAAAAACTGAATTAAACAGTCTTTCATACTTCAATGAAGTTTTATAACAGTTGTATTGGTAAGTTCAACTCAAAATATAATGAATATTATGGGTGTTGTAATTTATGATAACCAAAAGTATGCTTTTATAAGCTAATTAATTCTACAGGATATTTACATTGTAATACTGCTAATAATTGAATTCAGTATATATATTGAGGGAAAAAAGCAGACGAAATCCATAATGTAAAATATATAAATAAAATTAAAGACGATATTAAACTTCAGGCCACGATATTTTAAGAATAAATATTACATACCTCTTACGTCATACTTATTGTATAAAAGTATTGTGTAACTTAAAGTCATGTGACATTTTGTTGGTTATAAAAATAAATTACAGCACGTAAATGTTTGTTTAATATTTTAGTCAGATAATTCTGTTTTTGACATTTGCTTTTGAATAAACGGGTTATGGTGAAAATATTTTTTTGAAATTCATATACCTTATTTATATATATATTAAGTTCACACACAAAAGAATTATTTTGAAATTCAATTATGTCAGTTTTATTACCAAAGAATTTATTTATAACCTTTTTTCACATTGTTCATAAAAGAGGTCATTAAATGATTTGGTTGTCTTGGTAAATTTCAACAGAAGAATTATATAAGAAATGTAATAGTTCAAAATCTAAAGAACTGGACATTTCTTATATTGATATAAAAAAAAAAAAAAATCAATATAAAACGACCTTTAAAGATTTGACCAAGATGGAAATAGAGTTATTTAATGGAATTAAGTAAAAGAATTTTTAACTGAAAGATTGGCTATTCAATATAATTTTATTTTCTAATACAATCTAATATTTTATTATATTGGTTGCCCATCAAAAGTGATAAGAAATATAATTATTAAAATAAAAATGAAACTTTGATAGTTATAGTGAAACTCATTACAGTACTTCTAGTCTCAATAATTTGGGGTGGCGTGGGAATTGATTGACATTATTCAAACTATGAATTTAAATTGAGATTCAATATTCAATTTGATTCTATTCTTTTATATATATGTAATTTAAGATAAGTCACCTCTATTATGATGAATAAATGGGAGTCGGGGAAAATATAGTTAATATTATTATTTGGAAAAGGAAAATAACTATTAATATTATTGAAAAACAGTCAATGAACAAAATATTCTTTTATTAATCATCATAATTTTCAAATATCCATAAATCCATTGCACGATTTTTTGAGCGAATGTTGTTTCTCTCTCTCTAATCCATAGTTTTTTATACCTTGCTTTTATAAACCTCATTCATTTACTCAACTATGGTATTTCTTCAGATCTTTTACATTCTTTTTGGAAACCAACCTTGAGATTTAAATTAATCATCTACTATTGTACTTTATATTAATATTTTAATAATGTGATCTACTTAATTTTATAATAATAATAATAATAATAATAATAATAATAATAATAATAATAATAATAATAATAATAATAATACTGATGATGATGATGACAATGATATAAACAACACTTATGCATTAATATAAAACATCAAGAATATGTAAGTTAAAAACAAATTATTATCATTAATTTGTCATTTGTTTGAGAGGTTCACAATAGTAAATATTGTTTATAAACAAGGCAAAACTCTCCATACAGGAGTGCCACCCTAAGCCAACCAGAGTAATCAATGAATGCCAAAAGGCTTGTGCATAAAATTCCTATCTAATGCCTACTCATCCAATATCCCCAGACTAGTTTCTGGCTAGTGGCCTTCGTCAGTGAGGAGCTTTGGATCTGAGAGCACTGCACCTAGATCTTAGGAGATGGTGATCATGTGATGCTTAATGAGTAAATATTGTTATTGTGGGGTTTTAGAAAATAGTAATTTGTCATTTTACTTGATTAAAAATTTTATAATAACAAAAACAATTCTGATCATCTAAATTTAAGTTTAAATCCATAATGGAACGGAACATAACAAATATAATAGCAAAGAAAATATTTATAGATCCAGGTACAATGACATTTTTCTCTCAGAATTAGTTCATAGTGGTCAGGTATTTTATCTGCAACTTTTGAAACATTTACATAATGTGGTAAAATGTAAATGTCTCATTTTGTGATAAATGAGGACCGCAAGTTTTTCCACGACAAAGCATCAGCACACAAATCATTGAGTTTGAAACATTTTTTAATTAAATTCAGCATTAATGAGCTTATTTATCAGCCAGGTTTGCTTGATCTCACTTTGTGAAACTTTTTTATTTTCTTGAATGAAAAAATACCTCAAAAAATTATTTTTGCAGACTTAGAAGTGATGAAAAAAAATGATGCAGGTAATAAAAAGACATCACTTTGCAAATATTTTTGGACTACTTCGAAGTGATAAATATATTTAGATCAGCATATTGCATCAAATGGATAGTAATTTAAAAGTGATTAAATTTAGAACAAAAATAAATAAACAGTGTTTTATTATAAAATTTTGCTTACTTTTGAATATCCCCTCATATTTACATTTTTGCTTGTTTGTTTATATTTTTCTTCGGATATCATAGAAAAAATGGCTGTTCAAATATCATAAAATTTGCAAATTTTAATGGATTTTTAAAATTTTATTTACATTTTTGTTTGTTTGTTTTTATTTTTCTTTTCTCAGCATAGTTTATAGTTCCACTGTAGTATAAAAAGAAAAGCAATTGATAGCTACATGTGTGGTTGCAAACAAAATACTTTTTTCTGAAGAATGCAAATGATTAGAAACTAGTTTTGGGTTTTTTAAGAAATTATCTTCTATTGTTTCTTTACTCAAACTTATAGTAAAATGGTTCTAGAATAAAATGAATTATTATTATATCTAATGAAATATTGAAAGTAAGTTGAGAATAAAAAAGTTTGGCATATAACAAATAAATACTCAATCGAAAAAGGTTTTGCTCATTAAATGGAACCCCCCCCCCCTTTTTTTTTTTTCAATGTGTCATATGAAATTGTTGGGGTGCCATTGAAGAGATAGTAATTTACATATTAACTATCTGTTAAATTTAATTGTCAAGCATTGGTGGCCAAGTGGTCAGCACAGCTTCCTTGCAAGCAGTTGTCTCAGGTCCGCTTCCCAGCCAATGCTTTGACACATGGAAAAATGACAAAAAGAAAAGCAGTTATAATGGTCATAAACATTTCATATATTTGAGAAGAAAAAAAGGACTATATTTTTTATTCTGAAATCTAGATATAGTCAATGAATTAAAGTGATTCTTATTTATACATTACTCACATAATGGCATGTCTGAAAATACTTCAATATACTGATTAAAAATAGAAAACAATTTGTTTTTTTATTATTATTAATTGTCATAACAAAGATTTTTTAGATTGATGTTTTGAGTCTACAGCAGCTTGGAAGGTAAAAAGAAATCGACACATATAAGGATAAAGAAGTAGATCATCTAGGAACTATATTGTCTTGTTTGTTATGGCTATATATAGAAGATAAACAATAATATCAGGTTTCAATGGCTTGATAAATCATTCATATGAACTGCAATAGTGGTCACCCTAGAAGCAATACATGTGGAATTTATGCTTCTAAAGATTTAAAAAGAAAGGTAAATAATCTCTTGTAATTATTTAGTGTAATGTTTCTTAAAAGATTATGCAACTGCTTTTTTAATATGAATAAAAAATGATCGAATTAAAAATGTCAAGTGCCAATTGGAATTCTGTTAAAGCGGGTCAATAGTTTGGGATTTCAATTGATTTGTATCAAAAAAAATATGTTGTGTAATAGCATGTAATAAGAGACTTTTCTACCTTAAATATTTGAGGAAAATTGAGAATTATTGTAAAACAATTTAATATTGTTATGTGAAATTATCACCAAGATTATATTTCGATATTTTAACTTAGGACAATTGTATTCTTAGTTTAGAAATTGTTTTTACAGAGCATTGGTTATAGTATTGTTTCAGTGTAGGCATAATTAATTTAATGTTCAAAATATGCTAAATATGATTGAGCTTCCAGAATTATGTTAAAGTTTTAGTTTGTTGTGCTCTGTAGAAAATAAATTCGAAAAGCAAAGCTCCATGGAGCGGAGAATGTTGCAACTGATAAATTATGGTTAAATATTGCAATAAGTGCTGTATTTTAATTTAAGATGCTATTAAAAAGAGCCTTAATGAGCAGTCAATAAACCTCATTTGCTCTTGGATTGATGTGATTTCCTTGCCATGTAGAGCCCAACTTTTTTCATTAATAAATTCATTAAATATACAATCAAGTGCATAATATTAGCATATTATGCTGAATAAATATATAAAGCTGATTAAAGACTTTTATTATATTGTTATTACTATATAGGTTGACAAATATGAAAAGATGACTTTGAATAATTACCACTTTGATAACTATTTTTAGGCATATTCATATTGTTAGGGTTAGTTTAAAACTCTTCTCAAGCAGACAAAGAGTTATGAAAGGAATAAAATGGAAATACGCTATAATAAGTATAAATACAATTTATCCAAACTACTTTATTTTAATCTTTCCAAAATAAAAAGTGTTCAAAAGGGTTTAGATAAATTGTATTCATAAGATATTACAACAAAATAAAGGAAAGGGTGATTTTGGTACAATAAGTATAGTGAGCATATTATTGATAAGAGGCAGGAAATACAAGACAAAGTAAATGAAAATGCAAAACTATATATTTTAAATTGATAGAACACTTACAATTAATATATATATAATAAAACAAGTCATCAAGTTTGTAACTTGCTTTTAACTTGCATTTAAATGATTACTAGATAAAGCTTACCAATAGCTCAAAACAAGCTTTATTTTTGTAAATGCCAAAAAAGAAAGAATTCAAAATCTCTATCATTAAATCTCTGTTTAGAACTATTGGTAAGTTCCATTTAGTGAATATATATATATATATTTCTGCTACAAGTTAAATATATATATATATATATTTCTGCTACAAGTTAAATAATTTTCATCTTTATGTATATATCATATTTGGTATGTGTACATGATAATATATGTGTATATAAGTGGTTAAAAACATAAAATATTATTGTAAATGAAGATAGTTTAATTTAATTGGAAATAAAAATGTTTACCAAAACTATATTGTAACTGAACTTCACTTAATATATATAATTTTACTTTAAATTAATTTCACACATATAGTTTATATATATCACTATATATTATATATATACATATATAGTATATATATATCACTAGATATTTCTGCAGTAAATCAGTATATATATACTATTTATGTATATATCATATTTAGCATGGGTTCATAATATATTAAATATTCTGAATATATTAAATATCAATTTTAAAATTGAAAGAAAAAATCATTATACTACCCTCTAGCAACTTAACAAATAAACAAACAAATAGATTTTTCAACTTCAATACAAGCATTTAATAATAAAGATAAAAAAATTAATGTTAAATGCTTTTATGGACTGCATTTAAAGGTAAAAAAATAATTCATTTCTTCAATCACAGTCAGAGGTTTTGGGATTTAACTTAAAATAAAAACATGGGAGAGGATCCATACATTGATTAAGTCAATTCCTTATTATAAAAAAATAGGGATTGACTTAATTTCAAATCTAAAACCCCCATGCTTTTATTTTGAGTTAAATCTTAAAAACCCAATTGTAGTTGAAGAAACAATTATTTGTTTTCTTTTTAGTATAAGGTCAATAAAAGCATTTAATATTAAAAAAATGTTTTATCCCTATTATTTTAAAGCTTTTAATATTGGCAGAGCTATACACACATATATATATATATATATATATATATAACCAAAACTACCCCAAATCCAAAACTAAACCAGACCAGCATAAAAATAATATTAAAACACAACCTAAGGTTTCACTGCTACAAGCAGACTTCTCAAGTGTAAAGAACTACCAAAAACTACACAATATATATAATATTAAAAACTACCCACAAATCCATTCACTTCCCATCCACCCTTAATATTAAAAGAACTCTTAAATAAGTTAATTGCTTCAGAATAATAAATTTTCAATAATAAAGACTCTTTAATTCTTCTTTTGATTTCATTTCTCTCAAAGAAGACAACCTTAGCTTCATCAAAATCAATAGTGTGACCTGTATCTTTTTCATGGACATACAAAGCAGAACTAAGATATCTATTTTTAACTCTACTTTTATGAACCTTTATTCTTTCATTTAAACTCAAACTACTCTGACCTATGTAAACCTTCTTACAAAATAAACAAGGAATAAAATATACTACACCAGGAATAGTCTTTCTATCAAAAACTTCTTTTGTATTATTTAATAAATTATTCAATGTAACACCCCTTTTCCAAGCAATTTTCTTATTTCCAAACCATTTACTATTTCTACACACAATTTTATAAGAAGACAATTTAAATGGCAAAGAAATAAAATCATATTTTTCTTTAACCTTTACATCCTTACAAATATTACTATTAAATAAAATACTTTTAACAAATTTATCAGAGTATCCAACACTCAAATAATCTTTATAAAATTGATATTTCTGAAACAAAGCTACCCCACTAGAATTATTTAATTTAATATTCCTATGACAATAATTCCTTAAAGCAGCTACTTTATGAGATACAGACTGATAGTTATCAGGTTTAATTATAGATCTTAATTCTTTACTTTTAACTAAATGACTGCACAATAAACAATTAGTTTCTACATTTCTAATCACCAAAAGATCTAAAAATTTTAACTTACCAAAATCTAACCCCCTTCCTTCTAACACAAATTTTATTTTGGTAAGTTAAAATTTTTAGATCTTTTGGTGATTAGAAATATAGAAACTAATTGTTTATTGTGCAGTCATTTAGTTAAAAGTAAAGAATTAAGATCTATAATTAAACCTGATAGCTATCAGTCTGTATCTCATAAAGTAGCTGCTTTAAGGAATTATTGTCATAGAAATATTAAATTAAATAATTCTAGTGGGGTAGCTTTGTTTCAGAAATATCAATTTTATAAAGATTACTTGAGTGTTGGATACTCTGATAAATTTGTTAAAAGTATTTTATTTAATAGTAATATTTGTAAGGATGTAAAGGTTAAAGAAAAATATGATTTTATTTCTTTGCCATTTAAATTGTCTTCTTATAAAATTGTGTGTAGAAATAGTAAATGGTTTGGAAATAAGAAAATTGCTTGGAAAAGGGGTGTTACATTGAATAATTTATTAAATAATACAAAAGAAGTTTTTGATAGAAAGACTATTCCTGGTGTAGTATATTTTATTCCTTGTTTATTTTGTAAGAAGGTTTACATAGGTCAGAGTAGTTTGAGTTTAAATGAAAGAATAAAGGTTCATAAAAGTAGAGTTAAAAATAGATATCGTAGTTCTGCTTTGTATGTCCATGAAAAAGATACAGGTCACACTATTGATTTTGATGAAGCTAAGGTTGTCTTCTTTGAGAGAAATGAAATCAAAAGAAGAATTAAAGAGTCTTTATTATTGAAAATTTATTATTCTGAAGCAATTAACTTATTTAAGAGTTCTTTTAATATTAAGGGTGGATGGGAAGTGAATGGATTTGTGGGTAGTTTTTAATATTATATATATTGTGTAGTTTTTGGTAGTTCTTTACACTTGAGAAGTCTGCTTGTAGCAATGAAACCTTAGGTTGTGTTTTAATATTATTTTTATGCTGGTCTGGTTTAGTTTTGGATTTGGGGTAGTTTTGGTTTTATATTGACTAGTTTAGCTTTATGCTTGTAATATATATATATATATATATGTGTGTGTGTGTGTGTGTGTGTGTCACTAGATATTTCTGCTATAAGTTAACATGCATACCCTTTATGTATGTCATATTTAGTATGTGGACATAATAATATATGTGTATATAAGAAACCAAGTGACTTATTTAAAAAATTAATATATCTTATTACTTTCATAGATATTTTAAACAATAGTACAAACTTTCTACAAGTTATATTGAACATAAATAGATTAAATATCAATTTTAAAATGTTATTAAATTAAAAGAAAAAATATTTGTACTGTTTTTTCACAAGCCTTATTTAAAACAAATGAAAGTTTTAAAAATACTTTTTAACTGTAATACATGAAATTATTGGATATTTTAATATTTGGCCACCTTCTGTTCCATATCTAAAAAACTAGGTGATTTATTGAAAAGATGAGTATCTTATATGGTTAGCCTGATATTACTTAATTGCTTATTAGATGTAAGCATTCTATTAAACTTCAATTTTAAAATTTAATTCTAATTTGAAAAAGATTAATGCAAACAAACTGATTTTTTAATTTCCATAATTTCCATAAAAGCATTTAAAAGTAGTTTTAAAGATATTTATATATGTCTGATAATTCCACAAGCTATAATAATCATGATTACAATCAAAGTCTTATAGATCCTAGCAGATATGTAGAAAAATGTCTAATGTTTATTACTGGCATAAGTGTAAATTTTATTCGTACTGAACTAAAATAAATTTATTGTGCTGCCATTGCCATAGTGGTATATTAATAAATAGTATTTATTCACAAATGAAATCTACAAGAACAGATGTATTACATATATGAATGTACTATTTATTGTTGTATGTTAATTTTTATTGCCTTTTTACTAAAAAAAAATACAAACAAATAAACAAATGAATTATACTATATAATACTTTTCCTCTGATTTCATTTCAAATTGTCCAATCATGTATCCTGTTTTTTGCATGACATTATATTTGAGCGGTTTCTCATATATTGTTTGTTAATCATAAAAAATTCTAGGTAACCTTTAATTTTAATTTTTATTACATTTATTCATAATACATTGACATGTTATATACATACACAAGTTTGTTCACATTTTTGATAATGTATCACAACTTATATATTAGATAAATCATGTATAAGGATCATGTCCTAATTAACTAATTATGGCTTAGTCATAAGGCAACATATTATGTATGTTTGTATAAAATAAAATGAATATTAGCTGATAAGTACAGAAATATAGATATTATAAAATTGATTTTAGTCTGCATTGATCTTTTTTGTCGTTTTACCATTACATTTCTTTCATATGTAAATTATGGATCTTAATTCATTATTTTATATCCTGGATTGTTTAGAGCAATAGTAATAAACTTAGAGCAAAGGATCTGTGAATCACAATTAAAATCCATCATTTCTGCTCTCAGATATCACATGACCTTCTGTATGATAACCACTCAATTGACTATATTCATTATTTTATGAGAATCTTTTAAACATTAATGGTCATAAATAAAGTTTACTTCTAAATATGAAATAAAATAGTTCTTGAACTGAGATTTAAATCTTAAATTAAATGAATATATTTCAAGTAAGTTTTCAGTCCAAAAATAGATATAAGAAATCTAGAGAAGATAATAATATGACTAAGTAATTATCTGTCTGACATTTCTGTGACAAAATTAATTCTAGCATTTTAGTATTTAAAAACATGCAAAACTCTCCATACAGTAGTGCCACTCATTGCAAGCCTGAGTAAACTCATGGATGCCAGAAGACTTGTGCATGAAATCCCTATCTAGTGCCTACTCATCCAATATTCCCAGACTAGTTTCTAGCTTGTGGCTTTTGTCAGTGAGGAGCTTTGGATCTGAGAGCACTGCACCTACATCTTAAGATTTAATGCAATTCTCTAGCAGACTTTTGGAATCCATTGATTACTCTGGCTTACACTAGGTGGCATTACTGTATGGAGAGTCTTGCCTGGTTTAACAACAGTTATGCGCAAGCATACTAAATGGTGGGCACGTGATTTTAGTGGTTTAATACCAATCCTGTCTAATAGGATAGTGGTGGCTATGGTTGTTAAAGAACCAAAGACTCCAAAATGCATGGGTACTGAACTGAGTTCAAACCTATATGACTATATAAGCTAATGAGCTTGGATTGAAAATATTGTGTTTTTCAATTTTATTCTCATAGTTTGTAGTTAAGTAGAGATAAAAGGTGGTTGCTAGAGAGTTGCATTAGATCCTAGGATCTAGATGCAGTGCTTTCAGATCCAAAGCTCCTCACTAATGAAAGCCACAAGCTAGAAACTAATCTGGAGATATTAGCTGAGTAGGGACTAAATACAGATTTTATGCACAAGACTTTCATTGATTACTCTGGCTTGCACTGAGTGGTACTACTGTATGGAGAGTTTTGCCTCTTTTAACAATAGTTATGAGCAAGCATAAAAAATTGTGATCATGTGACATTTTAGTATTTGGAGGTAATATGATAAACATTAAGAAGACAATCATCCAATTTTGTTCAAAAAATGAATATGTAGCTGAAAAGAGTATTTTTAAATTAAAGTTAAAGTGATTACAAAAAGCATAAAAAATCTCTATAATATGCATTAATGTAGTAAATAATTCTACATCTATATCTTACAAATGTAATATTCTATTCAGTAATGAGGCAGAAAACTCTCAGCTGAAGATTTCAAGGATAATCCTTAAATAAATATTAAAAAAATAATCTTAGTTCGGTTTATTTAAAGAAGCTGTTGCTTCAATCCTGTCGCTTAATGTCTGAATATTAAAAAAATTTCTGAGCAACTAATGACATTATTTATTCTACTAAAGTCAATTAAAAATATCATATGATATTCCTTCCTTCATATGTCATAGCACCAGCCAGGATGCGAACTCACAATGGTCTGCAACCAACTACTTGCTTGCATCTTGGCTGTGATGACTCTCGGCCAACAATGCTTGACAATATCATATGATATTTTGCTTTGGTGTAATCTTTACAAACAACAACTCTTTAACTTAATGAATTGTGACTGTAACCATCTTCATGACATTTCTTTGTAAAAGATTTATTTAATCTGCTGTAAATAAATCTTAGAACTAAAATAAATGATACAATAACAGCATATACTTTATCTTTTCTATGAATGACATGGGTTCATTTTAAGATTATTTTTCTAATTTTTGTTGTAGTAATTGATTTCCTGACTGAGCATCCTATGTCACCAATTAAAGGATATTTAACTTATTCTTAAGTAGAGATCACTTACTGGCATTAAGTGTTTCCTTCTCCTTCACTATGTGAAAGGCTTCTGGAATTACAGTAGGCTATTTAAAGACCCACTGTGTCTAAAGATAAAAGGCTACCTGGCCATTAAAGTCTTATAAATTTCAAATAATAATACTTGCTAAAAATAATAAATAATTGAATTGTTTGTTACCGGGAGTTCGCATGGAGTTTTATATGAATTTTGAGCACTGTGAACTGCATTGTGATTATTGGACTTTGAACTGCAGCACCTACCACTGTATCTCTATATACAGCAAAGCATAATAGTTTATGAGTGTCAGTGACATTTTTTTTATTGCTTGTCATCTCTTAAAATAATTTATTCTAACCGAAAATTTAAAGCTACATTATAAACTTTAATGCGCCTTTATACCATGGAAATGTAATAACGCTAAACAAACATGAAAAACTTAATTACTTTAAATTAGTACACTATATAGGCTTAAATCTCCATATATATATATATATGGGATTCAAACCCAGACTTTCACATAACCCTCAACTCTCCATGCCATCGCATATTGCTGACCCACCTAATTACACACATTTGAAAAAATAAATAATCACCAATATATGTATTTCAGGCTAAACCAGCACTCATCAGTTGGTGCAGATTACCATCTCTACACACATATATACCATCAGTGCTCAGCTTTATATTAAGATAGCCAATCTTCATACTTTAATGGACAGGCTCTTCAGCCTTCCATTTCATTGAAAATCTGATGATGGAATGTTCAAAGCCCATGTTAGTGCCAAGGTTGTCATCCTACCCATGTTGACATTTTAGTCATTCTGACCCCTCATATACAGGAGAATAATCCATTTTTACATACATATGCGAGGGATGGGCAGAGCTTTGATGCACTATGTTTTAATATGTAAATTAATACATTATACAGACTTAGACCTGCATATATATGTAATGTATGTGGGATTCGAACTCAGACTTTTACATGATCCTCAACTCTCCATGCCATCTCATATTGCTGACTCACCTGATCACACACATGTTGAAAGCTGGGTCAGTAATATGAGATGGCATGGAGAGTTGAGGGTCATGGAAAGTCTGAATTCGAATCCCACATACATTAATTACTTTATGTAATTAAAAAGCAATATTTTTATTTATAGATAATATAATTTTTATATTTTCTAATTTTTATTTTAAAATCTTACTCTTGTTTGTTTATTATGCTGATATATTTCAAGTGAAAATTGTTTTTATTTTCTGACATCTTTTTGATGGTTTCTAGCTCTAAAGGCATTCCGGTTTCAAATTTCTAAACATGTTATTGCAGTAACATCTTGCCACAGTATAGCTGAAGGCAGCTGGTAGTATTAAAACTTTAAAGTTCTTCAAGTAAATATGTTTAAGTCTGAATAACTTTTAAATACGTTTTACTTGCACTATTACTTTTGATTTTAATTTCTTATAACTCAAAATGAAATCGTAATTCCATCAAAAAGCAAATAATCAAAAGGTGAATTTGATATTTCGCAATTTATTCGTTATTTTCATTGTTAAACTCTATACTTTGAAAATGATTTTATCAAATAAAGTTTTAGACTTAAATTAAAATTTATTGATTCACTTTAATAACAAAATTATTAATTTTAGAAATTAAAACAGACTCTATTGAACTAGGTTCAAATTTATTCAGAATAAGATATTTTAACAATTTTTGAAATATATTTTAAATAAATAAATAATCATATGACTGTGGCTCAGGAGGACATGGGACGTTTAAACCTGCAACTGGCTTCAACACAACAATTTCATTCAGTTGAGCGAAGTAAGTTTTATTACATTACTCAGTGTAGAATTATTCCAGAATCTTCCATCTCTGAAACAGCAAATTCCATTTGATTATCAATTAAAGGGTATATAATAACTGAAGTATTAATACAAGTAACTTGATGTTGATGACTAAAACATCAATACAAAAATTTGATTTTGGTGATAGAGATTATCTTTTTCCCAGATTTCGGTAATCCCAGGATCCTTTCCCAGGATTTCCTGGAGTTGTAGGTGGAATTAAAACTGAAAATTTCGCAGCATTTTATTTATATATATATAAAGTACAAATTTCAACGAATTCAAAACTTACTTTTCAAAAAATTAACATTTTCTTTTTAAATCATGACAGACTAGTCATTACATTGTTAATTATTTTTTATTTCACTTTAGTTTATGTTGAGGCGATTTGGCAATTGACATGTAATATGAATGTAAGAAACACTGGCAATTTACACTTTTATCACTGACTCTAGTTCTAAGTTTGGTTATAAATAGTCCTGCAGCCAAAAAGGAACTTTCAGTTTCTACTTGTTGGTGGTATTGATTCGAGAGTATCCATTAATTTTCTTACATTTGTGTTTTCATCAGTTGCCTCAAAGATTTCAAACTCCTTGGCTATTTTCTTTGCAAGTGATTGACCTTCAGCTTCATGTTGAAAGACTTTAGAAACACATTCAGTTTGCTTTTTTGATTTGATGTGCCAATTTCTCACAAATTGGCTGTTGTCTTTTGCTCTCAATTGTCACCCTCTTCCCCAGAATTGGAATGTGAGTGTGATGAATCAGATGGTGAGGCTTCAGAAAAGGAAAAACTTAAGCTGAGTTATTATTCATTTTGCTGTAAGCAATAAAGCTGACTTGTTTGGAAATGGTTGCAACTTGGTTTCTACAATTTTTTTTCTTTTATATGTTTTTCCATTTTTATATGCTTCAATAATCCAATCAAAGCTTTTTGCCTTCTCTTGTTTATTCTTGAAATTAATGCTTTCTAAACTTTTATTGAAAAGATAGAATTTTGCTCAGAAAGTTATTGTATGATGAAAGAAAAAAACTCCTTCTGCAGTAAGAAGTATCGCATCATGACTGGAAAAGTTTTGCTATCAGATTTTTAGATCTCAATCCAGGAACAAGGTCATTAAGAGCTGTTTACTCTGCTTCACACATTGAATTATTCATATTATAGTCATTGTTTTCTCAATTTATGATTTTTAACTGTAAAAATCATTCTAACATGCTTATCAAACTACTTTTAGAATTGGGTACTAGACTTAAACTTTCTTGTTTTAATGAAGATTTAACATAATTCTGAAGAGTATTATTTTTCAGGGAGACTTTCAAATGATTTGCACATTCTTCTAACTTTATTAATGATATTAGTTATGTTTAATGCACCAGAGAATAGGTCATCTCTAATATCACATTTTTTTCTATATCAGAATTGTTTTCGAAGCTTAGATCCTCACTGTCTTTAGAAGCTTAGATCCTCACTGTCTTTAGTTATTTCTACCTCAATTATACATTCACAATCATTTCAGTTCTTGTATAAAATGTAGCATATTGTAAGGTGCATACTGTGGGCATAGCAAAGCGGATGATCCAATTTCACTATAACACTTGGTCCATCCATTACACATGCAACTATATGATGCTCTGTTGATAATTTAATTCCAATAACTTCAATTTTATTTCTTCAACCATTTTCTCAGCATTTATTCTACCATTAATAACAATCATTTTTAGATCCAAAATTTATATTTATTTTGATGAACATTAATATTTAAATAAGATTTGTTTTTAAGTGATGGATATCATCTAAATTTCTTATCATTTTTTAAAGATTGTTTAATTTCTTTTATTTATTTTATAATATTGTACTATTTATAGACTAATTGCATAACATAATTGGGATTTTTAGAAAGAAGTAAAACCTTTTTCAATGAATGCTTGCTGAATTAATTCCCTTTTACATATGGCACTGATAAAAAATCCATCTACAGCAGCAAGCTTTGCAATGATTTCTTCTTTGGTGCATTTCTTTAAAAAACTAAACATTACCAGTGAATAAACACTTTTTAAACATTTCAAAGAGCTTTCTACAGATTCATCTCTTGCAGAATATTTGAAATGACAATCATTTGGTGATGTAGGCTTTTCAGTAGAATGTTTAGTTTTTAAATGCCAAAACAAACCACTTGTAGATAAACCTCTACATTTAAGCATCGCATCACAATGACTATACTTTGCTCCTTATTATTATTACATTTAATGAAATATTGTCAGATAAAGGTTTTTGATCCCCCCATCATTAGGAAAATATAAAAACATAACATTATGGAAAGTGGCTTAACTTCAAAATGATTTTTCAAGGAAAAGTGACATGTATAATCATGAACATGTATGAGAGTGTTATATATTGTAATGAGTTCATGACTCTCTACATATTATAAAACTATATTTGGTTACTCTCATTGCTGATCCTACACTATATGTATATATACTATCATTTGTATCTTAAACAAAATTTATTCATGAAAGAAATTCATTCTCTTTAATTTACCGAAATGGACTTATAGTGGCCATAGATCTGGAGGTAAGTTATTCTAAACTCCTCTCCCATAAAACAAAAAAATAAACATAATGACATATGTATATGTACTTGGTATCAATCTTATAAAATTACCATTGATCAATATTTCCCAATCAACATATTTATGGACATCAGAATTATCCAATTCCAAGCATTAATCCTACAGTTTAGATAGGAATTATGCTGACAGTAGGTTGATCATAATTTACTATAAGTTGATCATAGTTTACTATAATAAACTGATGGCTGGCTAACACACTCAGAACAGGTAGTATTTAAACTGACAGAAATGTGTTGATAGGAGTAGATCACACTAACCTATTTGGGAAAATGTATACATATTATCTTAACTAAGTTATAATTATAAAACAAGAAGATAAATTATGCTGCTCATTTGTTTTAATAAAGTTCAATTAAACACATATATTTTAAATGTTTGAAAATAATTATTTAATACATATTTTAATTATTTTGCCGTTACTATCATTTACATAAATTAAAAATATAGAAATAAACTACAAACTGCACATAAATTGCTTATAACTCCTTGATTATAAATTAAAGAAAAAACATAATATTTTAGTTATTTTTGCTTTACTATAAATTAAACAATATAGAAATAAAATACTAACTGTACATCATCAACTGCTTATAACTCATATAATTATGAATTAAAGGAAAAACATACAAATACCTTTAGTCCCCGGGAAATTGAAATTGTTCATATGCATATGGAAAGTAAACTTATTCCATGAGGCTATAATTATAATGATTGTCTGAAGATGTTTTTACTTTGCACTTTAAAAGACACGTACGTGATAGAAGTTACATTATTTGTAGAGACGAGGGATTGGACGCGGATTTTGAGTTCGGTAGATGACATGATTACATAGCTGACTTCTCCATGGGTATTGGGATAAAGTCAAGCACATTAGGACTTTATCCCCACATCATCATTATGTTAGCACACATATAATTTTCCATCTTTAAGCATAGTTCAAATAATTACAATAGGAAAATATTAAACAGCAGTCAATAATAAGAAAATCAATCAGAATAACCTTGATCTCTAGATGTTTTGTATTTAGTCCTTTTTTTCCTCTAGAAATTCTATTCTCACTCATCTAATGCAATTTTTCTCGTCAATCCTCTTAATGTCCGATATTTTAATTTGTATCATAAGTGATTTACATAGTCCAACATACCACTGTTTCAAGTCTGGCCTTTTTTGCCTTCTTCTTTCTTTTCACACACAAAAAAATCTTTTAGCAAGTTTCTATCTTAACTGTTTGTTAGAAACATAGTACCATAAAATAACTAATGCAAATAACATTTCATAGATAAACATCAGTTGTCTTTTTAGCAATGGCACATTTTCTTTTTTAATTACAAAAAAAAAAATGGTACATATAAATTATACATTTTCACGAAAGTTCTTTTTACATTTGATGATATATAAAATAATATATGTATACATATGCATCATCAAAACAAATAATCAACCCCCCCTCCCCTAGCCTATTCTTGTTAACTATTTATTTATTTAGCCTCAATCAAATATATATCCGATTCCCACATTTACATATATATATATATATATCGATCGCTATTTATAGTTCCTTTGACTTATAACAGATTCAAACCTGGTTCCTGTTACAATATATATATATATATATATATATCTCATCATTATCAACCATTATCAATCCATTGCAGGATGAAGGTCTCTCCAAGTTTAATCCATCTCTGATCTTTAGCTTCTCTTCTCCACATCACCCCTGCACACTTTCTTATTTCATCCATCCATCTCACATGTGGTTTCTTTCTGGGTCTTTTACAATCTCTTGGAATCCAGTTTAAAATTTCAATTGTCCATCTATTATCATCTCTTCTAACAATATGTCCAGCCCAACTCCACTTCAATCTTTTAATTTTTTCAATGATGTCAGTAACACCTGTTTGTTCTCTTACCCATACATTGCATTTACGATCTCTTCTTGTTACTCCCAACATACATCTCTCCATACTTCTTTGAGTGGTCTGAAGTCTCTGAATTGCTCTTCTATTAAGTGTCCAAGTCTCAGATCCATAAGTAAGAACTGGTAAAACACATTTGTTAAAAACCTTCCTTTTCAAACACATAGGCATATTTTCTTTTAGTATCAAGTTATTTCTACCAAAAGCACTCCAACCAAGTTTAATTCTATGATTAATTTTTTCCATTATGTTTCCATCTGTATTAATAATCTGACCAAGGTATTTGTAACTGTTAACTTCTTCTAATTCATCATAATCAATCTTTATTTTCATATTTTGAGCAAATCGATTAAACATGACTTTAGTCTTTTTAACATTTATCTTTAGTCCTACTTTCCTACTTTCATCTGATAATTCCTGCAACATTTGCTGCAGATCTGAAGCATTATTTGCAAAAACAACTACATCATCTGCGAAATCTAAATGACTTAAATAATCACCATTTACTTTCACTCCTTTAGTTTCCCATTTTAATCCACAAAATACTTCATGCAGCATTGCTGTAAAAAGTTTTGGAGATATGGAGTCACCTTGTCTTACACCTTTCTCAATGTTGACTTTCCCAGTGTCATTATGTAATCTAATTGTTGCTGTTGCATTTTTATAAATATTCTTTAAAATATGACAATATCCTGGATCTATACCTTGATGATCTAATGCTTTAATCACTGAAGAAATGTTTATAGAATCAAATGCCTTTTCATAATCTACAAATCCTAAGCATAATGGCAACTCATATTCATTTGTCCTTTCTATAACTTCTCTCAATACCTGGATATGATCTACTGTACTAAAACCACTTTTAAATCCGGCTTGTTCTCTTGGTTGGTGGAAATCTAATGTTCTCTGTAGATGAGTAGTAATTATCTTGGTAAAAATTTTATATAAAACTGATAAAAGGCTGATAGGTCTGTAATTTCTAATATCTTCTTTATCACCTTTTTTAAATATTAATATTATTACTGCATTCTTCCAATCATCCGGTACATCTTTATCATTTAGACATTTGATATATAACTTTGCTAAAAAAATTTCTATTTCTTCACCTGCTTCTTTTAATATATCAATTATAATTCCATCATTACCTGGAGCCTTTCCTTTCTTCATACATTTAATTGCATGTCTCACTTCTTCATTTAAAATTCTGGGCAATTTGGAAGATGTAATAGATATAGGAGGTACTTGTTCTTTATTACTATATAATTCTTGATAAAAATCTTCTACCAATTTCATGATGTCATCTCTCCTTTTAGTAATAATTCCATCTTTTTTTCTTATTGCAGATATAAATTTCCTACCAATACCAAAATGTTGTTTTACATTCTTAAGACTTTTATTTTCTTCTACAGCTTTCCTTACTAGTTCACAGTTATACTTTCTTATATCATTTTCAACTCTTTTCCGCACCATTTTACAAAATTCGAGATATTCAATTCTTTTTAATGCATCATTTTTGTATAGCTTCATATTCCTTCTTTTCTTCATAAATTCTCTAGTCTCAGTAGAAATTTTATTGGTCAATTGCTGTTTCTTTCGACCAGCTATCTTTGTTGCAGTTTTCAAAAGTGTATCAGTTATTTTCATATTAATTTCATTCAAATCTGAATCATGTTCAAAATCTACTAATACTTGAAACCGATTTGTAAGTTCTAATTTAAATTCATTAGAATGTTTCTGAAGATTAGGAATATCAACTGTAAATATTGTTTTTCTTAATAATTTTTGTCTCTCTAATTTTACATTAACACCTTACTAATCGATGATCACTTCCTGTGCTAAATTTATTAAGAACATTACAATCTCGAAATATGTATTTCCTGTTAGTCAAAATATAATCCAATTCTGCTGTACCTTCATTTGGATGCTTCCATGTCCATTTCGTTTTAACATTTTTCTCAAAAAAAGAATTCATAATATAAAGTTTTTCTTTTTCTGCAAACTCCACAAGTCTATGTCCTCTCTCATTTCTATTACCATAACCAAAATTACCCACAGCACTTTCATCTTTCATTTTTTTACCAATTCTAGCATTAAAGTCTCCCATAACAATTTTAAAATGGTGTTTACTCTGATCAAAAGCCTTTTGTACATCCATATAAAAATCTTCTACTACATCATCACTATGAGAACTTGTTGGGGCATAAACGTGAATTATCTGCATTTGGTATCTGCTATTAAGTTGTATAACTAATCTTGCCACTCTGTCCGATACACCATCAATCTCCACAATATTCCACTTTTTATTTATAATGAATCCTACTCCACTTGTATTTCCAATATTTGTGCCTTTATAATAGAGTATATGTCCACTTTTTAAATCAATTGTCTCTTCACCTTTTCTTCTAACTTCACAAAGTCCAATAATGTCCCATTTAATATAAGAGAGTTATTCTTCTAATTCTTGCAATCTTCCTTCACTTGAAAGTGATCTGCAGTTATAAGTACCTAAATAAAAAGTCATCATCAAATGGCAGCCTGGGTCTGCAATCAGGGGATTCTTAGCACTCTCCACCTTCGGCCACCAACCGCTGCCTTGGTTGGTGACTTTACAGCCTCCTAGGACTAAGGGCCATGCTTTATTTTTGTCTGTCATAATTGTATATATGTATTGGGAAAATATTTATCATTTACACAAACATTCATTCTGCCTTAGCAGGCACTGAGAAGAAAGACCATGGTGTTTCTTGATCTTAAACTCAGAGGTAAAAAGCCAATAAACTCACCATGCTGGATAATGCGTGTTGGTGAGCAGCCCAACCATGTTCGTATACTATATGAATAATCACATAGTAATAACAGCTGCAACAACAAGAACGTATGGAGTGGACATTAGGAATTTGCCCTGCTCAGTTCCTTTAAGGCCTCCAAGAGGAATCAAAGGGTCTCCTTTCAGTTAATAGCAAAACTCCTTTCTGCAGCCATATATATATAAATATATATATATTCTAACCTCCCCCCGTGCATTCTCACCCCAAAATATACTGTTTATTACGAATATTACGGGTTCTAGCTCAGTTAACAATTAAATAAATGAAATATTCAGCATTAATTAAAATGATTACTAGCTCTAATTTTAAAATACAAATACGGTTCAATTTTAAAATGAATTAAACAAATATTTACTATTTTCATGAGACATGGAGTGACAATACAGGGAACGAGATAGACTACATTGAGCCATTATCCACACGATACTACCTCAATGGCATAAGAACACTATCCCCCCTTTTTACTATACCAAATAACTAACTCATAGTATTCTTACGACTTTCTGAGCTCTATTCACTACGATTAAAATAATAATCATATCTTAATCTTCTTTATAACAAGAATCTAGCTCAATTAAATAAAATGAAGTAAAATAAAATAAAATCTCAGGTTCATAAATTGTATTCTAACTGATTTAAAATTACGGTAGTAAAATATGAAAAGGGAATTTTATGTCATAATCTACTACACAGCAACTAATAATAATAAAAAATAATAATAACAATAATAATATAATATAATCTTATTTCTTCCTAAAATGAAATAAATAAATACGTACGTGGTAGTATTTTAATAATCTGACAACAGAATACGTGTGGCAACATTAGCCTATAATTTAATGTAATATTGTAGCAACCGACTTATGACCAATAAATAACATAAAATTATGATCTTTTAATTTTAACATACCAATAAATTCTCAAAATTCTTATAACACTTTTATGTTTACCTTTTGTGCAAAATTTATATGTCTGTTTCAATTATAAATGTATCGTGATTTCATGCATCCATGTGGAGAAATAACAACTCGGACACAAAACTTTAAAACAAATTTAAAACAAAGTTTATTAACAACATAAATAAATTAACAATATTTTTACACTATATACATTGGATATCCCTTACTTTCATATCTCAACTTAGTTTATTAGTTTATAAAATGAAATCAAAATATTATTTACTTTTCCTAGTTAAATCTTTTTTTTTTTTTAAACACTTAAGAAAATACAGTATTATTACTTGATTTATTATTATGGTTAGCTTATTACAAAATGCATTTCTTATATGATTATCACAAACACTTTTCATCCCTAATATTATTAAAATTACATTTTTTACAAAAATTTACATTCGTAATAAAATTCTACAAAATAACAAAATTTAGTTTCATATTGGTTGTATGGAATCTTACAAAGTCAAAACACTATTCTACATTCGGTATTAGGTTTTTATTATTCATTATCCGATGTTTATTAATCCTAATATTCTCATTCAAGCCTTACTTCGGATGATATAATTATAACTATTAATATACCATGCACAAGTATATGTTTATTATACCTTATTGAATTTTCTCTTGATAAATATGCAATACTCATTCCCTCCAACATTAATATTTAAAAAAAAAATTCAAATTTTATTATCACTTTTAAAATACTTGGTTTAGATTTCTTTTCAAAATCTTATATTCATTTCTGAATTAATTTTACAATGTATTATATGATTCTTTCTCTCTTTATGATATTTTGGACTTTCAATTTTAAAGTTACACAATTCTATACATTCAAGCAAATAAACTATTCTTACATAAACGATAACATATCTTCAGTTCTATTTTATTCATTATTTCTTTGAAAATATCTTTCTGACCGATGCAGATTCACGAAATAAGGATAGCGAAGATAGATGCATAGGATCAAAATACAACTAGAATATTACTCGTCATATACCTTGACAATCATGGCACAGTGAATTAAAAGACACTATAGAGGAGTGACCTTTACCTGTCTACCAACCTCTATTATAGGAACGATGTTAAAGCTATTTCTTCAGCTTTATTATAACATCCAAAGTTTAAAGATATGCAAAAACACTGTCCAAACCATATGTGTTCAGTTATAGGGCCTAGTTAACTATACTGAAATCACACAAAACTAAATATGATCCAAATCCCTTATATTTTCCTATTTCTTAAAAAAAACATCATCTTGGTTTCCTCTCCACTAGTACTTCCAAGTCACTATCCGATCTTATTTCTCAAGATTTTTTCTATACTGTACATCGACAAATACATATCTGCATTACTAACAATAATAAAATTCATTTATTTTAAAACTATTCCACTGTTCTATAAGACAGCTTGCTTACTACTTTCCTCCGTATATTTAGTCATACAAACTACTTAAATATCTGAATACTTTATCACATGAAAGTTCAAAACAATCACACAATTGTTATGTTAAATTATATGATTAATATACTTTAAAAAAAATTGTCGTATGCATAATCCGACTTACTCCTATCTCATAATATGTTAAAAATGTTGTATAAAATGTGTACATATAATTTAAACTTTCACACTTCATTCTTAGGTCAATAGATGATCTAAAAAAAAATACATTATGCATTATAAATAGCCATTACAAAGAAAATACCAAACAACCTTTATCTCCTGGTTGCGTTCTGGAGGCTTCACCATCCATTTGATCCTTGTAGATATAAGATTCACATCCATACACTTTATTTTTAAACAATATTTCTATAATTTTATCAAGCTATTATATTTAAATTTCAATATTACTAAATTTATGTTTATATGTTTTCCCTAATCTCACATAACATTTTATATTCTAAAATAAATTAGTAAAAAAAAATATTTAAACTATATTTACTGTACTTCTTTATCAAACTTTCTTGAAAACCGTTCATACTAAAGCTAAAAAAAAATGTTTATTATTTCTTCTTCAGTCACTTAATGTTCTTCTCCCTGCTTGTTCAATTTTAAGGCAAAACAATTATTGCTCTGTTTAATAAATATTCATAGATGACAATCCTTGGTTTTTTATAATATTTAATACAATTATTAATTATGATATCAATTAATCCTGTAAAGAAAACGTCTACATATTCTCTTCTAATATTTTCTGCTAATATTTTCCCGCACGACTTTTATGATGCATCTTCTAGGTACTTTGATTTAAATATTCAGTAAATTTTTCTGTCTCCATGGATCCATTTTCATTAAGTAATTTAAATTTCTATTTTCCTAATCTCTATCTTTATTAAGCGCTTTTATAATGAACACTTTGTAATATTTTTAATTCTTCTTAGATAAAGTTTTTTCTTTTCTTTTTTAAAAAAAAATAATGACTCTTTCATATCATTATTCGGTAACTTTTTCTTTCTTTTAAAGTTCTGGTAACTATATACTTTGTAATGTTTCCTTTAAAAAGGACAAACATTCTTTCTCCATTATAACTTTATAAACAATTTTTTCTTTATGATATACGCATCTTAATTCTTTTCACAGAAAAGAATAAAAAAACTTCGGAGTAGCCTTATAAATTTGTGCGTCATAAATTTTTCTGACGGCAAGTAACTTCTCTTTTAAGTTTTCCGTATAATGTCCAAATTATATTCCTCTGAGTTACAATAATAAGTTTCTGGTTGAGCATAAATAAAGCTGTATCAAGGCACTTTACAAATATTTTTTCTTTATCATAACTTCTATATACTGTTTTCTGTAATATTTCCATTTTTACTGCAATGTTTCGGCTAAACTTGAATAAAATAACCTGGTAAGAAAACTTTTAAACTAGCCTTCCATTTAAAAGTAGTTCAAAATACTATATTTAAAAAAAACTTTTAAAAATAAATATAAAATTTTAAAATTGTTTCACTTTTCTAGCTTACGATCTTATACAGCTAAAAAATATGTTACTCCTTCCTTTACTTACACATTACTTTCTCCCGCTCTGTATAATTTCTATTTTTCGTCTGCTAAATACCTCCGTTGATTGGTTAATTACTTTTTAGCGCGAACAAATTTACACTTTTTTAGTTTTATAACAGACTAGACTTTTCAAATAAGACATTTATGACGTAATGATTTAAAATATTACTTAAAATAGTATTTTTAATTCAATTATAATTTTATCAAAGTCATTTAATTTTTTAAAACAATTATTAAAATAATATTTAATATCTATTTTAATATTAATATTTAATTTATCTTGTTTTTATTTAAATAAAATATTTAATTTTTTATTAACTGTATTCAACTTTTAAACACTACTTAAATATTACATCATTTAAACATTTAAAATAACTATTTAATATTTCAACATTCATTTCAACGATAGATAGCAATTACATTTAGTTCCATAATTCACAAACTTTGTTATTAAATTCTAACAAGCGTGTGTGTGAAGGTATATATTATACAGTCACATGATTACTAACTTTATCAGATGATTTTTTTTTTTTTTTAATTTACGTCTCAGTCTAAATTACCAAAACTGATATATTTTATAAAAATTTGGAAAATAATTTTAAAAATGTAGAACTAAATATAATTATCACCATCATAAAGTTTATCTTAAAATATATTAGATTAATTTTGACTATTAAATATAATTATAACACTACATATAGCATTTATTTAATTTATTAGTTTTAAAATATCATACTCGAATTATTAATATATTTTTAACTATTTATAGCTGTGTTATTTTATATGGCCAGCTTTTACAACCATAAGCAAGAATATAATTAAGCTTTATTTAATTGTTTTTTTAAATAATTCGTTACACTTTTATATACCAGGTATTTAATTCAGCCTTAAATTGTACTATAAAATCTAATTATCCTACTATTATTCATATATCATACAAACATATCTTAAAATTTAAATTTTTTTTTTTTAGCAATTGACCATTCTACCTTATTATGACCTATAGATAAGGGCACAATATATATATTGCAAATGAAATGTATGAAAATAAATGTTTTTCTAAATTAAAGTAATACACATTTTTATTTTTGATGCCTCAAATTATAAAGAAACTATATTGTCAGTGTACAATGGTTGCGTATATATATATATATATAACAAAATACAGTACAATTTATATAAATTATATTCTTTTAGAAGTACTTTTGACTATACACTTTGTAGTCTTTATCAACTACAAAGTGTATAGTCGAAAGTACTTCTAAAAGAATATAATTTATATAAATTGTACTGTATTTTGATATATATATTGATTTCTATATTACATATATTGTGAAACGAATACAGATATCAAACTTTATTTATTATATATATATGTGTGTGTGTGTGTGTGTAGAACACTGTAAGTATTGATTATTTAGTAATTCAGACTGGGAATTCTTGGGATAAAGAAAATTTCCTGGGATAAATCCCACAGCCAAAATCAACCTGGATCCTGGTATTCCAGGATCCTAGGAAACATTTCTTAGTTGGTGACTAAATTATTGATTCAACAATCAAGTAAAAAAGACATAACACAAATTGACATTATTGTAATATATATAATAAGAATTTATTAAAATGGCATGAGCACATAATAAATTAAATTTAAAATAATAAAACAGAAATTAAATAGATTTTAAAAAGAACGGAAATTTCTAGATTTGACATGCTAATAAGAAAACAAATAAACATAAAATTTAAAGATGAGCTTTCAGAATTTTATTACAAATCTAGAATTTTATGGAGGCCATCATAGTACAATGATAGTAAACTCACCTATCATGCTTTTGAGATGGATTTAAAGTCTGGCTGATAAACCCTTGAAAATTTTTACAACATGCTTGTTTTTTTCCAGGCAATTGGTTTATGACTAAATCAGTTACTCTTCACTTTTTTTTCAATAAAAGGATATCTAGGTACATAGATGATAAAATAACAATAGAAAACTTCATCAATTATAAATATTGCTTGTTCTTTATAGTTTTTTAATAAGGATTGTTGGAGTTTTTTTGATCCAAAATCAAAACAGCTTTGAAGTATATCTGATAATCAACAAAATTTATGCAGTTCTTCATTTTATAAAATATAATAACTTCCTTCAGCAATAAGATGGCTTAAAGAAGTTCAGTGACTTTTTACATCATGATATAAGCATATTTGATAAGATTAAATCCCTTTATATCTTAAAAATAATGTATGCAAAACTTTTGCATCTTTATCTTTTGCAAGTTTCCATTGAAGAAGAAATTACTGATAAGCTATATTTTTAGGCATAATATTAGTTGACATTAGTTGACAGATTGGAAAACAATCAATTAATTAAAAAGGAATGTAGCATAATGATTTAATCAAAAGAATCATAGTTAGTGGCACAAAATATGTCTTCTTCTAGCCATAGTTAGAGATATAATCTGTTGTGAGTGACATATTTCATATTACTTATTTACATATTTAGTTCAAGATGTGATTTTTCACAGTAATTTTACATGATGTTAAAATAAAATATTATGTTTCATAAAATTAACACAGCATAGAAAACAATAAAGCTTAGAAAATATAACAATTATCATAAAATTACATTTAAAAGTAGCAAACTTGAGCATTTTTGAAGTTATTTAATTTTGAATTTATTCATAAAGTATTAATTTTGATATTCAGAGTTTTAAAATAAGAATTTTGTTAGTAAATTTATTAAAATTAGGATAAAATTTCAATTACGCTATATAATAGTACTCACCTCTCATATTTCATGCTAATATTTTATAAGATAAAAGCAGAATTATTTCATTATTAGACTATATAATAATTTGTATTCAAATGTTTATATAACAATAACATTGATAATTTCTAAAAATGCAAATATACATCAATAACACTAACACACTATCTTATATACTTGCACACAATTATATTTTTATAGGCCAATAGACATCACATGATCACCATTTCTTATGCTTGCTTATAACTGACAGAAACTAGTCTGGGGATATTGGATGAGTAGGCACTAGATGGGGATTTTATGCACAAGCCTTCTGGCATCCATTGATTACTCTAGCTTGCTGTGTGTAGCAATATGTATAGTGAGTTTTGCCTGTTTTAATATTTTTATAGGCTGACTGATTTTTAATTAAAATAATTCTAGAGGAAAATTTGAAAAATTCATCAAGACATTTTGATATATTGCAAATTAATATTTAAAAACTAGTAATTATTTTTAGGACATATCTTGAAAATGTCTATCAATTCTATCTAAAATGTCTGCATCAATAATTTTCCATGGCTTATTTTTTCTATAAAAAATTAAAAACATATGAGTTAGACACATGCATTTTTACTCATTTTAGTCAAAAATTGAACTATCTTTCAAATGAGCTTTATATTCATGCATAATACAAAACACTTCTTTTCAGTAATTAAGAGAATGAAATTGATTTTCACTGTTAAAGCACAAAAAGAAGCTGGACAGTTTTAAAAAAGAATTTTATAAGCAATGTCGTAATATGTAATTGTAAAGTAGGTTTAAAGATTCAGAAAACTGACATACAGAGTAACTTGGGTAATTAAAAAAAAAGTTATTATTTTCAAGTAATACAGAAATTCCTAAAAAGTGAAGAATATATAATCTAACCTAAATTAGGATATCTTTAACAAACTTTGAACATTTTGGAATATTCTTATGGAATCCAAACGATTATGGTACTTTAGTTGCTAAGCAAAAGCAAAAGAAAAATAAAGCTAATTAGCTTCAGATTACACATTAAAAACCAAGAAAATCACAGTTTTAAATGAGAAATAAAATTAAGATGTAGCTTAACAAATAAATTGCAGTCGAGATTTAATTGAAAGTAGAATAATGTATTGGAAGATAATTAGTAATAATAATAGTGTTAGGAGCTATCATTTACTACAAGCTTAAATCACAAAGAAAAGTGCACCTGACTAAGTTGAGTATAACACGGATATTTAGAGAAGGTAACTCAGGATGATGGAGATACAGATATTTTGTTCAATAATACTTATACTTAATTAAAAAAATAATGAGCCTGCATTCATATTATTGTTAAATTCCAATGCATTGAAAGAAAATTTTATTTATATACTTTCCATGATCAGACAATTAAAACTGTCATAAAATTATCATGTTAATTTCAGCTAAATTTAAAAATATCATTTAATTATATCATAAAAAAATAATTGAATGATTGTCACCTGCAATGCCATGTAATGCTTGAACAGTGGAAATGAAATTGAGCTTTGATTAAAGACCTTCAGCTTTTGAACCCATGACTGCTAAGGCACTAAATTACATTGACTTTTATAATTAATTTACATGTTTAATGTAGTAATAAATAATCATAACTTCAGATCATTTAGTCTGAACATAAATTAAAATTATAGAGTAAATTCAACCTATAGTTTAAAATCTATTATTATAAAGCTCTGAAAACTTTGAAATTATTCAAATGGAAGTCAATTTCTGATAATGCGCTATTTCTTAAATATAAATTTCCACACACTCGCCCTCTGGTAAGAGTTTAAAAAACTTAAGTGAATCACTTAAGTTAAATAGATTTATACAATTACATATTTTATTATAACATCAGGCACACAATAGACTCAAGCCCTGATTTAAGCACAGTCTGTAAGAGTTGGTGTACATAGAAGGTACACTCTAAACTTAAGTGATTCACTTAAGTTTTTAAACTCTTACCAGTAGGCAAGCACATGGAAATTTATAATATTTCAGAAATAGTGCACTATCAGAGATTGATTTTCATTTGAATAATTTCTATAGTTTAAAACTACATCAAATAAAGTAAGCTTATATCATAACTTCAGATCATTTAGTCTGATCATAAATTAAAATTATAGACTAAATTCAACCTATAGTTTTGAACTACATCAAATAAAATAAGCTTATATAAACAACAGAGCTAAAAGATAGATTGATATTTTATCTTTTCATAGTTGTGTTACATATCTCAGTGAGTAGTAATTAATTATGTTTCAATTATTATACATTTACAGTTTGATTATTTATTATAACATTTTTAAAACTGGTTTTTAAATTTAATATTTAGAGGTTGTTAAAACTAAATCTTGCTCTTGCCTGTCTGAATATATTAATTATGATTTCAGATTATTTAATCTGCACAAAAATTAAATAACAGATCAAATTCACCCTATAATTTAAAACTATATCAAAAAATAAGCTGTGATATTACTAGCAGTTGGTGCATATACTAACCTGTTTGCTGTGATATTACTAACAGTTGAATGTATTTGGACTATTTAAATAAAATTAAATTGTTCTAAGACATTCAACACACATATTAGATGATGGAAATAGTCCAATATAAAAATACAACTAGAACACCATCATCACAAACCTTCAGAATAACATTATATAATGACAGAGTTAAAAGATAGATTGGTATCATTCTACTTTTTCATACTTGTTGGCATTACATAAAACTCAATGGGAGGTAGTTACTTCTGTCTCAATTACTTAAATGTTTATTGATATAATATTGATTGTATTTATATAATTTATATTTAGAAGATTATAGATAATTTTATTGCCAATGAATATTTTTGAACCCATTAATGTTATATCATTCTGCCAGGCAACAACATATCTCTTGATGTTGTAAGAATTTAATTAAAAAAATTGTTTCATTAGCAGTTACAAATATAACAAAGGCATTTTAATGCTAAGTAGTGATGATGGGTATGGATTATGTTATTGATGAAAAGAAAATCCATCTATTTATTATAAATTTGAAAACTTATTATTATATTTTTATAAAATTATTACATTAATTGATAGCATTATATATTTTTAGGATGTTCCAGGTTATGAATGACGTATATGTATGAAATAATAAAAAAAAATAATAATAATGATTGTGAATAAAATTGTACTAACAATTATTAAAAAAAAAATATTAAAGAAATTTTCAAATCACTATTCTCTTGTACATAATAATTAAATGAAAGATCAATGAAAATTATCATCCTGATAATTATTACTAATATTAATAATCATAATTACCACTTTATCTATTATCATTATTATACAACTGAATATGCATTAATCTTGAATTATGCTTAAAGGAGTTATGACATCATGTGCAATATATGAGGACTAAGTTTACAGTTGTCTTTTAATTAAATAAATCCTCCTAGGAAGTCTTGATGTTTGTATTTCATTAATGCTCTCTATCACTTATTATGTTTTAATTTTATTAATATACTGGCCTAACAACATTTCTCCATAGAAACCTTTATTTGTGTAAACTAGGAGACTGAAAAGCCAACATAAAGAAATACATAAGCAACTTATGTCATATGGTGTTCATATACTGCATATTGGTTAATATCATCAACAAAGTCTATAATAAAATCAGAGCAAATCAATTTTCAACAATCTACAGATACTGCTCACTTATATCCCCCAAATAGCCAGAAACATCACCAAAAATTGTTCTGAGACACATCGAATAAGCTTCCACATCCCTCCCTTAAAAAATAGATGAATAAACAACTCTAAAGACAAACTCCCCATAGAACAAACACTCCAAACAGTCTACAAGATTGTATATACCCAAATTGGATACAATTCTGTCTACTATGAAGAATCTCATGCGAGATTCACCACAAGGCTATCACAAATCAATACTTATACAAAAGAGGCAGAAGCCAATTAGAATACCGTTCCATATTCCTCAAACACTAAAATACACTTGTTCATGAATTTTTGCTTATATCAGCCAGCATTGCATGTACTGAAAGAAACAATGCCAAGATTAAAGAGGTGTTGCACTTCGCCAATGATTCCAACTCCATTAACAAAAAGGAATCCTGTTCCACCTCTCATAAGGGTGGGCTAATTAATCCTTTGGATTCATTTGAATAAATCTAAATAAACTCACATCACATAAATCATCATACTACATATCATTCAGTGTTATGATTTTGATACCAAGAGGGTATTGAAAGCGTTAAGCTCAATTAAAATTATGTAAATACTAAGTTTTTTTTTTATCATAGCGGCCCAGCATTAGAAAGTCAATAAAAATTATTTATTAGAATTAAGTTTTGAGTAGCTTCTTTTGCTTTGTGTGATTTAATGTTGTAGAGGATGATGAATTTGGGACCTAAATGTCCCTAAATTAAACCTCAGCCTATCACTTTTAGTCTTCAGATATCACATACCTTACTGAATAATCATTCGATTATTTTTTACATTGGTTTCATAATATATTTATATTTGACCAATTATCTCATGCACAGATATAAAATTATTTGATAAAGCCTGGGTTGATAGCTCAATCAAGTAATTTTTACTTTTCCCAATGTTTTTCCCTATCTGTCATTACCTTCTACATACGGTATACATATACACTCACTCACCGACACACATGCACATAATTCAATAGTTAATATCATTGCGTTTAATAATTACTCTTTTTATACTATTATTTAATTAAATAACTATACTTTAATTGGACCCCCCCCCTGCCCTCGTTTAAAAGCTATTAGAACATTTATTAATGTTTTTAATTCGTAACCCTAAAATCTTTTTTTATTTATATGTCAAAGCTTTGACCAGGAGGCGAACCCGGGCCAGCTGCGTAGAAGGCAGCTATGATAACCGTTAGGCCACTATCTCTTATAACATTTCCTGTAGTTTTGGAGTATTATTTACAAAAACGAAAAAAATGTTTGCACAGATATATGTAACAAATTTATAATATGCTCTTTTTAAATTGTTATGTTAAAATTAATAAATAATAACTTTATAAATATACGTAATTTTTTGGTTATTATTGAGAACGTAATGTAGGAAGATATTTCCTTATTTATATTAAAGATCCCTTATATATATATTAAAAATTAGTAAATTATTTGTATTTTTTAATTTATTAAAAATATAAGTAAGTTAGGAAATAATTTACTTTGGAAAGTCAAAATGTCAGAGACTCAAGATTAAAAAAAAAAAAAAAACATGTAAAAATGTGCATTCCATATATAATAATTGTTGTGGAATATTTTTAAAAGCAGCCAAAGCATATGTATATTAAGTTCTTTGCTCTAAAACAGGTTAAGTAATTAGCTATTTGAATATCTTCATCATAAATAATTATAACCAAGTGGTTGGTGGATACATATAATTTATTGCCATTAGTTGGCCTTTGCTTATTGCCCTTTTCATTAATACATTTTATTATATTATCTGTCCTGCTCAGTTTGGTGCTTGAACGTCTAATGAACTCCTGAGCAAAAAAGTCATTAATATTTTTTATGTATTATTTAATTTTGCAGGTGTTTACTTCATTCTAAAAGTGAATGCAATGTAATAAACTGGAATATTAGATTCAGAAAGTTTTTATTTCTTATTGGATAGTATTATTACATCAAGACCATTAAAGAATCTTTTTTTTCTTTGAATAATTAACATACAATTTGATAGAAATAGTACATCATGGTCCAAGTTATTGGAAAGAATGCTATTAGATCTGGGTATTCAAATAGTTTATTATTATTGAATTTATGCATAATGTTGTACCGGTCGGTTTTGTCTGTTCATATAACAAGATCTAGCATCTAGGCAAGAGTACCTTGAGTCCAATCAAACCCAAACATAAGTCAGGAACACTCATGAGTTCTGCCCTATTTTCCTATTTTCCAGATCTACCAACTTATGAGCAACAATCCCGATGATACCGATCTAATTTATCTCTCTCCGCCGGCATCGCAGGAGACACAAAGAGACTCTAATTTGACTCATATAAAGAAACTCTTTTAGCATAATATCATAAGTTTGACTCATTTAAGGTCATGACCTTTTACATTAACTATATATATATATAGGATTAGCGGGAGATTATCTAGTCAGAGCAAGCATAATTCAATAATGAAAATATTAATATTTTAAATAAAGAAACAATGATTCTAAAAGTTATGATATATATATAAATAAAATATGCATAAATACTTGGTTTATATTATTTCATTAATCATCATTGGCCTCTTTATTACTTCATTAATCACCATTGGCCTCTTTAAATAGATATAATTTGATTATATTTATACCGTAACACATGTATATCAAATGAAATTTGTTTATCATTTGGAAAATGACAAATGTATTTATTACTTTATTTTATTGCAGCTAGTTCATATGTCAATAATTAATAAATACACTGATGAACATAGTTGATTTAGCGTTATGAGAGTAAATATCTTTGTGAGATACCAATCCACCTCCGCAGAAAATAGTAAAATATAGCGCTTGACCCAATATTTAGAATGATTAATTTTATTACAAAAATACACTTTATAGTAATAAGTAAACTACTCTCAGTTTATACTGAGTGAGAAATGTGTGTGGGATACTTCATTAACATATAGATGATTGTGTCGCAAAAAGACGTGCATATGAAAATATTAATAAATATAATGAAGAAATATGCTTAGTAGAGTCATAACATTATGGCTTATGGATATTCATAGGTTTTATCTGGAACTAGAACAAAAAGGGTAGTGCGTGTATGGTGGCATACTTATGTGATCAAGTCACAGATCCTAGAAAGGTGCTTCTGAAAATTCATTGAAGAATAGTCTGCTGTGAGTTGCAATAGGCTGGGCTTTTCCCAGAGTGCTCCTATGCAGTTGTCTCAAGTGACAAAAGTCTCCAGGGATTTAAGAGCCTGGTTCTTGGACTTGGAAATATGAGACGGGGTTCAGCTTTCCGATACGCCTGGATAGGGTGAAGCACAAATATATCTAAATGAGAGAGTCTGTATGCATGCAACACTTGGAACAACACATATAAAACTTCAAAAGAATACTTAATTAATTACTACTTATACATTATAAAATATCCTGCATAATGGTATGATTTAAATACTAAACAGTATGGGAGAGCTTAAATTTATTAATAAAATGACAAAATATCGATATAGAAATCCCTTTCCCCTGTTACATTAATTTATATAGGAAATTTCCCACAAACGTTAATGAATATGAGAATTCGGTCATAAGTGCTTTATATTATAATAAACATAATTAGATATATACGAGTGAGATGGTGGTTATTGATTTCAGAATAAAACAGATTTTATTCTATATAACAAATTTGAGTTTTTAAGATTAGCGCTTATTATTTAAATAAAATAAAATAAAAAATTTCTTAGAAAAACAGATTTCTACACTGTTTTTCTACAATGACATTATGAGATAATTAATTTGTTTTCCCCAAATTTGGGAGTGTTCACTAAGATAAAAATAACAAGACTTGTTTTCATTAAAGTTAATCTAGTCACCCCATAAAGTAGAGAGGGGGAAGATAAAAATAAAGAGAGAAAAAATGAAAACTAAAGTATTGCTTAATATAAAATTATGATAAAAATACCACGATTAACTTCATGACCACTAAATACGAATAGCATTGCCACTCCAAGACAGCATGAAATTTACCAGGAAAAGTTTAAACAGCAGAAGAATTTGAGTTTTCAAGTTGGGCATATTGTTGTGCTATTTATTTTTCTTTAATAGTATAGTGGATATAATTAAATCTGTTCGTGGGTTTATTAAAATATTGTAACTGTTTCTCTAACACTGAATGTATTTTTAGCAATTTGATTAAAAGTATATGTAGTGATTTCCGTTTGGAAAATAAGAATTTTGAAAATTATTAATGGATTAAAACTCATTTTTCAGATCATTATCATTTTAATGTTTTTTATTATTAAAAATAACATATAGATCTTTTAAATAACAGATGATAATCCTTTATATGATAATGTTAATAATAAATGGAAGAAATATTTATATCACATTAAAAATGGTAGAAGTATTCATCTGATTGGTTTTAATGATTTATCCAACCTGTTTGATTCATTTAAATTTGGACTTAAATACTCAGCTTAATAAAGTTGAAACAGCTCTTTGTAAACTTAAAAAAGTAGAAGGGCTATATGTTTTAGTAGAGTATTTAATAAAGTTTTAAAATTTTGTGGTGATATGATGACACTAAAACTAATAGAATTTTTAATGAATATATAAATCATGAAGTTATATATAGAGTAAGTTAAAAACAAACTCTTATGAAGCTTCAAAAATACCCTCAACCTCAGACTGCAGTTTCTGCCTCTAGCGTCATCAGTGAGGTGCTAGGGAATAAAAATACTAGAACTAGTCCAGCATTTTATCAATGCCTAACTATTGAGAAGAAAATCTGAAACTTTCAGACATGTAAATGTCCAAAAATCCAGCTATCTAACTCAAATAGCCGTATGGGACTGAACTAAGTTCAGATACACCATATATTAATAGCTCTAGCAATATAAAATCGCCACAGCATTAATAGCTGGATTTTTGGACATTTACATGTCTGAAAGTTTCAGATTTTCTTCTCAATAGTTAGGCATTGATAAAATGCTGGACTAGTTCTAGTATTTTTATTCCCTAGCACCTCACTGATGATGCTAGAGGCAGAAACCGTGGTCTGAGGTTGAGGGTATTTTTGAAGCTTCATAAGAGTTTGTTTTTAACTTACTCTATATATAACATTTGTAAATAGGAGCTTTATTAAAATTAGGTCATATGACTTGATTTTTTATCAATTAAATCATGAAGTTGTACAGCATGATATTAGTTTATGCCATTAATTCAATTTATAGAATATAAGGGACATAAAAAAGACTTTGATAATTATTGTAAAATAATTATATTAAAGTACTTTGAAAAATTTTATGAAATATAGTTATCATATATATTGCTTATATTAATTTTTCTCATATACACTATAATGCAAAAATTTTTAAAATAAAACTTCTTTATAATCCTGACAGTTTCACTGTCCAGCAGTCTTCATCAGAGCTTCTCAAATGTTCTCTACTTTTTAATTGAGAAGCTCTGATGAAGACTGCTGGATGGTCGAAACTGTTAGGAAAATAAAGAAGTTTTATTAAAAAAAATTTGCATTAAAGTGTATATGAGAGAAGTTATTATAAGCAATATATATATATATGAAGAAATGCAAAGAAAGTAAAGGAGAAAAATAAGAGTATATACTTCTAATATGGTTATCATAATCACCAAAAATCTGTAAAAAAATATCACAAACAAAAGCAAAATTTATGATAAAGTATTTAACTCAGTTAATTAAATATTTTTGTAGCAATGTTTAAATTTATATGACTGTACAGTAAATAGTTTTCTCTTGATAAAAATAAATGCTTAATTACTTATTGGCAGTGGAAAATCTTTGATATTTGGAATGAAAACTAGTAATAAATAACCAGGAATGGGTATTATCTCCAACCTTTGCATTCCATTTTTGAAATTAGTGATTTTTGAAATAATTTATTGAAGGCTTCATGAAGAAGATATCAAGAGGTGATGTCTATCATCATCATCATCATCATCATTGTTAACCATTATTTATGCACTGCATGATGGTTTCTCCAATATTAATCCAGTATCTTCAATCTGTAGTCTTTCTTCTCTATAATACACACCCAACATCCTTGTTTCATTTATCCACCCCACATATGGGATCTTATTAGGTGTTTCACTATTTCTTAAAATCCAATTTAATACTTTAACTGTCCATCTATTATAATCTTTTCTAGCAATATATGCAAATTAGTTGAATTTCATTTTCTCAATTCTTTCAGTGAAGTCAGTAATACCTGTCTGTTCTTGCACCTGTTGTTATATTTTACTAATGAAAAGCAAAAATGAGGACTTCATTTGTTTGTCAATTAGATTTTCAATATGCTGATGTTTATACTTTTACTTTGATTTAAAAAGTGATCTATAGAATACTTTGAATATACTTCTAAAAATTTGATGCAGTAAACAAAGTTTTAAAAATCAAATATTTTAAAACATTATAATAAAAGATAAATCACCTGAAACTATTAGCTTGAGAATATAAATATTTAAATATTTTGATAACTTTTTATATGCAAATATAAACTTTGATAATGAAATACAATCTACTATGTGTTATTATGTATATTTGTTTTATCTTTATTCAAATTTGTATAAATTTTCTTCTTCCATTCTTTATGAATCTTCATAAAGAGGACCTGTACATTTTTATTTTTGTTTTTATTTCTTTCATTTATTTTTCCTTATTTTTTGTTAATATCCTATTATTATATATCCTGCTTGATTTAGTGGTGTAATAGATTAGTGGAACCTGGAAGTCAAGATCTATGGATCGCAACATTACCTCTATCACTTCTAGTATTTAAACTTTGTATGAACTCCTGAACAATAAATCATTCAATTATTATTACAATTTTAGACATCATATGAACACTATTTCCTATGCTTACATAAACTGTTAAAATAGAGACATAACTCTTTATACAGTAGCGCCACCCAGTGCAAGCCACAATAATCAATGGATGAAAAACAGATTATGCATAAAATCTATTTAGTGCCTACTCATCCAGTATTCTCAGACTAGTTTCCGGCTTGTGGCTTTCATCAGTGATGAGCTTTGGTTATGAAAGCACTGCATCTAGATTTTAGAATCTAATGCAGCCCTCTAGCAGCTATTTTTTACCTCTATAATTAACTATAAATCTGAGTCCAAAATAAAAAAAAGTAATGTATTCATTCCAAGAATATTCACTTGTATAATCATAGAGATCTGATCCTTGTTCAGTGTCTATTTATTTTGGTTTCTTGGTTCTTTAATAATCATCATCAACATTATTCCATGGCCAGAATTGGTATTATATCACTAAACATTGTATCATTTTTTTATAATTACACATGCTGTTAATACAGAGGCAAAAGTCTCCATACAGTAGTACCACCTAGTGCAAGCCAGAATAATCAATAAATGCAAGATGATTTATGTATAAAATCCCTATCTAATACCTGCTCATCCAATATCCCTGAATTAGTTTCTAGCTTATAACTTTCATCAGTGAGGAGCTCTAAAAGCATTTTACCTAGAACTCATGATCTAATGCAACCCTTCAGCTGCCACCTTTTACCTATTTAATTAATGATAAAACTATGAGTCCAAAATGAGAACTCAATAATGTTTTTAATTCAAGCTCATTCTCTTTTATAGTCATATAGATCTGAACTCAGTTCAGTATCCATATACTTTGGTGTCTGAAGCAGAAATTTAGAATAATGATTGTCTCAGTTAATTATGTTATTTCAATAGAAAGATCTCAGTTGTGTAGGAGGGAAACATTCCTAAATATTATTGTATATCATACTGAAAGCATTGTTCTAGAAGCATCCACATGGTCACATTTTGATAATGGTAAATGATGTAGACTTAAGCATTTCTGTTAATTAGTTAAGTGTTCTCTGATTGCATATAGTTAATATTATTTTTTTTATTTTAAGTAAAATCTTTATTAACAACAAACAAAAATTATATATATTTTTATAACAATTATTTAGATATAAATTTTAAATTATATACCTCCATATTTATTTACATACTTTTATAATTGTATTACGTAAGTATGACTCATATTTGAAAAAAATAATAAGAAAATTTATAATTGTGCATTATAGATCAAAAAGTCTTTATACCATTCTTAAAGCATCGGTTTAATATGCTCATGACCTGGAACTCAAATCCGAAAAAGAGTCAAATATTTTTTAAGCAGTTGAAAAATGTAATAACTCGTGCCTTTTTTTTTTTTTTTTTAGCTAGGCAACCTGTAGAAAACTTGACTAACTTTCCAGTATCGGTGATTAGTGGATATTTATTGATCTTCTATACAAATATTATTTTCTAAATTTTGATACACACAAACTTCTATAAAAATAAATTTTAGTTATATATAATAATAATAATAATAATAATAATAATAATAATAATAATAATAATAATAATAATAATAATAATAATAATAATAATAATAATAATTAATATGTAAAAACTAAATCCACAATAAAGTCAACTGAGGTTCAATTTCATCTCCATTCTCAGACTGGTTTCATCTTTGTCTGTGAGAATTTGGTATTCAAACTAGAACTTTTGCAGTTATATATTTGGAAACTTTTTTTTACTATCAAACTCTTCACTTGAAACTAAGAGCAAATAAACTGGAATATGATCTGATGAATGATTACTCATTTTTACATAAATAACAGTTAGTTTTATAATATATGATTATAAAAAAACACGGCAAATTAACTAGTAAGAGTTACTACATATGCAAGCAAAAGGAATTAGTTGCTAACCTATTCTGCTGTATTTTTAAAATTTATAGCTTTAATATTTGAACACGGGTATAATTTATATACTTGGAGTTTAGATGTAATTATAAGGGATTTGAACACAGACTTTCAAGCTCGCTTCAGCTATCCACTATATTTCATACAACGATATACATGACCACACACATGTGAAAAGGGTAAATGATCCAATATATGTATTTCGGTGCTAAACCAGAACTTATCAGCTGGTCCAGATCATCATCTCTCACACATATATAATCAGTGCTCCGTTTATATTAAGATAGCAAATCTTCGAACTTTAATGGACAGGCTTTAATCTACTACACCCTCTAACTCTTCAACCACCTCTTTTCAAATTCACAACTATTGGAGCTGAGTTCTAATCTGCACAGACATTTATTTCAAAACTGCTCTCATAAAAGCTATGGAAAAATTTAAGAAAGAAAATTAACTGACTGAAAATTACTATTTAGGTAGCTTTATTTAAAGTTTCTTTGCTTCTTACATATATGGAAGAACCAAGAAAAGCAAAATAACCTGTATTTTACAAATAGTAGATGTTTGAGAAGTCATTACCCTGCAATAAATGAAACTTTTTCTTAAAAATAATAGTAATTAAAATGTCACTCATTCTACCAGGCGCATTTAAAAAAAAGGTTTTATTAATGTTTTTTTTTTTTTTTTTTATGTCGCTGTAACTTATGTACACTTTAGTTGAATATGTTTTGTAATAATCAATTGCCTTTCTAAATTATTCAAATGATATTCGTGAATGTTTAAGCTGCAAAATCTCTCTTATTTTTACAGATTAATTGCTATAAAAAGACCCTTTTTTACGATACTATTAATTATATTAATCATTCCTAATTTTTTCTTTTTTATTTCATCAAATTATTTTTCATTTAAAAGAAAATAAAACTTTTTTTTCTTTTTTACATCAGTTCAACATGAAATGTATTTTATTAGAATTTTTAGATCTTTTTTTAATCACCATTAAAAATAGTCTTTGCGTGGCTTTTTTTTATTTTATGGAGACTTCAAAGCTGGAAAAGGAGAAATATTTCCTTTTAGCTACTGACATTTTGTTGGAAGTAATAAAAGGTTTTACTGTTCCTATTTATTGATTACAGCTTTCTCCTTTTTATATTTTATTGGCAGCTATTAAAAATCTAGCAAAAAATTTTTGCCACCTTACTTTTTAATTTTTAACTTGAAATTTAAGTCATTTTATTTAAATTTTATAAAGGTTATAACTTATATTTATTGCCGTAAATAAAATAATCTAATGACTTTATTACTCGAGAAATCATAAAAAATTTGATCACCGGATTCAACTGCAATCGATCCGAAGCCTTTACGCCCCATTCCCTGGCACTCTATCGCGGCACTAAACCATACGGAGCAATATTGCAATTATTTCTATAAATTAAAAAGAATATAATATATATATATGAACACATCTTTAAAAAATGACTTTTTTTTTTGTCTTTAATAAAAAATATTAACAAAAAAAAATGGTCTTAAAAACTTCTGCAATTGTTTGATCTCAGTTACTAAAATGATTTTCAGGTCAAATTTAAGAGTTTGACTGGCCATTTTGTCCTCAAACTTTGATATAGTTAATGGGTTATTTAGTGCAATAATAAAGTGATAAATCCTAGAGCTTAATCCCATAGATCATGACACCTACTCTATTATTTCTAGTATTTAAAGGTTTTAACCGTTGACACTGCACTCAGAATATATATTTTAACGCTAGAGGGACCTCTCCAAATCTTGACACAAGATTATGACTTTATGAAGATAAGTATGGCTTCTTATCTTTATAAAGTCGTAATCTTGTATCAAGATTTGGAGAGGTACCTCTAGCTTTAAAAAATATATTCAGAGCACAGTGTCAAAGGTTAAAACCTTTAAGTATTTGCATATTCTCACTTGTGCTTTATAAAAATATATAATTACATTTCTAGTATTCAGACTTTTTATAATCTATCAAAAAATAAATCATTTGAGTATTTTTATTTTTATGGATTATTAAAACAATTCAAAAATATCTTGACTTGCATGGTTCTATCTTGATGTTATTTACTCTGATATCTTTGATGCATATCAAGATAAAAATTAATATATAAAAGATATACTTTTCATTTGCATAGGCATCCAGAAAACAATCTTAAATATCCCATTTCAAAGGTCTTTTCACAGTTTTTCTTTCTTATTTTGGCCTCTAGATGATTTATATATATAACCGTAAAGTCTTCAGTTCAGAAGTTCATGTGATATTCAAGCGTTAATATGTCAGTCTGGTTGTAAACGTTTTATTCAATTAACCAAATTGAGATTTTTTTTTACTTTACTTTTCTCAGCTAGGAATCAAATCAAAACGTCTTTAATTCTTGATTCTATCATTCTACTACTGGGCTAAAATACTATCCGTGTAACCAACGATAGCTTGATATTCATTTACTGGAAGATAATTAGGTTCCTTAACTATAGGAAAAACTTCCAAGTTTTATCCAATCAAATACCAGTTTCTAATAGAAGATTAGTATCTTCAAATTATCTTTTTTTTTTTCATTCAATGTTTTTATATATTCAGAATAATTCATTTTTATAGGATTATTTTTAAAATTTTTTAATTTCTATTTTTCACCCAGTAAAATCTTTTTTGGAATTCGTACACAAATGGAATATATTTTTTTCATGATGTTTTTTTTTTTTTAAATCTTTACATTAGTTAGAAGTATCACTTTGACTTTTCTCTGTTTAGTTCTCAAAGAAAAAAATAAGCTTCTAAAAATTGAATATTAAATAATGACTTCTTTTTTTTTTGAGAAAAGACAATTTTCTTAAGAAAATTCTCATTAAATGAATTTCTCATTTATTTTACTTTCCTTCCTGATATAGTTATTTAACTATTATTAAATGATAAAAGTCAATATCAGTCCTTACAATATTACAAATGACATTGCTTTTTATGCTTTTCAATGGTGTATTCATATTGTGATGATAGATTTTATATACCTAGTTGATTACTGCTCATACTATTTCTCTCTCACCATCAATCTTTCCAAGCCTTATAAACTTTTCTCATGAATTAAATTTTAAAACAGGCAAAACTCACTATACCTATTGCCACACACATCAAGCTAGAGTAATCAATGGATGCAAGAAGGCTTGTGCATAAAATCTCCATCTAGTCCCTACTCATCCAATATCCCCAGACTAGTTTCTGGTTTGTGGCCTTTGTCAGTGAAGATCTTTGGATCTGGGAGCACTGCATCTAGATCTTAGAATCTAACTTGCTCTAGCTTGCTATGTGTGGCAATATGTATAGTGAGTTTTGCCTGTTTAACAACAGCCATACACAAGCATAAGAGGTGGTAGTAATGTGATGTTTATTGAATTAAATTTGTCTTATAGTATGATCTATGCAAAATAACTTCAATTAGATTATAAGCAAACGTTTTTATTGTTTTTTGCTGTTCCCAGCAAAGTATTTACAGCACTACAGTTCAAAAGCATCAATGCTTTTCTTAAACTATTTTAAGACTAGCTTTTAATATGTATAGTCTCATAAGAAATTCATATCTTGAATAATTAAAGATATGTAACATATTCTTTTCCAAGCTTTTATTGAAACTTTGATCATTCTGTGATGATTTTTTTTAATGTTTATTAATAATTCAAAAAAGTAAAAACTGTCAATGCATTTGGATATCATCACCTTCCAGTTTATATTAAACTGTTTCTATAATCATAAACTCTTTTCTTGTTCTCATTAATCTGCATTTTACCCTTTTAATTATGATTTCTAATTTTTTAGGGAGTATCTTTAGAATCTCATCTTTTAGGTTTACAATAGCAAACTCTATTTCTACTTCTCTTCTGGCATATGTTATAAACCTGAATAATCAATAACTATGCCTTCAGGGATATCCTATTTATATAACAAGATAACTTTGACATATGGCATTTAATAGTAAAGAGCCTAGACTTACACCAGCCATCTGCATCAATACGATAGCAAAAGGATACAAATTTAAAAACTGGAGGAAAAAAAGTGTTTTCAAATAAAGACAAGAATAATATATAGAGATAAATTATCTTCAATCTTGTTTAATATTATTTTAAATAAGTCCTTGACAGAAATTAAAATCAATATGGAAGTTAAAATTAAAATATTCATAAATAAAATGACACTTATAATAGAAAAAAAGCAAGGCATTGTTATAATGATAAAGATATTAATGGCTAAAACCAAGAAAATAGCCATTTTTTGGAAATAAAGCATAATATATAATTAAGTTGGACTAAAATAAGAATGATTATGAAAAGTTAAAAATAGATCAGCTTAAAAGAAAAAGACAATTTAGATGTTTGTCATGACCATCTCAGACAATAATCAATTTTATTAGTAGATTCTAACCAACAAGTTAAAACAGGCAAAATTTTACATACAGTAGTGCCATTCAGTGCAAGCCAGAGTAATCAATGGATACCAGAAGGCTTGTGCATAAAATCCCTATCTAGTGCCTACTCATCCAATATCCCCAGACTAGTTTACAGCTTGTGGCTTCTCAGATACAAAGCTCCTCACTGACAAAAACCCAAGCTAGAAACTAGTCTGGGGATATTGGATGAGTAGGCACAAGATAGGGATTTTATACACAAGCCTTCTGGCATTCATTGATTACTCTGGCTTGCACTAAGTGGCACTACTGCATGGAGAGTTTTGCCTATTTTATTGCTTTAGTTATTAGTATATAAGGATTAATATTATTCCCATTCTTTTATTTATTCACTTCATTGAGTGTATATCTTCCCAAAGACAGATAGAATAACCAGGCAATGGAATAATACAAACAAAAATAGCACCAGAGTATCATCCTGGCAGACTGTCATTACTTTCTATTTTTATAATTTATCGAAGTGATTCCATTTTAGAACTATATAATAATTTTTACAGTTTTTCATTAATATGTGTAGCAGAAAATCATAAATAACTTAAGGAAAAAATAAAGATAAAAAAAAACAAAAACAAAGAATAAAGAGTTAAAGATAGACTTTGCTGCAAAAATGCAAATTAATTCATAAAACACACATATTTGACAATTTGTGACGCAGCCAACTTTTACAGAATTCATTTTATAAAATATTTCTATATTTTGTTCACTTATATTTCTCTATTGATTATAGCCTATCCTCAATTATATACTCTCAATAAAATCAACCAGTATATATCTTTTTACATTGTATTTGAGGTAATCTTGATAACATAAATGGGATCTGCTGTTGACCATAAAAACTATGCTCAAATTCCCTGTAAAATATGTCTGTTAGTTTTTACATGCCAATAGAATAATTTTCACCTCAAATGCTTCAGAAATTTCACTCGCACTAATAATACTTTTTGTATAACATCTGTAAAAGCACTACATATAAATTATTCCAAAGAACTTTTTAATAAAAATATGAAATAAAGTTGAAGCTAGTATACTAGATTTCACTTCAACTGCTTTGGAATTTCACCTAAAAGTAATAATACTTTCATTTATAACACCAGTGAAAGCGCCATCTATAAACTATTCCAAAAGTACTGAGTTTTTTTCCATGTGTTATAACATCGGCCGGGAAGCGAACCCGCTAACCCGGGACAACTGCAAGGCTGCTATACTGACCACTGTACTACCAACACTTGACAAAAACACTGTTTTTCTCTCCAAATGCTTCGGAATTTCCACTAGCAAAATAATAATTTCTCCTTTAACATCTGTGAAAGCTGTATGTGTATGAATGTCCTTATGGCTATAAAAAATAATAAAATGTAATTTTTCATTTAATCATTATTCAGATTTGTTAGTATGGATGTATAATCATTATTAGTAATTAGATTTTTTGTTAAATTAAAATTTTCTGATTTTATTATTTAAAGCAATTTATTTTTTATGTAAATAAACTTCTCCTTGAATATTACTTAACAAAATTAATTTATGAATGTATAATTTAATTATTTTTAATGCACTTTTTTTTTAAATTTTGCGAGCATCTTTACACGAATATTAAGGTATAGCACGGATAAAAATTAAAAAAAAAAAAAGATTAATAAAGTAAAAAAGAATACTTCTTTGAGAGTTTTATTTATTTACTTTTTATTATAAAATTAATGGAAGTTAATCTAATTACAACATTAACCTTAATTATAATTTTAGTTGCATTTCATGTCAGAATTTTTTTTTTTTTAAATATGTGTGAAAAATAATTAAACTGAACATGAAAAAACACAATATTATTTTTAATTTCAGAACTTTCAAAATTAATTAGAATGAATTTTCATTCTCAGGTTGTTGATTAAGCTAAAACATGTAAATGCTTATGCAGGGCTGTTTTTAAGACATCTGGTGTCTCAGTGCAATGTTTTGTTTCGGGCCATTTTCTTACTTGATTACAAAAACTGATTATATATATATGTTTTAAAGATGATTATGTATATATAGACATCTAAAATCTCAATATAACTGATCTATTATTTATCTAACTCGGTAAGCAAATGCAGCATACACATACAAAACCAATCAGTATATTTTTCACTTTTCTGGATGGATCTATATTGAATCTATTATCATAATGATACTATTTTGTTGAATTAGGGATTTTAAACAGATGATCATTTTGGTGGTCTTGAGCATAGTTTTCAAGGGAGATGCAAGTTTTATTTATTTTATAAAGATTTAAAGAAGGTGTGATTGATGATAGAAGTTGATAGAATGAAGAAGTACAATTAGGCAAAATGTTGAAGTCCATTAGAAAGAAAAGTTTGTAGCAAAAATTCCAGGAGCAGATTAAAGAATCATTATCTGATAAATGATAAAATATTTATATTTCATAGATTGGTTTGTGCAGACATCACAAAACTCATCTTTTATTTTTATTGTTGCCTTTTTATATAGTTATTTTATTATTAGAAGGGATTTGAACTCAGACTTTCAAACTTCCTACAGCTATCCATCCACTTTATAGTATACAATAACCACATACATATGAAAAAGATAAATGATCTCCAATATACGTATTTTGTGCTGAACCAGTGCTTATCAGTTGGTTTAGATCATTATCTCCCACACATATACATCGGTTTATATTAAGATAGCAAATCTTAAAATTTTAATGGACAAGCTTTAATCTTCTCCACCCTCCAACTCTTCAGCCATCCATATCATTGAAAACTTGATGATGGAATGCTTAAATTCCTTGTTAATGTCAATCTTATTGTCATAGCCATGTTGACTTTAAGTCACTCTGACCACTCATATAGAATGGCCATACTCATTTATAAGTAGATGTGAATTAATTGAATGAATTAAACATTATGTTTTTATTAGTAATTTATTAAATCTATTTTTCTAATATGTGCATAAAGTAGTAAATGGAATATGTCAATGCTAAACTGGTAATGGTATATAATCGAATTACTAAGCAATAAAGTTTAAGTCCCACTGGCCAATAAATTCACTTGTAACAAACTCTTTACAACTTTGATAGTATCAATATCATTACTTCCAGCAAGCTGAAAAACGTACTGAATGGTCTTTTACTTTTCCTAAGTATATGTGTATGCATGCTGAAATAAATATACAAAGATCAATTTGGTTTTAAGACACTTTAGATGACAATATATGCTGAATGGTTAATCACTTTGATCTAACATCAAAGTTGGTAAGAGTTTATTATACAGAAATTTATTTTCTGGTATTATTTAAATTGTTTTGGTTAAATTAGATCAATTTGGTTTTAAGACACTTTAGATGACAATATATGCTGAATGGTTAATCACTTTGATCTAACATCAAAGTTGGTAAGAGTTTATTATACAGAAATTTATTTTCTGGTATTATTTAAATTGTTTTGGTTAATAATTTAATTGTGTAAAATATTATACACTTCTATATTAAGAGACTTTCTCCCATATCCATACTGTAATTTCAGTTATTTGTAACATCAATTAATTAAAAAATTATAAATTAATTAAAAATTTGTAAAATGCATGTATATTATAAGACAGAAGTATTTATTTGAATCATAACACTCTTTTTGTGTCACACATGGAGTATCATTTAATCATTCAGAAGTTCTTGTACATATTGCAATCCATTTTTTTATTAGTTAACATTTTTCAAATTTATTTATAATAGCCTCATTATAAAATTAATAATTGTACCAATTCTTCAAACTCTAAAAATATTTTTAAAGTGATTTCTTTTTCTGAAAAATTGCCAAAGATTGATTTAGTTCCGAAAGAAAAAAAAAATATCATGCTGAAGTCGACCATTTATTTAATAAAAATGAAACAACAATCACAAAATCATCATCATCGTCATCAACCATTATCAATTCACTGCAGAATGAAGGTCTCTCCAAGTTCAATTCATTTTCTCTGATCTTTAGCTTCTCTTCTCCACATCACCCCTGCTCACTTTCTTATTTCATCCATCCATCTCACATGTGGCCTCTTTCTGGGTCTTTTACAATTTATTGGAATCCAGTTTAAGACTTCAATTGTCCATCTATTATCATCTCTTCTAGCAATATGTCCAGCCCAACTCCACTTCAATCTTTTAATTTTTTCAATGAGATCAGTAACACCTATTTGTTTTTTCGATCTCTTCTTGTTACTCCTAACAAATATAAAATGGAAAAAGAAGTGTATGCTAGGATTTGTTTCTTTAAACTGTTACTTATATAAATATTTAGGGGAGTCTAAAAATGCATTAAATTTGTGGGTGGAGAATGTGGTTTTAATAGGTGATAATGTGCTATATAGTATCAGTGAATATTGGCTCTACATAAAGTTTTTAGAAAAGGATCTATTGAAAAGCTTATTATCAAGCCATTGCAAATAAAGAATGGTTGCACAGATTTAAAAATTAGTATAAAATTAAAATGAGAAAGTTATCAAGTTGTTTAGATAAACAACAGTGTACTGCATTACAAAGAATCACCTCTATACAAACATTTTAGCAAAAGATTTATTGAAAAGAATGACAACAAGCCATTTACTTATTGTATAGATTTAGAAATCAGTGCAAATTTTAAAAATGAAACATTTTGTGGCTTTCTTCAGGCTTGGCATAATTACTACCATCATTAACTAAATTTTAATTGCATAATTTGCAGAGCAAAAGATAGCACCCTGATCATAAAATATTAAAACAGGCGAAACTCTCTATACAGTAGTGTCACTCAGTGTAATCCAGAATAATCAATGGAGACCAGAAGGCTTGTGCATAAAATCTCTATATAGTGCCTATTTGTCCAATCCCCAGACTAGTTTTTTTAGCTTGTGAAGATCCTAAGATCTAGGTGTAGTGCTTTCAGATCCAAGGCTCCTTACTGATGACAGCCACAAGCTAGAAACTAGTCGGGAATTGGATGAGTAGGCACTAGATAGGGATTTTATGCACAAGCCTTCTGGCATCCATTGATTACTCCAGATTATACTGAATGGCACTATTGTATAGAGTTTCACCTGTTTTAATAACAATTATGAGCAAGCCTAAAAAACAGTGATCACGTGATTATAAAATATCACAACAAAATGGCTTCTGATTCATAAGTTTATTTATCTTTAGCCATTATAGCTTTTGCATTTTATTATCATCAATTTTCATCAGAAAAAGAATAAAGAAGATGAAAGCAGTATACTTTATTTTATTTTTTGAGAAAGTAATTGAGTAAATATATTCTCATACGTGCACATACAGATTTATATATATGTAAAACTACTTTCTTTCTTTTTTAAAATTTATTATATTATTATTTTTTGTTAATTATTTTGTTGATGACATCATATGTATTATTTAAAAATAAAATTGTATTATAAATATGTTAAGAACTGCCTATAATATGTAATATAAATCAATTATTTTTGATTTTTTAGCGCATTGTAAAACAAAGCATTTATTATAAAATATGTTTTAATATACAGGCAATTCTTGACTTTCATATATTCTACTTTTATACAATTTGCTATTTTATAATGTTTTACAGAACTTTTTATCAAGAAATAAAAGAGTATAGTTCAATTATTTATTGATAAATTTATAGAGAAAACATCACATACTAATCAAAATGTGTTATTTATGTATATGCTAATACATCTCAAATAAAAAATATTTAAATACACTTTTTGATGTTTTTTAATATTGCCCTACTTTCACACATATTTCAAGTACCAATTAGATATGAAAGTCAAGGACTGCCTATATAGTATTTTTAAGTTTTTAGTGTATGGATATTTTTTGTTATTATTCTAATTCAAATTTTGAAATGGAGATTATAAACAAACTTACAAGCTGCATAATATTTAAAAGGAAATTCACATGCATTAATAATTGTTTATAATATTTTTTTGTTTATGAAGACATTATTAAAAAATCAACTTTTAAAATCAAGAAAAATTAAGATTTATTAGATGGCCGCTTTTATCTTTATAAAGTCGTAATCTTGTGTTAAGATTTGTAGAGGTCCCTCTTGTAGTAAAATTGAGCACTCAAGGTACATAGTAAAACAAGTAAAACTCTCCAAACAGTAGTGCTACTCAGTGCAAGCCAGAGTAATCAATGGACATCAGAAATCTTGTGCATAAAATCCCTATCTTATGCCTACTCATCCAATATCCCCAGACTAGTTTCTAGCTTGTGGCCTTAGTCAGTCAGAAGCACTGCACCTACAACTTAGGATTTAATGCAACCCCCCAGCAGCCACCTTTTAGCTCTACTTAACTACAAACTATGACAATAAAATTGAAAACACAATAATATTTTCAATCTAAGCTCAATAACTTATATAGTCATATCGGTCTAACCTTAGTTCAGTACCCATACATTTTGGTGTCTTTGGTTATTTAATAACCATAGTCACCATAGTCACTACTATACTATTAGGCAGTATTGGTATTAAACCACTAAATGTCATATGACCACCATTTCGTATGCTTGCTCACTGTATGGAGAGTTTTACCTGTTTTAATAACAGTTATGAGCAAGCATAAAAAATGGTGATCATGTGAAGGTGCATAGTAGTAAGGTTAAAGCCTTATATTGCATTGTCATTGATTTCTAATATGGATAGGAAATTTAAAGGATATCAATGTGATAGAAGTATATTAAAACCCAATTACAAAATGTAACCTAAACAAACAAATAAAGAGAGTTTTTAGAATAAATAAAAGCATTTTAAAATGTTTTAAAAATATCCTATCTTTTATAGACTGTCTAGGTTATGATAGACAATTATTAAATCAGTACTAAAGGTAAAGCATATTGGTAGTCCTAAAGGTAAGTTTTATAAATCTTTTTCTCCAAAATATAGGTACATGGAATATGCAAACTTTGAAAAGTTAATGAATGAAATAGATTGTATGGTGTTGGATTTGCTGTAAGATTCAATTTAGTATCTTCTATTTTTGGAATACTTTGACATAGCAATGAAGATATAATGGTATTAAAAGTTGCCTTGCATAATAATACATATATTCATTTTATTAGTGCATATACTACACAATAAAATTCAGAAAATTCAGAAGAAAAAATGTTTATTCTTTGCTTGATATGATTATTACATCATGTTATATATAGAGCTCGCAAAACAAGCTCTTAACAAGCTTTGAGAATATCCTCAACCCCAGACCAGTTTCTGCTTCTGGCATTATCAGTGAGGTGCCAGGATATTCATTAGATTAAAAATACTAGGACAAGCCTAGCACTTTATCTAATGTATTAATATATGGTGTATCTGAACTTATTTCAGTCCCATATGGCTATTTGAATTAGATAGCTGGATTTTTAGACATATGAATGTCTGAAAATCTCAGATTTTTTTCTCAATAGTTATACATTAGATAAAGTGCTGGGCTTGTCCTAGTATTTTTAATCTAATGAATATCCTGGCACCTCACTGATGATGATAGATGCAGAAACCAGTCTGGGGTTGAGGATATTCTCAAAGCTTGTTAAGAGCTTGTTTTGCGAGCTCTATATATAACATTTGTAAATACGAGCTTTATTAAAATTAAGTCATGTGACATCTGTCTTGACTTTTTATCAGATTATTACATCAATATTATTAAAAGATTAAAATTTTCTCCTTGATGACTTTAAGGTATATGTGGATAAAACAATAAACCTTAGCCAAATTGTCTGTTGTTATTGAATTTCTGCACAACACATGGATTGGTTATTAGAAACATTTTGTTTATGCAGAAAAATTACTACAAAGAAATGTGGGTGAATCTATACTCCAAAACAATGACATTTAATAAAATATGTTAGGTACCAAAATGCAAAAGAAATTTATATTGCATAAGCATTTACACATACAGATATTTGGACAGTGCATAAAATACTATGTTCTAAAGTTAAAGTAATAGTGGTATTAAAAGATAACATATTATTTCAATTTTATTTACTAGAAATTTGATGACCTCTCTAAAAGCCTATACTATATATCCTAAATTTCAACATCCATTAAGCACTAAAATTGTTAATTTGAACTCCTAGGATTACCATGTTATTGAAACATGAAATTCTCTTAAGGAGTATCTCACTGATCCCAATAAATCAATTTTTGGTGTCATTAAAAATGTCTCATTCTTTGACAATATTTCTATTATTAGTGATTTGATTTAAAAAAAGGTGAGGCATTTTGTGTATGGCCATATAATAAATGTGACACTTTATAACAATATAACAATATAAAGATTTAAAGTCAGGAGTTTAATAAATGACAAGAAAGCATAAAAATGATTGGTGGATTAAAGCTAGAAAGGAAATGCAATTGATTGTGGTCAACTTAGATTTTTTTAATGTATTGAATATGGTGATTTTATTAAAAATACTGATCTGTAGTATTTATTGTGTGAACTATTTTCACCATCTAATATGAATTTTGACTATCTTTAGAAAAATTTAACTTTATTTAAATATTCCAAATACATTCAACTGTTAGTAATAGCACAAGCACTTGCACAAACACAAACTGATAATTAGAAGAGAAAAAAACATGTGTATCTAAGGTAGTAGACCATGTATGTACCAAGGAACATATGTTCAATTGGGGAAAATTCAAAAATATTGGATAGAGAAGAAAAGATGCAAAAAAAAATAATTAAAAAAGCTGCTCACATGATAAAGGCAAACAATCCATAAGTCAAACCTAGTGTGACTATACATAATGTATGGAAACCACTAATCAGCTTTGCTCTTAAGAGGAAAAATTTGAGAAATCAAGAGAAACCTCATAGATAAATATATGAAATTTCTATTGATTGCTGTCTTTGGCACAATGGCTCAGTTGGTTAGAGTGTTACCTTAAAATTCAATATTCAAAAATCCAAGGATCCAGGTTCGATTCCTATGTTGTGCTAGCATTGGTTAGTCCAGCAACACTTGAAGAAGATGGGGGTGATACCTCTTGAAACATTGTGCATATACAGTACTAATTCATGTGTTATTACTAACAGTTGAATGTATTTGGAATATTTAAATAAAGTTAAATTTTTCTAAAGATATTCAATACTCATATTAAATTATGGAAATATTCCAAATAATAAATACAACTAAAACACTATCATCACAAACCTTCAGGAAAACATTAATCTGTACTCTTTTATATGATAACAGTAATATTTCAAACAGATGGATAATCTGATTATCTCTGAATAATGATACCATTCTATTCTACTGATTTAAATATGGAAGAGATAGCTTAGAAAAATTAAAACAGTTTTTGTAACTTTAAAAATGGAAAACCTGCGGATCCTTATTAAATATCTGCAGAAGTTTTAAAACATGGAAGTGATGTGTAAGCTTTAAAAATAATAGAATTTTTTAAAAATATATGGGAAGGTAAAATTATGCTACCTCATGTTACAAATGCCTTAATTAGGACTATATTCTTCCAGTTATCTGGTATATCTTTATTATTTATGCGTTTGATATATAACATTAATATTTTAAATCGTTATAAACGAGTATTAAAAAGGTAAAATAATTTACATCTAAAATTTAAATACTGCCTAAATCATAGCACTATTTGTAATATAAATTAAAAATTTATGTCTTGCATTGGTGGTCGAGAGGTCAGCGCGACTGTCATGCACTTGCGGGTAGTTGCCCGGGTTGCGGGTTCGCGTCCCGGCCGATGCTATGACACTTTAAAAAAAAATTAAAAATTTATTTTACCTTCTCTTAACACTCGAGTGAAGAAAAGTGAAATAAATAAAACATTTAGAATTATACAACACTAACAACATTTTTTTCTTCACCTGTTTCATTTAACATATCAATTATAATTCCATCATTACCTGGACCTTTTCTTTTATAGATTTAATTATATGTCTTATTTCTTCAATTAAACCACTAACGATTCAGAAATGTGGGAATTGTAGAGGATACTATTTTTTATTCTTTATTTCTATATAATTCTTTATAGAACTCTTTACACACATTTCCTGATGTCATCCCTCTTTTTAGTAATAGATTAATCCTCTTTTTTAAAGATGTTGTTTTACACTTCTGAGATTTTATTCTCTTCTATAGCTATTCTTCCTAATTCACAATTATATTTTCTATTATCATTATTAAATCTTTTTGTACAATTTTATCAATTTCTAGATATTCAATCCTTCTCAATGGACATATAATTTTATAATTACTTCTTTTCTTTAGAAATTGTGTTTCTCAGTATAAATTTTGATGGACAATTACTTGGACCCGATATCTTTGTTGCCATTTTTAATAGCACATTAGATATCTTCCAATTGCTTTCATTCAAATCTTACCACTTTTGAAATCATTTAATATTTTAAAATAATTTGCAATCTTTATTTATTGAAAGGTTTCTGAAAGTTAAAGTGTGAATATTGTTTTGTTAATAATTTTTGTTTCTCTAGTTACGCATTAACACACTCATTTTGCATTCCACTAATCAATGATCACTTCCTGTATTGAATTTATAAGAACATTACAATCATCAAATACATTTTTTTTGTTAGTCAAAACATAATATCAATTCTGCAGTAATTTCATTTGGATGTTTCCATATCCATTTTGATTTAGTACTTTTCTCAAAGAAAGGACTTGTAATATAGAGTTGTTCTTTTTCTACAAATTCTACAAATTTATGCCCTTTCTCATTTTTATCCCCATAATGAATTTATCCATAGTATTTTCATTTTTCAGTTGTTTACCAATCCTAGAATTAAAGTCTCCTATAATAACATCAAAAGTTTTTAGTACATCTATATAAAAATCTTCTATAATGAAAACTTGTGGGAGCATAAAAGTTAAATATCTTATCATACCATTCTGTCTGATACAGCATTAACCTTCACAATATTATTTATCAATCTTTTATTTATAGTGAATCTAGATACACTTGTGCTTGAAATGTTTGTGTCAATGCAGTGTAGTACATGGCTACTTTTAAAACCAATTCTTTCTTCACCTCTCTTTCTAACTTCACAAAGTACAACAATATCCCATATATTATTAGACAGTTTTACTTTCAATTTATGTAGTGTTTCTTCACTTGAAAGTGATCTGCAGTTGTACATACCTAAATTCCAGAATCACCATCAAAGAGCAACCAGAGTCAGCAATCAGGGAATTCTTAGCACCTTCATTTATTAGCCACCCACTGCTACCTTGATTGGCAAATTTACAACAAAATTTAGTTTTGTTTGTCATGATTATTTTTTAAAAAAGTTCATTCCTGCATCCATTTATTCTGCCTTTAAGAAAACTCAACTGATACTGTAGATAAGAGCTATCAGAAAACTAAGCAGATCCATGGTTACTCTGTTTAGCACAGGTGGCAATACTGTATGGAGAGTTTTGCTCTGTTTATCATCCATGGTGTTTCTTGATCAAACTCAGAGGCAAAAAGCCAACGAACGCATCATGATAGCTGATGATTGTTATTGAGCAGTTCATTTATGTTAATATAGTACATAAATAATCACATAGTAATAACAGCTGCAACAGCAAGATGGAGTAGTCCTTAGGAATTTGTACTACTTATTTTTAAGGCTTCAAAGGGAAATCAAAGGCCATCTTTTAGTTAACAGCAACCTCCTTTCTACAACCTTAAATGTTTTTCTGTTAATTTATATTACAGTTTATGGATTAATGTAGATTTTATTTGTATGTTTTATGGTAACTAATTTAATTCCTACTTCAAAAACACTGTTTTAAATCCAGCCTATTCTCTTTTTTTTTCTTTTCAGGTTTATATCAGATTCAGGTAACCTGCTCATATCCAAACCATATACCATTAAGTATTAATTAATAATGGGTATCTAAATATTTTTTAAGTAAACAATAAAACAATAATTAAAAATCTCACTAGTCTGATGCAAATGCCCCTTCTTCATCAGACCACAGTTATACAATGAGCTATTGAAAAGTTGTTTCATTTTTTACCTACATATAAGATTTTAAAAAGTTTATTTTTAAAAAATTGTTTAGAATTTTTCTGAGTCGTTTCTTTTTGATTTCACGATCGTATGTAATTATCCCCTTTTTTTTCCGTTTTATAAAAAATGACTTTACAATAAAATATAGGTTTATTTATAATCAATCATAATATAGATTTATGATAAAAATTCTATATCAACATGGAAAGTTTATTTATTATTATTATTTTTTTTTGCCATAAAAGTAGAAATTTAACAAACAACCTAAAAATTAAAAAAAAAAAAAAAGCGATTTATTACCATATTATATTTGATTTATACGTTATATAGAAAATCCTTTAGACAGTAAATTTGACTCATGGAATCATATTAAAAATTGTGAAATTTAACAAAAAATGATGTCATTTATAAAATTTATTACTCATTATTTTTGATAAAGAATAAAAACTAAAATCTTATTAAACATTTTTCTATTTGTAGCATAACAATTACGTAACGTATGACTGGATTTTTTTATATTGGTATCGATGCTTGCGTGTGTGGTTTCGTGCATTATATATATTCTAATGTAACAATTTCAAACATTTCGAATAAAATTTTACGGTATTTATTTAAAAAATAGTCAGCCTAATCTCTTTCAGTGTACTTTTCTGTTTTAATATAATTTTTCAGACTTTTATCTAGAATTTGTTCTGTATAAAACTTTTATTTTAAAACTGAATGTAGGTTTTATCTGCAAATTTTCTTGCATGAATAAAAGAGTTGAATCAGACCATTTACTTTGAGGATAAATTCGAATTTGGAAAACAAAAAAAAACCACTGTTGATTTATTGCCAAAAGTTTTTTTAATATTTCAAACATCTCTGTAAAAGTTTTTTTTGGCTTAAACAAACTCAAATAAAATCTGATTTTTTTTGTGTACAAAAAAACAAAAATTAAATTCATCTTTGTGGAACCATTTATCATCGTCATTAATTATTTATGGTAACTTTTGATAATCTTATGCACTGACATGCTATTTTCAGTGATATCCCAATTCCTTCGACAGTAATCAACGACAAAAAAAATCATCTTGTTTTAATTATATACTATATCTCTTAACTACTACATTTTCTTGTTTGCTTAATTATTATTATTTTATTTGCTTAAATCAAATAATAATATCATTAAATGCTTTATTGCTCAAGAGATCATGCGATCTTTAAGCCATATAATTGAAAGCTATGCTATGATCCATTAATCAATAGCTCTTTTATACATCATTTTACCAGTTCAATAAAACACACAAAGGGCACACAATTTATTAAACACTAAAAGTTGATTCATCATCATCATCAACAACCATTACCAATCCACTGCAGGATGAAGGTCTCTCCAAGTTCAATCCATCTTTTCCTATCTTTAGATTCTCTTCTCCACATCACCCCTGCACACTTTCTTATTTCATCCATCCATCTCACATGTGGTCTCTTTCCGGGTCTTTTACAATCTCTTGGAATCCAGTTTAAAATTCCAATTGTCCATCTATTATCATCTTTTCTAGCAATATGTCCAGCCCAACTCCACTTTAGTCTTTTAATTTTTTCAATGAGGTCAGTAGCACCTGTTTGTTCTTTTACTTTTACATTGCATTACAGTATTATGCACATAAATTTACTACTGAAAATGGTCAAGATTTTATACTACATTTACCACTTTCATGCATAATGTAAATGCTAAAGTTTGATAAATATTAAAGATTCAAAATAAAAAGTACATCAGCATTTAAAACAATAATATATCAATTATTTATCACAGATGCTTAATCCCAAACTATAATTTATAAAAATTTTCAACTACAGTATATTGTTATAACAATTTAAAAAATAAACAAAAGAACTGTCACATGACTTCCCCATATTATTTTCAATATCTGTATTAAAAGCATAAATTAATCTGGAAATTTAGTTGTTTCTACAATCTGATGTTCATTAATTATTCATGCTGTCAATAGAGGGCTCAGGAGTAGAACAGTAGTGTGGATTACTATCATAATAATGTAACTTTTTTTTTGACAAAATTAATACAAAACATTATAACAACTTACTTTAAACAGAATTTTGAATTATGAAATTATTGCAACTCATTTAAATTATCATACAACAGAAAGAAGCTAATTTAGTAAAATTTATTTAACTTGTAGATTACAGAAGGTAAACTGGTTCTTACGTATTAGAACTGCTGCCCTTGTTTGTGATGCAGAATGCTATATTAAAAAATCAAATTTTTATTTGTACACAAAAATAATAACTAATTATGATACTAAACAAAAACAGGTAGTTGTAACTTTTTAATATGGCATTCTACTGTCAAAACACCCTCATTCCCCTATGAGCAACAGATGTAAATACTATTAAACCTTTACAGATGAAAAACTGAGTTAAATAATTTATTATATCTAAAATCCTATTTTTGATAAATAGTCATTAATCAATCTGACAATAAGAGCCTATATCTGTTTTAAAAAATTGCTGCAAACATTATTAAGGCTTGATGTGTTAATTGAAAAATTCTTCTTGATTGCCATGGTACCATCAAAATACAGGGAGGTTAAAGTAATTTACTAAACATTGAATAATAATAAAACATATTAACTTTTATTATGTTTAAATTTTGTGTTAACTTTTTTTTAAAAACCTTTTAGCTGCTTTCTTCAATTTATTTAATCTTAGTCTAATTTTTGTATTGGTCCACTACTTAAATCTGAGAACAATATTATTTGTCAGTTTCATTTCCAGTCATTTTTTATTGTTAAAATTTAAAATATTAATCTAAAATACACAGAATTTTTTTAATTCAGTTTCTAAAAATTGAATAATTTTAGATTCAAATTGGTTAAATGTAATGAAAAATTAAAAATGATGTTAATACCTGAAGAAAAATATAAGAAAAAATGTTTAAACGAAAGAATTATATTTCAACCAATCTGTGTGTTATTATTTAGTTCTGTAGCTGTCACATAATTCACTTTTCCCATGCTTATTTTTCTTGTAAAATTTAAAATTTTTCGAATCAAACTTTATATTTTGATGAAGTAATGTAAAATCTTATTTATGAATATAAAAAATTACAATAAATATATTTATTTACTTTAAAATCAATTATGAACATGTAGAGCATTTTGGTTTAGTTTCTGACTTTGCTATTTAGAAATGCCTATAGTACAATTTCCAGAGTTGGCAGGCATCATTGTTTTTTTTTTTCAAAATATAATGCTATGCAGATGTCTTTAGAACTAAAATTTTAAATTTCCTAAAAAATAAACCTAAAATAAAAAAATTGTGACCAAAATTGACCAAGAGATGGTGCATGCTACGTGCAAAAACCATAAATAACATTATGGGATATTAAAATAGCAATGTGCACTAATTGTAAATAACAGATAAGGGGTTAATTATCAGTTTAAATAAACTACTCTGATCAACTAATATATATGTAAATCATTTTTGATTTATTAAATTATTTTTTAGCTTTACATTTTAATCCTTTTCCCTTTCTATGTTGTACTGTGTTTAATATTAAATTAGAAAATATAGTTGTCTACTTTTTTATTAATCCAGATTTCGACACTTTAACTTTTAAAGCTTTACATAAAGTAAATTATATTTGTAAGACCTAATCTACGAAAACAACTTTAATATGTGAACACAATAAAATTGCAAATAAAATAAAAATTACATAACATTCTTTTGTTTTCTGTTGGACTCTAGTATTTTCTTAGTTTTTATAATTCAGTTTCTGACTTTTTTAAACTCCATAAACATAGTGGTAAAGTAAATAGCACTTTCTATAACTAAAATAGAGTAATAATTTCTCTTTTCATTAACTCACATTTTGAAATATTGAGTAATAATTAGATCTCAAGTGGCAGTGCTGCATCCAAGATGCTTAGATTAGTGTCTGCTTATAGACTACCTTTAATGAAGAGCAAACAACTTTTGAATATAAATGTTTATAATAAATGGCTTTAAGTGTAATAAAATAAAGTGAATTACTGATTTGTAGATAAAAAATAAGCAGAGAGATTCATGTAATTTTTCCATAACGTTAAGGTGATTTGATCTCTCTGGATGTACACCATATTTAAAGGAGTTCTGTGCAACTCAGCTACATTTTATTTTTGATTTCCTTAAATACTGCTTGATATTAATGTTTTAAAATCCAATATCATTTATCATTGTTTTTTACTTTTTCTTTTTTTTTTTTTTTTTTTTTTTTTTTTTTTTTTTTTTTTTTTTTTTTTTTTTTTTTTTTTTTTTTTTTTTTTTTTTTTTTTTTTTTTTTTTTTTTTTTTTAATTTAAAAAAAAAATTTTTTTTTTTTTTTTTTTTTTTAAAAAATAAAGTAATGTTAAAAAAATTTTTTTTTTTAACATCATTTTAATTTACCTACAGTAAACTCAATTAGTTCCCAAAATACCTCATAAATAAAAAATCTCACATAAAAAGTAAGAAATTATAATGAGTTCCTATGGGCAAAAAGTTAATTCTTTACCTAAATTGAAAAAATAATAATTAACGAATAAACATTTTACTAAAACATTGCCTTGTTAAAACTATTACTAAAACATTATTAATAAAAATTATTAATTTGTGGCCAAATATACTTAAAAAATTATAATTTTTTGATTGATGTTATGTGATTTTGGTTCTTACAAGAAATTAAAATAAAACGTGTAGAAAGAAAAATCAATTCATGACATTTTAAAATTTAGTTTTTTAAGCATTCCTGTTTTTTTAGAGTGATAATTTACAAATTAATTTTGTAAATGCAGTCAAAATTAAATAAAATTTATATAAAGAAATGTATGTGCAATTGACTGCTGTTGTTTTAGTAATGTAAATGATTAAATATTTTTTGCTGATACTATATTGTTTATGTATGTGATAACAGTTTGAATATATCAGAAATAATTTATAAAATTATTGATTTAAAACTGACAAGTAAATCATATTTTTAACTTATATTTAGTAAATATTTGTTCCTATAAATTTGATTTTTAACTGCATAATTCATGAAAACTATTATTCCCTTTTTATCAAAACTAACAATAACAATGATAATATGTTATGGACAAAATTAGTGTTTATAAGAATTTGAACTGAAAATTGATTGAGTAAATATATTTTAGCTATTGTACACTTTCTTATTAATATACAATGTCATTGTACATAATTAAAAATGCTTTTGATTATGTATTGTATTAAATGAAATTTAATTTTTTTATCCTTTTGTAGCCATTAATAATAAAAATTTTATTTTGGATATATCATAAATGAAAGCATTGATTGTTTTGCAAGAATACTGGATAAAAATTATATAAGTACATTAATTACTTTTTAATTCTATAATCAAAACATAATATTGCATACTGTATAATGAATAAATGATATTTTATCATTGAAAGATGTAAAATTATTGAAATTACTAAAATTGTGAATTCATCAATCTTACAAAATGGCTACCATTTAAAAAAATGGAGGATGTTTTTTTAAAGGTTTTAAAATATTTTTTAAAGATTACTGTAGCAAATAATCAATTGTCAAATCAAAACATGTGTACAAATTGATTATAATCAATATTGCAAATCTTTACACAAAGATCCATAATATGTGATAGTAAGTATATAAATATGGGAAAACTTGTAATACAAGTCAAGCATTGGTGGTCGAGTAGTCAGCACAGCTGCCTTACAAGAAGTTGTCCTGGGTTTGCGGGTTTGCTTCCTGGCCGATGCTTTGACACATGAAAATAAAAACTTTTAATATAATGCAGTTCTTGAATTTTTATCACATACAAGTGTAAAACTTCTTCTTAATAAAGGAAATGTAAATAATAAATTTATTTATTTTTTATTAAATAAATTTCTAAGGAATATTTACCGTAAAGTTACATTTCAGTTATGCCAATACATTATGTGTAATTGTTAAACATTTTTATTATTTTACTCTTATAACTATATATTCATATTTAAATGGAAATCTGAACTCAACTTTAAATCCAGTTTTTTGGATTGATGATAGTTTACTTGTATTAAAATTAATATTAAATATTTTCTTTACATGTTAAGTAATATACCTAAATAATTATAACTCAAATCATTTCAAACATTTTATTAAGTATACTTTTTAGCAATGTTCTGTGTTTCTTTAAATTAAAATAAAAGTATTAAAATATAATATATAAAAAAAATGATTGTTATATTGGAGAATAAGACAGATTACCAAATTATTTGTTATTTTAGAAAATAACTCGTATGTAAAAATATTTGGAAAAAAAATCTTTTGTTTATCACATTAAATGTTTTTCCATTAAATTTATGTAAGAAAAATTATTTTATTAGATAGAAGGTCATTGGACCAAAGCCATGGTTAACCAGAACATAGATGATAGTTATTCCAACATTATGTCTTTGCCTAGAAATATATGTTAAGTTTAAGCAGTGTGAAAGTCTTGTCATATTAAAATTTTATTTGGTGTGAATTTATATAATCTATGACACATTAAATAAGCAAAGTAAAGAATTATTATGCATCAAAACCCACTTTGAAATGTTCACCTTCATTAGTTCAATTCTTGCTGATATTTATACTTGATATTTAAAAGTATGTGAACTTTAGAAGACAGGCAATGCTGGCATCTTCGCATGACAAAGTTGTTTTTCTTCTCTTCTTCATACTCACTTTTCTACTCAACTTCTTCAAATAATCAGTATAACATTCTTTTTTTTTGTCTTGCATTGGTGGTTGAGAGGTCAGTGCGACTGCCTTGCACTAGCAGGCAGTTGCCCGGGTTGCGGGTTCGCATCCCGGCCGATGCTATGACACTTAAAAAAAAAACATTTTTTTTTTATTTTTGTTTTATATTTATCAAATAAAATCATTCAAAAATTAATTCCATTTATGTATTATTTTATGTAAACAAACTTAGATGTAAGCTCCAAATTACAGTAATGAAACATAAGTTGCCATCAGCAGCCATACAAAACTGACAAATGATATGGAAAATTCAGGGGTTAACCTGGTGTGATGGAGAATCATCAGCACCAATCCCAAATCAATGCAAAATTTAAATATAAAATTAATTAATAAGGATTGTGCCTGAGAGATCATGAGAGTTCAACACACTATTAACTAATAAGTTCACCAGCATTATACAAAAGTAATAACCATTCATCATCATGAATGATCAACAATAAAATCAACAATTAATCTTGTGACTGGATTTGACATGGGTTTATTATAGATCAGGCTAATGATTTAGCCCTTACCAGCTTGGGACAGATTATTTAAACAATAATTTGGTTGCATAAACTTAAATACTAATCCATCAGAATTTATAATAATAAAAACAATAATGCTAAGATCATTATCAATGCTCTGAACAATTACCTTTATCTTTCATGCCAAAGATTTAATAATTTTCAATCAATATGTACACACTCTTAAAAAAAGATTAATAGTCTATTTGATTCATTCAAAAAAGAGGTCTTTGCTGACATCAGGATCAGCATATTCATCCTTTATGGCCTATGTTTCACAAGGTGTAAATTCTTATACAACAATAACCCATAAAGGCACCCAAACACATGTAAAAATGAAATAATATATTAGAAGAGTCAAAAGATTATCAAATCAAAAAAATTTCACTGACACCTTGGTCTCAATTGCAGTTACCTTCAAATCTTTAACAAAGAAATCACTCAAGATTAATAAATTTGAAATGAAAAACCAAAACCAAAAAGTGTCACTTGCAACCATTGCAAGACCACAGGTGAAAATCAGCTCATTCAATTGTGAACTTTTGGTTCTTTTCAAAACATTATTATTTGTAATTTTAGCAATCTAATAATAGGTATACAAAAAATATAATGTAACCTTTTTTATTTTGTTGAATAATGTTCTTTGAAAGATGATGATGATGATGATGATGATGATGATAATAATAATAATAATAATAATAATAATAATAATAATAATAATAATAATAATAATAATAATAATAATAATAATAATAAATAATAGTGTGCATGTGCCAGCTGGTTTGGTAATTGTAGATATCAGTAGGATATATTATATATTTCTAGTAAAAAATTTTTAGTTAAAATAAACCGCATTGACTTTAAGCAACCCAATATTCAGTATATATAGTTTTTTAAACTTAAGATAACTCCTCCTATGAGGAATTTGTGTGCAAGCAGTTTTTTTCTCCAATATGGTGATCTCTTTGAATGCAGCAAGCATTACTTATGCTGATGCAATCAAAGCATCCACTAAAAAAGGAGATTTTCCTCAGAAGTAGAAAAAAATCAAACCCCAGTCTCAAGATTTCATCATTCAACAATGAATGATCTAATGAAACTAGATATGATTTCAGAATCTGATCGATTACAAGTTAACACAATAGAAGAAGAGATATGGACTAATAAAAGTCTAATAAAACTTTCTGAATGCTTTAATACGACCATCCCATGGGATTTACTTATGTCATTTAACCGTTTCTTTACTGACCGGTCTGTTATCCTTGCAATTACAGATATAAATTGTTTGCTGTATAGATTTCCTAAGGATTTGCTATACGAAGAATTAAGCACAAATAATTTATGGGATTCTATATTGCACATTGCAGATCATCCAAACCCTAGCTATCTTGCTATTGAATTCTATAGTAAAGAACAAAAAAACAAATTTGATAAAACAATTAAAACATTACGGAAATATGCTTTAGTAAAAGTTAATCAATATAGAGAAAATTTTATTACCGGCACAATCAAAAATATGTACTTTAACTATACAATAAATGACCTCAATAAATTAATGCAATCATTCGGAGCTGCTGTTCCTTCCAACCTATATATTTAAAAGGAACTCCAATACCAATCTATGGCAACAGTTATCATTTTAAAGTTAAATTAAATCAAAACATAAATCCAAATGATATTCCCACTCTTATAACTGATCACGAAGCGATGCTACTCTTAATAATTCATGGACTTAAACTGCAATGTTTTCACTGCAAACAATGAGGGCATATTATAAATGCATGCCCAAAACTTAAATGTAAACATTGTGATATGAGAGCAACCTCAAGTCATCAATGTGGAAATACACCAGTAAATAACACAGAATTCACTCCTCAGCCGACAAGTGAATCAACTGCAATATGCTATCAAAATAATTCAATTAATGACATTGTAACAGATGGTCTAAACATCACCAGAGAGCAATCAGTAAATAATGAAAGTGAATCAATTTTACCTGAAAATCAATCACTGAATGATGAGGATAAATCAGTGTTACAAGAAAATAGTTCATCTCAACAAGAAATATTAAAAAGTGATTGCCAAAATCACAACCAATCCAAAACACCCCTTAACAAAACTTCGCAAAATATTATAGACTATCTAGTGCTTTGCCTGCCACCTACAGACCCAAAAATAAATGTCACTGCTAACTGAAAACCAGGCAGACCATGAAGCAAACAAAGCAGAAAAATGCAGAGTGCCTATTGATCTCAGTGAAGATGATATGCCCTAGACATTAGACCATAAAAAAAAGAAAAGCAAATATGAGTTCAACAAATACCAAGTTTGAATACATTTCAGATGAAGACCTTAGCACCAATAAAAAAGCAAATGTGCAAAAATTGTCACAGGAGGAAGGAAGTAGAACCTCCAGACATAAAAAATTTTTGTCATAATTTGTGCAAGTTATTTAAACTATATAACATTACAATCTAATTACTGCAACAGGTGTGTTTTGTTTTTATTGAGTGAAACTGTAATGAAAATAGCATCATTAAACATCCATGGATTAAACTCACAAGAAAAAACTATCAATTAGTAAAATGGCTTGAAATAATACAGCCTCATTTGCTAGGGCTACTTGAAACAAAAATTTATAATAAAATCTGATTAATCCATCAAACTATCTTAATAATCAAGGATACTCAGCATTCTCCCAAGCATCATTATCACCCTCAGCAGGAACAAACCTGCCCCTTCTATTCATTCAAAATAATATATATAGTGAAGCAGTCAGATCGAGTTCGATCCTAGCTTCACGACATCTGGCCATAAGCCCACTTCAAACCCTAGTACTAGCCCTAAATTTCCGATGCAGTGGCGCTTTATACGTTCAATCCATGCTAATTTCCATAAAGAAAAACTTATTTCATAAATGTATGTTAAAATTAATTCAATGGATGCACACATATTAATTATAATCTTATATGATAAAACAGTTACATTGAATGTAGCATTTGTCTATTTATCTCCAAATCATCCAGCAATTAATAAAGTCATTCAAATTATAAATTTCCAAATAGCATCCTCATCACATCCATTAATTTTACTTGGTGATTTCAACATGTCATACAATTGATTTATCACAAAATGGTTGCACTTACTAGCCACACCATTCATGAGTGAGGAAGGCTATCTTTCACAGAATTCAGTAACATTTAATAATGACAGGTTTTCATCATTAATTGACCTGGTCTTCTACTCACCAGTGTTACATCACATGATCAGCCTAACAATAAAAAACTCATCATTATCAGATCGTTCTGCAATTATTGTTTCACTAAAGAATGATTTTATACACAGATCAATAACATCTATTGGAAACTTAATTAGAGTGCTCCTTCCATGTCGAACCCCAGAATATTTATTCTCACAAATATATATATATATATCTTCAAACTTCAAGACAAACATGGATTGCCTTTGTTAACATTATTTCATATACAATTGATGTCATAACAAGGGCTACCCCAGCACCCTCAAGGCTTCTAACTCTTGTAGATGAAACACACAAAAGAATCACAAACAGTAACACAAATAAACAAGGCTGTTCAAATGTGATTGCCCAGAAGAAACTTTATCAATCAGTCTCTGAAGAACTTAGAGAATACCTGGCAATTAAAAAAAGAAAACTCTTTTTGACACAGACACACACATAGTCCAGATACTATATTCACTGGGAACTGGGACAAAAGCCATCAACTCGCATACTAACAGCAATTAAAATACAAGAAGATATAATTTCTGGTTACAACATATTGCTACCTCTCTACACACATTTCAAATCCAAACTTCAAGAGAAGAAAAAATTCAATCCTGCACCCATTTTTTCTTAGTGAGCCAGAAGAAGATACAGTATTTATTCCCAAAGATTTTATTCAAAAATTAGCATCAACACCAAACTCCAGTCACCCAAGAATGTATGATATACCTTGCTTTGTATTCAAGCATTTAGAAAAATTTACTGCACAGTATCTACGTAATCTAGTAAACTTTCTAACAAAAAAGGTCCATCATATACATGGATTATACCCTATTTTACTAGTACCATTTATCAAAACACATAAAAAAATAACTACACAAAACAATCTAAGGCCCATATCAATGAACCCTCTGGGTATCAACTGCTGGAGTCAATCATTAAAGACAAAATAGAGCCCTATATTATACCTACATTTTCTAAAATGCAGTTTGCTAATAAAGGCTCATCAACAATGCAAGCAACCTTTCTGTTCAAAACAGTTATTGATTCTGGCAGAAATAATAAAAAATATAGTCCAGTCATAATCCAACTGGATATAAATCAGCATTTGATATGATTCTGATTGAACTCCTTGTTGAAGCATTAGCAGACACAACAATACCAAGATCCTTAATATATTTAATCACCAATCTTCTATTAAGTAGAGAAATACATATTACACTTAATGGTAAAAATTCCCCCTCTTTTGTACCTTACTGTTCAATTCCACAAGGTTCACCACTAAGTGCTCTCTTTTACTTTCTATATCAATCCCTTACTGAATATGATAGAAAAAGAATTATCAGGAATATATATACCTGGTCTGAAAGCAAACATCTCCTGTATTGCCTACATGGATGATGTCTCGATTTTTTTAAATTCTAAAAAACAGATCTTAACTCTATTGAAAATTCTTAATTCATACACTAACAAATACAAGCTGGAGTTTAACATGGATAAATCTTCTGCATGGTCAATATATACAGGACAATTTCACACACATTTTAAAAGGAAAACCCAGCTCTTTTGTGGGATTCTCCTTCTATTTGAGCAACCTAGAAATGCATGTACAAATCATCATCATCATCATCAACCATTATCAATCCACTGCAGGATGAAGGTCTCTCCAAGTTTAATCCATCTTTTCCGATCTTTAGCTTCTCTTCTCCACATCACCCCTGCACACTTTCTTATTTTATCCACCCATCTCACATGTGGTCTCTTTCTGGGTCTTTTACAATCTCATGGAATCCAGTTTAAAATTTCAATTGTCCATTTATTATCATCTCTTCTAGCAATATGTCCAGCCCAACTCCACTTCAATCTTTTAATTTTTTCAATGAGGTCAGTAACATCTGTTTGTTCTCTTACCCATACATTGTGTTTTCAATCTCTTCTTGTTACTCCCAACATGCATCTCTCCATACTTCTTTGAGTGGTCTGAAGTCTCTGTATTGCTCTTCTATTAAGTGTCCAAGTCTCAGATCCATAAGTAAGAACTGGTAAAACACATTTATTAAAAACCTTCCTTTTCAAACATATAAGCATATTTCCTTTTAGTGTTAACTTATTTCTACCAAAAGCACTCCAACCAAGTTTAATTCCATGATTAATTTCTTTCATTATGTTTCCATCTGTATTAATAATCTGACCAAGGTATTTGTAACTGTTAACTTCTTCTAATTCATCATAATCAATCTTTATTTTCATATTTTGAGCAAATCGATTAAACATTACTTTAGTCTTTTTAACATTTATCTTTAGTCCTACTTTCCTACTTTCATCTGATAATTCCTGCAACATATCCTGCAGCTCTGAAGCATTATTTGCAAAAACAACTACATCATCTGCGAAATCTAAATGACTTAAATAATCTCCATTTACTTTCACTCCTTTAGTTTCCCATTTTAATCCACAAATATTTCTTGCAGCACTGCTGTAAAAAGTTTTGGAGATATGGAGTCACCTTGTCTTACACCTTTCTCAATGTTGACTTTCCCAGTATCATTATGTAATCTAATTGTTGCTGTTGCATTTTTATAAATATTCTTCAAAATATGACAATATCCTGGATCTATACCTTGACGATCCAATGCTTTAATCACTGAAGAAATGTTTATAGAATCAAATGCCTTTTCATAATCTACAAATCCAAAACATAATGACAACGCATATTCTCTGTAGACGAGTTGTAATTATCTTGGTAAAAATTTTATATAAAACTGATAAAGGCTGATAGGTCTGTAATTTCTAATATCTTCTTTATCACCTTTTTTAAATATTAATATTATTACTGCATTCTTCCAATCATCTGGTACATCTTTATCATTTAGACATTTGGTATATAACTTTGCTAAAAAATTTTATATTTCTTCACCTGCTTCTTTTAATATATCAATTATAATTCCATCATTACCTGGAGCCTTTCCTTTCTTCATACATTTAATTGCATGTCTCACTTCTTCATTTAAAATTCTGGGCAATGCGGAAGATGTAATAGATATAGGAGGTACTTGTTCTTTATTACTATATAATTCTTGATAAAAATCTTCTACCAATTTCATGATGTCATCTCTCTTTTTAGTAACAATTCCCTCTTTTTTTCTTATTGCAGATATAAATTTTCTACCAATACCAATATGTTGTTTTACATTCTTAAGACTTTTATTTTCTTCTACAGCTTTCTTGCTAGTTCACAGTTATACTTTTTTATATCATTTTCAACTCTTTTCTGCACCATTTTACAAAATTCGAGATATTCAATTCTTTTTAATGCATCATTTTTGTATATCTTCATATTCATTCTTTTCTTCATAAATTCTCTAGTCTCAGTATAAATTTTATTAGTCAATTGCTGCTTTTTTCTACCAGCTATTTTTGTTGCAGTTTTTAAAAGTGTATCAGTTATTTTTATATTAATTTCATTCAAATCTGAATCATGTTCAAAATCTACTAATATTTGAAACCGATTTGTAAGTTCTAATTTAAATTCATTAGAATGTTTCTGAAGATTAGGAATATCAACTGTAAATATTGTTTTTCTTAATAATTTTTGTTTCTCTAGTTTCACATTAACACGTAACTTACACCTTACTAATCGATGATTACTTCCTGTGTTAAATTTATTAAGAACATTACAATCTTGAAAATGTATTTCCTGTTAGTCAAAATATAATCCAATTCTGCTGTACCTTCATTTGGATGCTTCCATGTCCATTTCCTTCTAACATTTTTCTCAAAAAAAGAATTCATAATATAAAGTTTTTCTTTTTCTGCAAATTCCACAAGTCTATGTCCTCTCTCATTTCTATTACCATAACCAAAATTACCTACAGCACTTTCATCTTTCATTTGTTTACCAATTCTAGCATTAAAGTCTCCCATAACAATTTTAAAATGTTGTTTACTCTGATCAAAAGCCTTTTGTACATCCATATAAAAATCTTCTACTACTTCATCACTATGAAAACTTGTTGGGGCATAAACCTGAATTATCTGCATTTGGTATCTGCTATTAAGTTGTATAACTAATCTTGCCACTCTGTCCGATACACCATCAATCTCCACAATATTGTTCTTCCACTTTTTATTTATAATGAATCCTACTCCATTTGTATTTCCAATATTTGTGCCTTTATAATAGAGTATATGTCCACTTTTTAAATCAATTGTCTCTTCACCTTTTCTTCTAACTTCACAAAGTCCAATAATGTCCCATTTAATATAAGAGAGTTCTTCTTCTAATTCTTGCAATCTTCCTTCACTTGAAAGTGATCTGCAGTTGTAAGTACCTAAATAAAAAGTCGTCATCAAATGGCAGCCTGGGTCCGCAATCATGGGATTCTTAGCACCCTCCGCTTTCGGCCACCAACCACTGCCTTGGTTAATGACTTTACAGCCTTGTGGGAATAAGGGCCATGCTTTATTTTTGTCTGTCATAATTGTATATATGTATTGGAAAAATATTTATCATTTACACAAACATTCATTCTGCCTTATCAGGCACTGAGAAGAAAGACCATGGTGTTTCTCGATCTTAAACTCAGAGGTAAAAAGCCAATAAACTCACCATGCTGGCTAATGCATGTTGGTGAGCAACCCATCCATGTTCGTATACTATATGAATAATCACATAGTAATAACAGCTGCAACGACAAGAACATATGGAGTGGACATTAGGAATTTGCCCTGCTCGGTTCCTTTAAGGCCTCCAAGAGGAATCAAAGGGTCTCCTTTCAGTTAATAGCAAACTCCTTTCTGCAGCCATCAACAAATACAAGACAAAATTAAAATAAAATAAAAAACATAATTGATTCACTTTCAAAATCTTACCTTTCATTGTATTCAAAAGTATCCCTGTTTAATCTATTAATTATGACTCGAATCACATACTATTCTTCAATAATACTATATACTAAATCTTTTACTAATAAAATAAACTCATTATGTAGAAAGTTGTTGTGGGGAAAAAAGATTGTTTCAGTTTCACTAAAATGTATTCAAGCTCCTCTAATACAAATTAGTTTAGGACTACATTCAATACATATTTTTAACATTCAAAAGACATTAAATCTTCTTTCTGCATGTGCTTATTTATTTCCATACATGAAAGTGTTCTTCAAGATTACCCCAACAGATAAACCACCACCAGCCGGTGGATATTGGAAAACCTTGCTTACACTAATTCTTAACATTCCAAACATTACTTATTCACCACCTCAAGATAAATTTAAATATTGGGATGTATACCAGATAATTTGCTCTCCCCTAAATGATAAAAGATCAATTTTAAACATTAACAATGGACAACTAACCCGAAAATGTAAATTCTGGTCATTAGAACCCAAATATTATGATTTTTTACTCAAGTTAAATCTTGAAGTACTGCCAACATTACACTTTTGTAGATATGGAAGGCATTACATAAATCCAGAAGATATATTCTGGTTATGTCATAGAGAGACTGAGACACAAGGACATTTTCTTTTTACCTGCCTCGCATTTGATAGTATTCACTCATCCATACCATAATTGTACAAACAAAAAAAATTGTGACATTCAAACACTTCTACACTCATTTGTTAAGGGTAGCTACCCACATATTCAAGCAAGTTCTTTTATATTATTTACACTATGGTGTACAAGATGCTCCTTCATGTACAACAATAATCCAAGAAGACATTCAAACACATTCTGAAACAAAATGGAACAACTCCGCTTAAGGGATGAAAAAATTGTATGCCAAAAGATGTACACAGCCACTTAGTCTATATTTACAACAGCACTCAAAATTATAGATGGAAAAAAAGACTAATAAAAAACAGAACTAAGAGCCTTACGATTGCACAAAACTAATTGGATGTGTATATTTTTTTTAAAAAAAAAATGTAAACTCAAATTTGTAAACCACATGCATATCCTTTGCCTTTGTTGCCCTCCCCCCCCCCCCCCAATTACAATTTTCAACTTATTTATACTAACTACAATTCATCTGCATGTGGTAAAATAGTTATAAATGTAACCTTTTTTTTTTATATTCAATAAAGTCCTTTTGAAAGATGATGATAATGATGATGATGATGATAATAATAATAATAATAATAATTAAATACAAGTATATTATATATAATATATTTAAATATTCACACATTTAGCCTGCATTCTACCCATCCCTTTTCTGTGTTTTTAAATGGGCTTAAGGTCCTGCATATGAGGGATCAGAATAACTTATGGTCAACATGGGTATGACAATAAAATAGGCAAACAAGAGCTTTGAACATGCCATATCAGAATTTTCAATGATATGGATGGCTGAAGAGTTGGAGAGTGGAGAAGATTGAATCCTGTCCATTAAAGTTTGAAGATTTGCTATCTTGATATAAACGGAGCATTGATATCTATATATGTGTGTGGGAGACGATGATTTGGACCAACTGATGAGTTGCTGGTTCAGCATGAAATACGTATATTGGAGATAATTTATTCATTTTCGCATGTGTATGAACGTGTTTTGTTGTATAAAATGGAGTGGATGACTAAAGGGATCTTAAAAGTCTGGAGTTCAAGCCTCCTCTAATAAAATAATAACATATTATAAATATACCGTTAATATATATATATACATTTTTTTTACTAAATATATATAACTTTATAAAATTAATGTTATCATTGGATGCTTTTCATATCAAATTATATATAAAAACAGTTTAAACTTACAAATTTATATTATAACTACTACATTATAATGTTAAGTAATAAAAAAAGAAAAGAAAAATTAACTACTTTTTGGCTTTTCTTATCGTTAATCTACCGATTTTCAGTTTTGTTGAATATACTGATCTTTGCTATTATGTAAATACAATTTTTTACAAATACAAGACATTCTATTTATTGTTTAAAAGTAACTAAAATATATTGTTTTTGTATAAATAATTTCATGAACTACAAAAATTAAAAAAACCCCACATGCTTCATAGGATACTCACGGAAAAGCATTTGGAAGACAATAATGTTGTTATGAAGATTTTAGAAAAATTATATTGGTAGAGGGGGGGGGGTAATTAAGAGGAAAAAACTGTAAATAAATATTATATAGTATATCTATCTATCTTATAGATGGCAGTAAATGCATTTGAGTATCTATGTGGGCTTGCTCAATTGAGGAGACTTATTTGATGAAACTGCATCTTGGAAATATTAACATAATATTCCCAAATATCCGCAACCTTATGTTTAATGTGTCAAATTAATTGTCAAGCGTTGTTAGCCGAGAGGTCAGCGCAGCTGCCTTGTAAGCAAGCAGTTGGTTGCAGACGGTTGTTGCGGGTTCGCCTCCCGGCCGATACTATGACATATGAACAATTTAATTGTGAGCTATTTATATTGCTATAAACTTTCTTTTTAAAATATATTTGTATGCTTCTCTAAGAATATTAAAAAAATTGATTTATTTAGGGAAACTTTTCGATATCGCTGTTTTAATGTCTGTTTACATGCTTTTTTTTTCTTTTTATAAATTAAATGTGAAATGTATTAAATAATAATTCTAATACTTTATAAAAATGTTTCAGATAGATGCACAATAGAATTTTATTTTTCCATTTTTATTTATCTGTTATATATATAGAAATAACAATTATTTTTTTACATGTAGCCTTTTTTATTTTTAAAAGCGTGAATTTAGAGAATGAGTTTGTTTGTGATATTTAATAGTCTTGTTTTAAGTAATATAAAAGCAAGAGTTTGTCACTCCATCAGTTATATAAATTAGTATTCCTAAAAGAAAAACTCCCCACAGTCTTAGAATCTAAGATCTAAATACAATCATAGCTTTTGATTGGTCAACTGTAAATAAGAGATGGTTTCAGAGTATCAAAAATAAATGTAACAAGCAATTTTCTAAACTTTGAAGCATACTAAATTCTGATTTGTGGTTTCATGCATGAATAATTTTTTGAAGTTAAACTACTAAATAGAAGCACTCTTGTCATCTAATCCATTTTAGAGGGTGATAAAAGTTTTCTATTAGGAAACGTGTCTGTGATCTTTAATTAATAATATCTATAGAACCATTTAAAAGACCTTTTGTTATATCGAATGTTAACACGTCTTACAAAAGTTAAAATGGAATTTTAGTAATTAAAAGAATTCGAGATTTATAGCTATTCAATTTTTATTACTTGTTACTCATTTTTCTTCTTTTTTTTTCATTTACAAAAAAAAAAAAAAATAGTACTCTATTTTATTTCCCATAAAGCTTAGCGATCATCAAGATAAGACTTATTAGAAATACTTATAATATTTATTGATAATAAAAGTTATAATTACACATAATAAATATTTACATATGATATTGTAAGCTAATTACAAAGTTTAAATAATGTTTTTAAGTAAATGTTTTTCTAGAAAATATTAAATTAAATAACTATATATACGGGGTATTTTAAGTGGCCCAACTGATGAGTGCTGGTTCTGTACGAAATACGGATATTGGGGATCATGCATCCTTTTCACATGTATGTGGTCATGTGTATTGTTGTTTGGGTTGGAGTGGAGGATGAATAGATTGAAAAATCCTGAGTTCAAATTCTTCCTAATTACAAAAATATTCAATAAATAAAGTTAAACAAATATAGATATAATAAACACCTCCATACTTCCCCATTCTTTTTAAATTCATATAAATAAAGATATAATAAAAGACAAATACCCCCCAAGAATCATTTCGTGCTGAACCAGCACTAATCAATTGGCCAAGGTCACTATCTCTTATATATATCTTTATTGTATGCGAAGTGTTTATCTAGAGTAAATTGTTACATTTTCATTTACCATTGTCAAACTTCATCCACTCACAACTTTGACGCCATCCATTTCAGATAAATACAATAATGATTATTACTAATCATTTTCGCAACTAAAGATTATCTCTAGCACAGATATAAATTTTAAACCTCAGTTAAAGATTAATATATCTGATTTTTTAAAATTTACACTCATGGAGTTATTCACTTTTCACTGTTCCGTATGTAATATCTTTATAGATATAATAAACATCTCCATACTTCCAATACTACACCTTTCCTGACTATAAGAATTGTGCGCCGAAAGCAAAACCATAGAAAAATAACTTCATCTATTTACTTGCTTAAATATTAATAATATCAATCTTATTTTTATTATTATGACCCATGGAGTTTCCTCCGTGAATCACAAAGATTAAAGATTCTCTTCTAACGTCATTAATATAGGCAAAGTATTTTGTCAGACAATAAATTCTTCCACCCATAGGGTAAATAAACATGTCAGAGCCTCTTAAAAGTTTTTTATAGTTTCCCACAATAGTTTTCGGTTATATATAAAAAGGCTTTCATTAATATATATTTAAATTTTATCTCCCGAATTAGCTATATCTTCCACAAGTAACTTAGTTGAATGTTTTTGAAATAATATTTGTTAACACTCGATCTTAAATTGTATAACTATAATACCAGGATGATCATGTAATTTGATCTGATATATAACATCATCTAGCAATTCACTATATAACCCCCCCCCCCATATAATATATATGAAATCAGGTAAAGATCCATTTGTATGATGTGGGTCATCTTGAATTTCAACATCTCTTTTAAATCCACATGTCTAACTGATTTGTCAAATGAATTATAGATATCAACAATTTCAACCACATGAAAAAAATTTCCATTTATTTTTTTTTGGACTATAGCTTTAGCCCCTCTGGCTATTTTACTATTGCTGTCTGCCTTTTTTTAAGATCAAAAATAATGGCATTTAAAGCATTCAATATATCCAAGATGTGGAAAAAAATTTTTTTTTATATATAATTCTAAATTAAAGTCATAATCACCTGTATCTTATTCCTTATCATTAGCTGATGATCCTGTCTTAAATGTGTTACACTACCATGAATCTTATTTTTGTTTATCATTTGTTTATAATATATATTCTATAAAAAATGCTTTTATTTCATTGGATCAGTGATGCACTAAAACTAAAAAAAATTTTTTCTTCGACCACAATTTTGGTTATTGAATGTAACTTGAAAGCAAAAGCATGGGACATGAAATCATTAATTTTAAAAAGTGATTGAATTAATCAATTTATTGATGCCTCACTGGCCACATTGAAGTTTTATGCCTCTTATTTAGATGTAATGTGTGATCTCTTGGTCAGTGATTTGGGTGGGGATATTGGTGGGGTCTATGTTCTTATTCAGTTTCACTTTAAATTCAAAACTGTTACTGTATGTGGGAATTGGTGCAGTATAGAGAAGAATATGGGAAAAACTTAGGGCAGGGAATGAAAAGGGAAGGTAAAGTGGCTGGATAACAGGTTTCTCTGGGGATAGTGGCTAAGAGATTTCTGACTCTGAGAAAGGAGGTCTTAGTGCATCTTATCACATAGTTTGTTTTGTCAATTAATGCATAGCGCATTGGAATTTATTTATATTTGGTTCTCAAGGCAAAGAAAAAAAACATTTTTATTTATTTGCAAAGTATTTCAATGATATTTTTATCATAAATATAATGTATGTTTCAAAAATGAACTTTATTGAGACTAAAAAAATGATATGTTACATATGAGAAAACACGAGATCTTAGATATATATTGTTATATGATATTATATATGAAAAAACAATTTACAATCTTGTTTGTGATAGAAATAAATAAAACATGATTTACAGTAATTTACTAAATAATGATTATTACATAATAAAATACATGTATCAAACTATGTTTGCATAAAGTTTTTCCATGTAATATTAAGAAAAGTACATGGAAACACTTGGTAGTATGAATGAGAACATAAATGGAGATGGGGAGGGAGTTTGAAGTTGGTGTTAAATTGATATATAACTGTATATAAGTTGGGTTTATTTGGTCACTATTTTTTTGGCCATCTGGGTGATCTTTTGGTCTTGGTTGAGGCTTGTTTTATGAAGAGAAACATGTATGGCAGGTGGATTCTAGCATAATATTATTTAGTGCATTAGTATGACAATAGGAGGAGATCTCGTACTTCTGCATGTAGTATTTGGGTGGAAGATCAGCTATAATATCTTTGTAGTGCTGAGATGTCTGTGGGCATTGCATATATATTTTTTCAGTTGGTAGGCATGAATCAATGATTTTATTGTGTGAGAAATCCATTGGTATGAGATCTTTTGTTAGGGGAGGGGCATTATGTCTGGAGTAGCACCCTCTTCTGTTTTGAATCTCTTTGGTTGTTTTTTGGTGATCTGGGTGCTATTCTGATCTGTATTGAAGCTAATTCTATGGGTGAAAAGCAATGATGTGTTTCCATGGTATGTCCTTATGTTTTATTCATGGATACTTGTGAGTGGTTTGTTTGGATATGCTGATCTGCTAGATTGATAATATTTTGGTTAGACTCATGTTTGAAATTGTTGTACCAATTGGGGTGGTTGTTGTGGCAGGTAAGTTGTATGCTTGATATGTAGCCATCTGATTACAGTCTACAACAATAGCATTAGCATTGTTTGATCTGGTAGTGGTGAGATCATGGATGTGCATGTATTACACTGGGTGGACAGACTCTGAATCTTTAGGTCTGATATGACAACTGGCTTTATTAAGTTTGCTTGGATCAATAATGACTGAATTTGTATTTGTATTATTTTCTTGGTGGTTTGTATAGATTTGATTTATGGCTGGCTAAATTTGTGGTACTTGATATATTGTAGCATATTGCCAGATGGCCATGTGAGGCAGATATATAACATTGTGACTTTGTGGGAGGTTTGTCACTTTGCATTTATTGGTGGGTGTTATTTTTAGTGGATTTGATTTCTATTATGAATGCATCTCAGTATATGTTCTCTTATTTGGTCACATTGCAGACATTGACCAGTGGAGCTATTGATAGCTTAATGCCCTGTTGTCCACAAAAGAAATGTTGAGATTTTATGCCTCTTATGTAAATGTAAAATGTGGTCTATTGGTCAGTGATTTTGGTGGGAATATTGATGGGGTCCATGTGCTTATTCAGTTTCATAACTGTTACTGTTAATTGGAATTGGAGTGTCCTATGGCAAATTGGTTGGAATGAAACCACTTTTCCAAATGGTTCCATTACTTTTTAAAAGTCCTGTATATTGTAAGCTAAATAGGTGTTTTTAATGGTTCCAGTTTTGTGGCTTTGGTGGTGTTTTAGACAACAATCAATGCAAAACTGCCTAATGTCCTAATATTTTCCTTAAATTGGCTATTTTTTTGCTTTGAATCATAAAATTCAATAACCAAGTATCTAGAGTTAGGATTATCAGTCAGATGAAGCATGGAGTTTTATAAATTATGTGATCTAAGTGCTTTATACAATAATGCCCATGTGAAACAATACAAAAAACAATAGGTAGCAGTAAGAGATAGAATTATGGAATGGTCAGAGAAAATTTGATGGAATGTGGTATAAAGCTTCTTAGGAATGGTGTTGTTGAACTTCACATTGATGGTGGGGTGGTTTTCATCTTTGTCTTGATTTGCTAAGTCTAGGTTTTCCAAATCATTAAGGATGGATTTTCTATATCTTGAATTAGGTTTTACAGTTGGAACTTCCAAATTAGTTTAGCTATGCTAATATAGATGTCTGATTATACAATAATGAAATTTCTTAAAGAACTGGTTTTGGCCCCAGTTTTTTCTTGCAAATGGAACATTGGCAGCCATCTTTAATTGCTTTTTAACGACTGTTGAAATCAGTTATTAATAAGTTTTTTTTAAAGATAACAAAAAAAAATTACGATTTATTATGATTATATTTTTTTTTGAGAGAGATGTAAAAATTACCTCTAACAATGTTGATTTTGATTGAAAGTTTGAATTTTTAAAGCTGAAAACACATTTTATCATGTTGTTAAGCTAAGATTTTCTGCAAGACTCAAAAATATATAATATATTTGATTTTTATAATTAATAATGTTTTTGTTTGCTTATTTCTTTAATGTTTTTTTAAGAATTAAAAAGCCCCATATGATGAAACAGGAAAAAAAACTTTCAACACCATCTTCATATTTTTTTTATATTTCTCAATAGAGTGAACTTTTTAAAATTTTAAAAACTCTTAATTTTAATAGGTTTAAAAAATATTTTAAATAGCAATTATGATAAAAATAATTGTTATAAACTTTATTTAAATTAAATACTATATATATATGACAAAATTAAATATACATTTAAGCATCACATGATCACTATCTCTTACACTAGCACATAATTGTTTATAAACAAGTCAAAACTCTCTATACAGTAGTGCCATCCTGTGCCAACCAGAGTAATCAATGAATGCCAAAAGGCTTGTGCATAAAATCCCTATTTAATGCCTACTCATCCAATATCCCCAGACTAGTTTCTGGGGATATTGGATGAGTAGGCATTAGATAGAGATTTTATGCACAAGCCTTTTGGCATCCATTGATTACTCTGGTTGGCACAGGGTGGCACTACTGTATAGAGAGTTTTGCCTTGTTTATATACATTTAAGCTTCATTATGTAATTAGATGGATTTGAACTTTGGATTTTGTAGATTATTTATCCCCCATTCTATCTCAAGCAACCAATACCACTGTGTGTGATCATCTGTATTGGTTGATTGAGATGGAGTGGAGGATGAATAGATGAAAAATCTCAAGTTCAAATCCCTCTAATTACAAATACAAATAATATTCAGCATAAGCAAATTACATAGGCTTAGAATTAAGCTTAATTATGTTTATTAGGTTTTAAAAAGGTTAATAATACAATATTTAAAGTCACATATGATTTCTGAGGTAATAAAATTTCTTTATTATATGGCGATATTTTATGTTTTTGAAAGATGTAGATCTTCTAATGTATCCTTTACTTTTAACAATTTTTATTTGAAAAAGGCTTTCTTTAATTTAGGCTGTGACCCATCAATTTATTCTGCATCACATTCTTTCTTTATTTTATGTCTTTCTGTAGGACAAAATTATTAAATTTATTTCCATAGTTTCGTATCTCTACAAATTATGTTTTTTGTTCAAAGGCAGGTGAGAATAATTAGGCAATAGTATACTATGATAAACAAATAACCTTAAATCACCAACATATTTTTTTTTTTTTTGTGATCTCTAATAAATTATTTTACTACTTCAAACTTTAACTTACATCATAAACTCTAAACTTTTGTATATTATTAATTTATATAATAATGTTAGTGTAAAGCCAAAAATTGTGACTCAAGAGCTAGAAGTTCTTAGATTGATTGCCATAAGGTTTCTATAGTTCACAAAAAAATAAGTTTATTTGGATATACCTGGATTCTTTTCTAAGTTTTATGTGATGCTTTAATAAATTGTAACAATCAAATTAACTTTGCCAACTGAAAATTTATTTAATTCTTTTATAAACATTAATTCTTATTAAGCACTTGGTCAGCTCATAAATACATATAAGGCTTTAACCTTAATACTATGCACCTTGAGTGCTTAATTTTATCACAAGAGGGGCTTCTACAAATCTTAGCACATGGTTACAACTTTATAAAGATAAGAGCAGCTGTTATCTTCAACCTATTTTCTAATTACATAGCCAAATAAGAATTAATGTTTACAACTTTAAATTGAATCGAAATATTTCTAATTATAAGATTTAAATATTAATTCACTGTGAATTGAAAGATTTCACAAATGTTGATTTCTAAACAAGTAGTAGACTTAATTAGTGGAGAACTTACTAGGTTCACACTCTCAAATAAAAATGCTTTAGATTTGCCTATATAATTAGAAAATAGGTTAAAGATAAGAGTCATTTTTATTTTTATAAAGTCATAATCTTGTGTTAAGAATTGCAGAGGTCCCTCTTGTGGTAAAATTAAGCACTCAAGGCACATAATATTAAGGTTGAAGCCTTATATATATATATATATATATATATATAGCTATTTTATGCACATTCTGATATTTTTAGCATTATAATCACTTTTAGTTCATTACTTTGTACACATTATCAGAAGTGAGAACTATTTCTGATTGATTTGTTAATTCATGTACTTAGTTTTGAGTGTCCAATGGCAAATTGCAGTATTTGTTATATATTTTTAACAGATGGCAGTTAGAATCACAAGAAATCAAAAATTTTTTGTTTTTAACATAACAGAGCTTTGATCTATTCTCTATTTTTTGCTGAACACCATAGAGAAATGACACTTTTTTTTCAACCACTTGCTTCAGTACATTTGTAAAATTAATTTTGGATGGTGTAATAAAACTATATTAATTTTATCATTATTTTTATATATAATGGTATAGGCTTACCCCAGACAATAAGTTCAATTAATTTTTTAAAACACCTCATAAATAAAAAAATTTGTAAAATAAATATGAATTATAATGATTTTCTAAGATTAAAAATTAAATTTATCACTCTAAATTTAAACTATATAAAAAAAGTTAAAAATCCAATTTAAAACTGAAAAATCTAATTAGTTAATAAACATTTTACTAAGCATAATATTAATTAAAATAAAACTAATGACTTGTGGATAAGTACAGTATATATTAATGACTGTCAGTTACTATAATTTTTTTTTTTAAAAAAAAAAGAAGATAATTTCTCAATTTTTAGTTTACCATTTCCAATTTTATCTAAACTAAAAATGGCATTCCCCAAATCACAATTTGTTAAATTAAAATGAAATATTACAAAAAATAATTATTTAATATTCAATGCACATTTTAAAGCTTTATTTATTTGCATTTTACATTATATTATCAAAGTTTTTTTATTTTTGTAATTATCTATCTATATTATTAAAACTTTGAATTTTTTTTTTTTTTTTATTTTTTAAAAAACAACAATTTATAAATGTAATTATATAAAATAAAAATGAAATAAAGAAATATAATTTATAACGGATGGCTAAAATTTATTATTAACTTGAATATGGTAGAAACAAATTATAAGATTACTGATTTAAAATTGTGCAAATAAATAATATTTTCAATTTATGTTTAGTAAACTTTAATCATAGCTTTAATGTACCCTTAATGCACCCACTGAAAGATTTTCTTTGTGTAATAATCTTTACTATAGTGTCAATGCAGCTGTTTTTAAAGTACAAGATGCTCCATCTATTATCCAAAACTATAATTAAAGTATAAAAAATATGTATGAATCTAATCATGTTTATAGTAATAATTGGTCATATTGGAGATAGCTAAAAAATTATATTTTCTTTTGTTATTTTGCTTTTTTAAAATCATTCCATGAACTGAAATCTCAGTTATCATAAAATTTCAGGAAGCATCTTTCTAGCATCTTTAACATTTACTTAAACAGAATTTTAGTCATGGATTTAAATAAAGAGTAATGTGACTTTTTAATAATTTCATTTTTTTAGTATCACTGCCATCAATATATAATGTGTTCAAAATTGTTCAATAGATTACAAATAGCACCAATAATGCATTAAGAAACTCATACTTTTTGCGCAGATATTAAAACCTTTTACATTGCAATTGTTTTTTGCCAAAGACTAGTGATAATTTGAGGCAAAAGTTCAAATTTTATTTTAGCATTTAAATCTTTATTCTTTCATAGAATTCAATAAATTCAATTTACTTTATTAGAAATTTATATTTACAAATGAAAAATTCTCTTAACAAATAATATTTGAATCTTACAAATACTAAAATAATAACAATAATGTGAACTACATTGAATTTTTTTTATTGCTTAACTACACTAAAATTGATAAGTAAATGAACAAAATGTTTGTTGTTTAAAGATTGATCTTAGAGTCTGACTAAATAAAATAATCACAAATCTACCAAATACTGTTTTAAAATTAAAATTTATATTTATAATTATTCAATTTTTACCAAAGATCAGCATAACTGAATTTTGATAGCTCATAAATATATATTTACTGGTCACAAATTTTTTTAATGCATCCAATCATTTATTTAATGTAAATTTTTTTAAAATTATAAGTATTTCAAGTAAATATAATTGTAAGCATGAAAATATTTAATTTTTATTGATTATTATAGAAATATTTTGTGAAATTAGTTATAATTATTTAAATAAAGTCTGGAAAACTAATGTTTCTTTGAAGTTTGATCAGAACAATGATGAGAATATGTTTAAGTTTGTTAACATATGTAAGATCAAAGAATGAATGAAATGATAAAAAGTATAAATGGTGGGGGGGGGACACTTTCTTCAAAATTTGTTCCATAAGCTACTGACATCTTCAGATTTTTTAGTATTCATGTTAATTTATGTTTTCACTGGCAAATTAAATTTAATGAGAAAAAATATTAAAAATGGCTGAAAAAGAATGATTAAAAAAAGCTATGTCCAATATCATCACAATATTTGTTCCCAAGTGTATTAATTATACATTGTTATGCATTGCACAATAAAGATGATACCAATTATGGAAAGATAATTTTTATTCTATTTCCAAAAGAAATACAAAGTGTACTTAAATTGTGTGACAACATTTTAAAAGTGCATTTAAAAAAAATTGATAATAAATGTATGTTATGATAGTTTATGACTATAGACTGATTTTTAAAAAAAAAGATGTTGATGGATTATTATCATTACAGAAAGATGCTATATAATTCAGGCAATACTGACCTAGAGACCAATCTCTTCTGATATGAAAAAAATGGTGCAGTACTTCATAGACCTAACTCAGTAATATGAGATACAGAACATAACGTTTTTGAAAATATAGCATGATTTATCTATAACATTCAAGGTTATTGAACTTAATAAACCAGAGAGCAATTCTTAAATATTTGTTGCTGTGTTCATCCTGCCACTTGAATGCTCAAATATCACATGACGTTCCAAGCAACTAACCATGTTTGCCCATGTTTTAATAATATTTTTGAAATTGCAGTTTAAATATAAACACTGACTTGTAATATTATAATTTATTATTATATATGTTTAAACTTAGACACTTATGAAAAATAATTTTAATTTATAAATATAGCAGAGAAAGACTACAATATTTTTTTTTAAATAATAAATAAAAAGTAGATGAAATAATCTATGCAGAGCAAAGGCTTCTACATTAACCGTCTACAGAGAAACTGCAAAGGAGAAGCTTTATTTATCACAGTTGTCAAATGTTAGATACTGAGTCTGTTTTATCTTACATCTTAGAATAGCCAGGTAACCGTTTATTTAACTGGGTTGACTGACTACTGACAAGCTTTTTGAAGGAACCCTCTATGTTTGATTAAAATCTGAAAGAATTTTTGTTTTATCCAGCCTAGATTGAAAAGCAGATCGTAGACATGACAGATGAATTTGCTTTCTCTCTCGATGAAAACTCTTCTGAAAACAAAAATGTCACTATATGTGTGTGTATAATAAAGGTTACTTTGGTTTGCAAATATTGGAAGATCTTTGCAAATGAAATAGAATTAATCACACTCATACCAAAGTATAATCAATAAAGATTTATAAATAAAGTAATATGAGATGAAAATAAAGAAAATTTGAAAATAATATGAGTGGAAAAAAATCAACTTAAGATTAAAATCAATGAAATCATTGATGTAAGTCAATGTTTATTCTTATCTCTTTCTTTCTCTCTCTCTTCTCTCCTTTTAACAAAGATAATAAAAGCATTAGATGGATTTAACTAAAGTGATTTGATTTTTTTTTTTTTGTAGATTAACATGTCAGTGTTGAAGTTTATTGTAGTGTAGTAATTATTTTTCTTTTAAAAGAAAATATTCGATAACAATATTGCGTTTTCTTTTGTCGGTGATTATGTGCATGATTAAATATGCATCATTTAGACTCAATCTTATTAACACAAATACGTATTGCAGCAAAGAATTTTTTATCTGTTATCAGAACAACCAAGATATAACTTACCATATAACATTACACTCAAAGAAGTATGGAGAGATGTATGTTGGGAGTAACAAGAAGAGATTGTAAACGCAATGTATGGGTAAGAGAACAAACAGGTGTTACTGACCTCATTGAAAAAATTAAAAGATTGAAGTGGAGTTGGGCTGGACATATTGTTAGAAGAGATGATAATAGATGGACAATTGAAATTTTAAACTGGATTCCAAGAAATTGTAAAAGACCCAGAAAGAGACCACATGTGAAATGGATGGATGAAATAAGAAAGTGTGCAGGGCTGATGTGGAGAAGAGAAGCTAAAGATCAGAGAAGATGGATTAAACTTGGAGAAATCTTCATCCTGCAGTGGATTGATAATGGTTGATAATGATGATGATAACATTATAACCTCCATTTTTAATAACATAGATTTTGTTGTATAAAACTCAATCGGAGTTTTGTGAATTGTGATAAAGTGTTTTATGCTATGGTAGATAAAGTTATTCATAGCAATTTATAAATAAGTACAGTCATTTTAACTCCACGAAACAAAAGAGTGGGAGAGAGAGAAAAAGAGAGAACAAAGAAGGTAATTATAAGTTTTGATGATAATTATACATTTCAAAGACAAATATGTTTATATTCATCTTTTAGTCCGTTTATTTGATATCTCTTATCTTTTGATTCCCTCTACATATTTTGTTTTTGTAAAAGAAAACATTGTTTCTAGCTGTTCTCGCAATCCATTATCAATCTTATCCTATTTAAAAAAAATAACGATAAATACTCTTTAAGATTGTCTTTGAGATTTTTACAATACTAAAGTAGAAATTATAATCAAGTAATAAGTCAAATAACTGTAAAGTTTCTAACCAATCAAATAGATTATTACATTAGACATTACTTAAGATTTGCCCATATATAAGCATTTGGGTTGGAAAGCATAAGTGATTCATTTTATTCTTTCATAAATACTATATCTTGTATTGGGAATGAAAGTATTCATTTATTATTAACACTCGTAAAAAGCGCATGCCAAATAGCTTAAGAAGGCTGATCTTTAATGTATTACAATTTATAAAGACATATCACTATAAAAATAAATGCTTGTTTACATATGTGTAAGTTTCATTTGAGAATGATGTTTAGTAAATTCTAGATAATTTCGCAGACATCATTCATTCAGACATCGTAATCAGTAATTTAAAGTGAATGGTTTATCCTCATTGCTTTCATTTCCAGTACTTAAGATTTTCCCATATATAAGCATTTGGGTTGGAAAGAATAAGTGATTCATTTTATTCTTTCAAAAATACTATATCTTGTATTGGGAATGAAAGTATTCATTTATTATTAACACTCGTAAAAAGTGCATGCACAATAGCTTGAGAAGGCTGATCTTTAATGTATTCAGATTATTGTAAAATAAAAAAATAATAAATTCATTCTGCAGAACGTATGTTTTAGACTTATCACTTTTTTACAACTGGCTATGAATAATAGTTCATATCCTATGGTAATATTATAACTCCGTTCACTTTTAAATACTGAACCAAAGATATAACAAATTATAAATCACGAAATATTAATAGTGTAGATAAATCATTTACCATGGTGATAAATAATATAAAAGCAAAATTATATAAATCCTAATATATTTATACTTTTAAAAATTAATAAGTATTAACTTTATTTTTTAAATGAATAACACTAAATTAGAAATTATAATAACATATTATAACAAAAAAAAAATTAAAGTTTTTTTATCAAATGAATACATACATGTTAAACATTCAAATTACGATGTAAAATAAAAATTAACCAATTACTGTGCAGAGCATATGTTTCAAGGATCAACATTTTTCATTATCTATCAATGAGAAATAGATAATTTCCCATGTTAATACTGTGGGGACAAATATTAGATAATAAATTGCAGAATAAGTTATGACACAATTTTAAATATAGGATTCGTATATGATCATAAATGTTAACCTAAACTAAAGATATATTATTATCACACATACATAACATACTGAAAAGTAGAGGTTATTCTCTCACTCCACAAATGTCTTTTATAATCTTTATTTTCAAGAATGGCCTCGAAAAATGATTAACCCCTGTCTAGATCATTAGATATAACTAAGTTTAGTCTTATAATGTACAGTTATTTTTCCTATATGCTGCCTTCAGTTTGAATATATTTCTACTGTAAAATAAATCATTTTTAGTATAATTATTATTTGAAATATTTAATTATTTTTTTAATATGTGAGATTAATGTTTTCCAATATTAATAATTATAAAAGTAAAATATAATTAGATTTGAACTCATTCTTTTAAGCTCCTTATGTTTATCCAATAAATCTTATATAATCAATACACATGAACACATACATGTAAAAAAGATAAATGATATCCAATGTATGTACTTTGTGCTGAAACAGCACTCATCAGTTGGTCCAGATCATTATTTCCCATACATATATATAATCGATGCTCACTTATTAAGACAACAAATCTTCAAACTTTAATGGATAGGCTTCAATCTTCTCCACCCTCCAATTCTTCAACCATCCATATCATTGAAAATCTGATGATGGAATGCTCAAAGCACTCACTAATGCCAATATTATTGTCATACCTATGTTAACTTTAAGTCATTCTGACCCTTTATGTATAGAACCTTAATATATCCATTTTAATATATGGAAGGATGGTTGGAATACAGTAATAATATTTAAATACAAGTATATTGTTTATACTGTACTTAATGTAATAATGGATTTGAACTCAGACTTTAAAGATTGAAAGGCAAGTTCAAATCCCTTGTAATTATATAAAGTTTTGTATATAAGTTCAGTATAGACAATATACTTGAAATGATAATGGATTAAGCTACTTTTTGCTATGGCAGAAGTACTCGAGATCATATAACAACATCATATTGATGATAAAATAGTTAGAAAATATTAGAAGTGGTTCTTGTCTATTCATCATTGAAAGACTTTTGATAAAATGATTTCTAAAGAATTTTGCATTAAAGCTCACCTTGTTACTTCTGGTATAGAAATGTCACATGATATTCTGAGTAACTAACAATTTACTTTTTTGTGAAAACATGTTTGACTATTGTGAATAAACTTCTTCAGCCTATTCCAAATTATATAAAGTATCTTTATAAAAAGATATTTTATAGAAAATTAAAAAAATTTCAATGATATTTTGTGAAATCTGTTACAGTGTTTAATGTCCTAGCTTTATTTGGGTAATCCCAAAGAAAAATCCAGTATTTAAATTTTGTAATTTGTCTTTTTTATTATCCATTTATATTTTTATATTTAGTGTATTCTTTTGATTTTTAGGTTTAAATTATGTTTTTATGTCCAGAAATAAAACAAGTAAACACATTAATCTTTTTTTAAAACAAAAAGGATATATAAATAATAATGCTAATGTTATTTACCTACGCCCTCTACAGGAATTTTTGGATATTTTGAGTCGCTAATGTTGATAAAAAAATCAACATACCTTTTCTAAATCTGACATTATTAGTTACTCAGAAAATCAGTTGAGAGTTCAGCATAAACAGCCACTGCAGTCATGCATTAAGATCATGGTTTGTAAGTATATTCCTGAGCAATTGATGGTATCAGATGATGGACATGCATGTTTAGCAGAAAGTTAATTGATTTTTTCATCAAGCATTTGCCATTCAAAACATTATAAAATTTCTATAAAAGCCATAAATAAATAATATTAACATTATTAAACATTATATTTATGTGATATTTAATTAATTTACACATATGTATAATATAAACAAATTGTAACAGAGAATACATTTTAAAAATTTAAGAAATCAAATATACTTTTTACATGTAAGATGGACTAATCTAATGTTGTAGAGGCCATGAAGTATATACAATTGCCCTTACATACATACATATGTAATTATATAATTGAATATTTATAAATACAGTAATCAGATATATTTTAAACATTTTATCAACTTAGTAGCACTTTCGACTATCCTTGCAGTCTTTGTCAACTAACACTTTAAAGGGCTAACCTTCCCACAATTCTGTGATTTTAACATTTTCTGCCTGCCTGTTAATTAAGTCATGTTTGTGTTGTATATTAGCATAGCTTCTTTTATTTTTCTTTTGTTGTTATTTTTTGCAATTTGCAATATTTTAACATTGTTATAATTGAAGCTAAAACCATAAATACATGAATTATTATGGTCATGAAATACAGATGCTGAAATACTATTATCTACTTTGCAATTTTGATTTGATTTCTGAACTTTTTTTAACAACAGCATGTGCTCTTTAGTTCTTTTTTCCAATGTAAATCTCGATTCACCTATATATCCACTACCACACCCACATATCCATTTATGAATGATACAATTTTTATTTATAAACAAATTAATAAATAATTCTAAAGATAAAACCTCATTTATAAATAAAAAATTGTATCATTTATAAATGGATAGTTAGGTGTGGTAGTGGATAAATAGCTGAATTGAGATGTATGTTGGAAAAAAGAACTAAAGAGCACTTGCTGTTGTTAAAAAGAGTTCAGAAATCGAATCAAAATTGCAAAGTAGATAATAATGTTTCAGCATCTGTTTTTCACGACTATAATAATTCATGTATTTGTGGGTTTAACTTCAATTACAACAATGTTAAAATATTGAAAATTGAAAAAAATAACAACAAAAGAAAAATAAAAGAAGCTATGCACTAATATACAAGTACAAACATGACTTAATTAACAGGTAGCAAATGTTAAGATCACAGAATTGTGAGAAGGTTAGCCTTTCAAAGTGTAAGTTGACAAAGACTACCTGGATAGTCAAAAGCATTACTAAGTGAGTAAAACTTTTAAAATATATCTGATTACTGTATTTATAAATATTAAATTATATAATTATGTATATTGCTTTGAAGAAGTACAGACATTGAATTATAATATTATTACATAGATAGATAGATAGATAGATAGATAGATAGATAGATAGATAGATAGATAGATAGATAGATAGATAGATAGATAGATAGATAGATAGATAGATAGATAGATAGATAGATAGATAGATAGATAGATAGATAGATAGATAGAAATAGATAGATAGATAGATAGATAGATAGATAGATAGATAGATAGATAGATAGATAGATAGATAGATAGATAGATAGATAGATAGATAGATAGATAGATAGATAGATAGATAGATAGATAGATAGATAGATAGATAGATAGATAGATAGATAGATAGATAGATAGATAGATAGATAGATAGATAGATAGATAGATAGATAGATAGATAGATAGATAGATAGATAGATAGATAGATAGATAGATAGATAGATAGATAGATAGATAGATAGATAGATAGATAGATAGGTAGGTAGGTAGGTAGGTAGGTAGGTAGGTAGGTAGGTAGGTAGGTAGGTAGGTAGGTAGGTAGGTAGGTAGGTAGGTAGGTAGATAGATAGATAGATAGATAGATAGATAGATAGATAGATAGATAGATAGATAGATAGATAGATAGATAATGTTTTAGTACCATAACACATACTTTCCTCAGACCTTCTTTGTCAAATTATAAAGAATGTTTGTAGTGAGATTTACTATATAATAATATTTATAAAAAATTTTATAGAGACCCTATGACCTACCTTGAAAAGAAAAAAAAAAGCATTAATTTATGCTACTGATCTAGATTTAAAAACTAAGATCTATCTTACATCAGGAGAAAAATATTTTTTCCAGAATTATACAGTTTTCCAAAAATCCATAAACCAGAAATTCCATTGAGATCTATTGTAAGTGCAGTTGGTTCATCAACACAGACACTAGCTCATTTGCCATCTTTCTTTTTACAGCCACGTTTAAGAGAAATGGCATCCTATGTTAGGATGCAAATCATTTTCTAGAGCTTATCCAAGATATTAAATAAGAATGACATTTCAGTAAGTTTTAATACAGTTTTGCCTTTTACTGGTGTACCTCTAAAGGAAGCTGTTGAAGTTTTGAAACATATTCAATAGCTTGATTTTTTGTGGGTTTGATTGAATCCTGCTTATTGAATACATTTTTTTTTTGTTTTTGATGATCAGATATATAAGCAAACATCATATTTAGCTATAGGTTCACCAATTTTTCAGCACTGGCTTCCATTTTTATAAAAAATTAGAAAAAGAAAATTTTGATATCAGCAGTTAAAAAACCATCTATAACCGTGGTGTGTTGACGATACCTTCGTTATGGTAAGAATGCTCTTGACGACAGCCATTTTCTCCAAGATATCTATGCTACTAAAAAAATGCTTCTTCATAATGATTTTAATTACAGGATTTGTTAATAGGGTTTTTCCATATAAAAAGAATACTTCAGAAATTAAGACAGCTCTTCCATATGTAAAGGAAGTAACTGATAAAGTTAGTAATATTTTAAAGAAAAATAATATACACACAGTATATACTATGAAGTATTTCCATGACCTAAAGATCATACATTAGAATGACCAATCACAGAATAAATATAAGAAAGGAATAACACATTTTTCCAGTTGTAGAAAAATCCAATTTTATCAATAATTTATTTACACATAAAATTAACTAACCATGGTATTCAATTTTAATAAAGCACACATTTTGGCAAAATTGAACAATATGACTAGAGACTGCTAAGAGAAGCTATAGAGATTTTCAAAAGGCCCAAGAGCATAAATGATAATTGTGAATAGAAGAAAATTAATAATATTTGGAAAAAGCTTTTCAAAGATAAATTATTTTTTTAAACTTCTCAACCAATAGAATTTGAGTATGAGGAGGAAATACCAAAATAAACAATAATAATTTTAAATCTCACCACACCCATTCTTATGATTTGAGAAAAAAGTCTCTAAAAGTACTTGTTATGGTATGAAATGTAACCTATTTAGCTATTATATTTTTGCTATATGGAAATTCCCAAAAATAATACTAAGAATTCATCATTTATCCATGAGAATATTAGAATTAATTTATTGTAAGGAATCATTTTGCTCATGTTAGCTTAAAGATAATCTAATTATTTATTAAGAATTTAGATAGATTTAACTTAACAAGATACTTTTTTCTCATGTGTCATAGGTTCAGCCAGGAAGTGAACCCGCTATCCTGGGACAACTGCTTGTAAAGCATCTGTCGCTGACCTCTCGACCACCACTGCTTGACAACTTAACAAGAGATTTAAATGAAAGAAATAATCATATGACAAAATTTAAGATAGTTTTAGGACATAAATATTTAAGTTTTATTAAGTGTTGCTGTAAAAAGAAAAAGATGAATAATACTTTTTTTTTTGTGTAGCATCATTTTTAATAAATAGATAATTTTATTTTCCAAAAAATAAAAAAGAAGAGATTAAATTTTATATCTCTAAAAAAATTAAGTTATTTTTCAATTCATGCATAAATATTTTTTTTAAAAACCCAAGAGATTAAGATCTTTATCTTTGAAAATATTAAGTAGTGTTTATTAATTAATTAAAAAACAAGACCAAAAAGGGGATTGTGATCTTTATCTCTGAAGAAATGAAGGGTTGTTTTCCCAATTGATGTATAAATCAACCAAACTTTCTCACTAGATTTGATTTACTTATATTTTCCACCAATCATGTTTTTTTTTATGTAATGATCTCTTTCATCATTAGAGAATTTATAATACCTTAAACTATCTTTTAATAAAGTCCACAAATCATTTTATTATAATCTTTTACTTCATTAAGACTATAATATTTTGCTCTCCTTGAATAGATATTATATAAAACTATTTACTTTTTACAACTCTTAAGTAACTATGAGTAATTATCTTTAATAAATAACTGAAAACAATCTGCCTCACATGGAGGTAAAAATTTATTAACTTTACTAATAAAAATTTTGTCTATATACTTTTTATCATTTAGAATAATATTCTCATTATTATTATTCTAAAGATTATCCTCTATGTAAGAGCTACAGCTTTTACTAATTTTTATAAATTTATGAAGTTCAACTTTAGATTCAACCTTTGCTTTATCTACTCATCAACATAACAAATTTGACATCTGAATCTGTTTTAGATTCATTAAACTCATTTTTTTAACTTTCAACTTATCTGAATCAATTTTAGCCATTTTAAGCTGAGCATTATGCGCTTCTGTAACATTTCTTAATTCAGATTTCCACTTATCAAATTTATTATTAAAATCATTCAATTTATCATTTAACTTTTTTGAATCAGTTCTTAACACATCAAATTTATTAAGAAGAATTTTTTTAATATTTTGACGGCTATCTTCAGGGCCTTCCAATATCTGGATATCAGCAGCATCCATTATGAATATATTAATCTACAATTAAAAATATATTAATAGAAAATACTATAATTTAAATAAATAAATAAATATTCTTTTAAATAAGTAAATATTTTTACCAACATCTGCTCATTGAAAACTATAACCGACTGAGAATCTATAATATAAAATATCATATCAAAATGTATATAAATAAAATTTTTAAACTATCAATATCACTCTGTAAAATGCTTTCACTTTTTCTGTTTACCATTTAATATAACTATAAGATACAATAATAAAATATTTTATGTACATCAAAGTTTTAAATTACATCATCAAAATATTTAATATATTATAATAAGACCATTTATTATCCATGTCACCTCATTTCTTTTAAAATATCTTTATAATTTAATACTCTTCTTATATAAATTTATTATCTATTCACTAAATCTTTACCCAGTAACATTCTTTTTATACCCCTTCCCCCTTTTTTATATATTATTCCTACATTATCTTATTTTTTATCTTTATTTATTAACATTCTATTTAATACTGGTTTATACTGATCTATATATACTTCCTCTTTTTTATTCTCTCATTAAATTTTTTAATGCATTCCAATGGCCTTATATCAAAATTTTCATGCTTAAATTCCTTTTTATGAATATATATAGCAGATTTTTTATCATATAAATGCTGCCTTAATCTAGTTTTTAATTTATTCTTACTTGTTCCTATATAAGTCATATTTACATTACTTTTATCACAATCTATACATTTAATTATATATACTGAATTTATACATTCTAAAATATAAATTTTATCATAATCATTTATTAACTCCCCCAAACATTGTTTCCTTTTATAAACAGGGCAAATTAATGTATTATATCTCCTATTAAAATACTTAAAAAATTTCTTAATTTTAAAAAATAAATATCTTAATACCCTAAATCCTATATAAATTATTTTATTTTCTTCATTTTTATTCAATTTAATCTTTCTTTTTATATTTTCAATATTATAATTAGATATCAATTTTTTTACAATATATTCAGGATAATCATTTTTAATACATTCCCCTCTAATATTATTTATTTTATTCTTAAAAAACATTTCATTTGAACATGCCTTAACAGCCATAATAACCTTATTATTAACAATATTAAGCTTGCAATGTTTTTCAATATCAGAGTATCAATTATTAGCTAATCCAAAATATGTATTCTTTCTAAATACTGTTGTATCTATATAAATTATTCCATCCATTCCAAATTTTTTAAAAATTCTTGTATCAATATAATCAATTACATTGTTATTTTCTTTTGCCATTGTAAACTTTATTTTATCATTTTTTGTATTTATACACCCCAAAAAATTATTTGCTTTTCTAACATTCCCATTAAAAATCAAAAAATAATCATCTACATATCTATTATAAAAAATTGGCTTATTTTTTCCATTATTAAAAAGTTGTGTATATAATTATATTTATACTTCATTTACTTGGATGGATTTTTTTGAAGATTTTTTTTTTTTTTGAAGATTGAAGATTATTTGAATAATAAAGTGGAATGTTCAAGAAGAATTACATAATATAAACATTATTTGATTGAAATAGTTATTGACTTTATGATAAAGGATTTTTTGATAAAATGGATATATTTATTGATAATTTGAGAGAAAAGTTTATAAAAAGTTATATGAGCAATATGGTTTTTATGAATGTATAAAAATAGTTAATCAATGGATGAATAATAAGTTAAAGATCATTAAAATAATATTGGATATTATTTTTTTTAAAAAATGTTTGAGTAATATTATAATACCTAAATTTTTAATATTAAATAAGTTTATAAAGTTGTTTGGATATAAATTTGAAAAAAAAAAAAGGGAAATAAAATTGTTAAAAAGAGAGATAAAATTAAAATATAAAAAGAAAGCTAAAGGTTTAAAAATAGTTAAGGATATATATATAATGTGTTAGTGAGATGGGTCACGATTCAGGAAGAGAATGAATTAAAATATATATTTTTAAATAAGGTTTATTATATGAAAGATAAGGTTATAAAGAGGCACAATAAAAAATTTAATATTTTATTAGATAATAATAATTATAAAAATTATCATGATAAATATAATGAAGAGAATATAAAATATGATAATATTATTGATAAAAAAAATTTTGTTATTAATTTAACTGATAAAAAATTTAATAATGAAGAATTGAAATTTTTAGAAAAAGGATTAAAACATGTACCAGAAAAATATGTTAATATTAATAAACAAGTTATTGAGATTAGGACAAAATTAAAACTGATTGAAAGTAAATGTGATAATTTGGGTTATGATTGGAAAGATAAGAAATTTTTATTAAATGATTTGAGATATGAATTTAAAAATTTAGAATATGAATTAAAATATAATAATAACGATTATGTTAGAAGATATGAAGAATGGGATATTGGTAAAAAAATGTGTGAAAAATATAATGATGTGTTTTTTTAAGAGGGGATAAAACATCCAGTATGGTTGTTATGAATAAAGAAGAATATAATTATAAGATGTTAAATTTATTAGAAGATAAGTATTTTGAAAGAATTAATAAAGATGAAAGTATAAATACGAATAAAAAAAATTAATAATATTGTTTCAGTAATGTATGAAAAAGGTTTTATTGATAAATTGGAAATGATTAGATTAAAAAGAATGGATGTAAATTGTGCAAAAATAAAAGGTATTCCTAAAGTTCATAAGGAGGGTGTTCCAATGAGACCAATTGTTAATGGTATGTATTTGTATTATGAAAATGTATCTAAATGGGTATATAATAAAATATTTAAAAGATATATGGGTTTATTTGAAAAAAATAATGTAAGTAGTTCTATACAATTTATAAATAAATTAAAAAATTTTTTGAAAGAGAATAATTTTAAAAATATTGTTTTTGTTAAATTTGATATTGTTAATATGCATACGAATATTGATCCTGAAATTGCAATAGATTATATTATTGATTTATATAGAAAAGATAAAAATATTAAAAACAAGATGAAAATTTATATTTTGTCTGAATTATTGATTATTTGTTGTAAAGATCTTATTTTTAGATATGGAGATAAATTTTATAAACAGAAACATGGATTAACTATGGGAAATAGTTTGAGTGGGTTTTTAGCAAATGTATATAAGAGTAATTTTGAAAAAGAGATTTTTTTAAATAATGGAAAAAATAAGCCAATTTTTTATAATAGATATGTAGATGATTATTTTTTGATTTTTAATGGAAATGTTAGAAAAGCAAATAATTTTTTGGGGTGTATAAATACAAAAAAATAATAAAATAAAGTTTACAATGGAAAAAGAAAATAACAATGTAATTGATTATATGGATATAAAAATTTTTTAAAAATTTGAAATGAATGGAATAATTTATATAGATACAACAGTATTTAGAAAGAATACATATTTTGGAATAGCTAATAATTGGTAATCTGATATTGAAAAACATTGCAAGTTTAATATTGTTAATAATAAGATTATTAGGGCTGTTAAGGTATGTTCAAATGAAATGTTTTTTAAGAATGAAATAAATAATATTAGGGGGGAATGTATTAAAAATGATTATCCTGAATATATTGTAAAAAGATTGATATCTAATTATAATATTGAAAATATAAAAAGAAAGATTAAATTGAATAAAAATGGAGAAAATAAAATAATGTATATAGGATTTAGGGTATCAAGATATTTATTTTTTAAAATTAAGAAATTTTTTAGATATTTTAATAGGAGATATAATACATTAATTTGCCCTGTTTATAAAAGGAAACAATGTTTGGGGGAGTTAATAAATGATTATGATAAAATTGATATTTTAGAATGTATAAATTCAGTATATATAATTAAATGTATGGATTGTGATAAAAGTAATGTAAATATGACTTATATAGGAACAAGTAAGAATAAATTAAAAACTAGATTAAGGCAGCATTTATATGATAAAAAATCTGCTATATATATTCATAAAAAGGAATTTAAGCATGAAAATTTTGATATAAGGGCGTTGGAATGTGTTAAAAAATTTAAAGAGAGAATAAAAAAAGAGGAAGTATATATAGATCAGTATAAACCAGTATTAAATAGAATGTTAATAAATAAAGATAAAAAATAAGATAATATAGGAATAATATATAAAAAAGGGGGGATGAGGTATAAAAAGAATGTTCATGGGTAAAGATTTAGAGAATAGATAATAAATTTATATAAGAAGAGTATTAAATTATAAAGGTATTTTAAAAGAAATAATTAAAGATAGGGAAGGAGGTAAATAATTGTATTTGTAGATGATAATAATATTGTGGTTTTATTTGAATATTATATATTTGGAATGTATTAATATTTTATTTATTTGTGTTATTATTTTTGTTTTTTATTTTTATTTATTTTATTATTATTTTTTTAAGGAAACTTGATAATGACTATAGAATGTAGTTGAAACATTGTATGGAAGAGGAAAAAAATTATAGTTTGGAATAAAACAAGTTTTAAAAAGAAAAAGAAAGAATGTTGAATTTATATATTTATTATCATGGAGCTATAATTTAAAAAGAAAAAGAAATGAAAAGTTGTGTATATAATTATACAAATATAATAAATATAGAATAAATGAATATTCAGTGAATATAGAATATAAAAGAAATAACTAAGGTCCAGTGATTAAAAGCAAATAGTCAGCATGAACAAAACCATAAGGTACATCTCCAATATTTCAGAATAATAATAATTAATCATCAATCAATAATGAACAGTCAAAAATCAACAATCAATCTTGTGTCTGGATTTGAAACGGATCCACTATAGACCAGGCTAATTATCTAGCCACTTCCAAACTTAGGGCAAAAATATAGCACAAAACTCTGTATGCACATACTTAACTGCTAATCTATCACTCATAATTATAAAAAACATTATGCTGGGATACATAACCATGCTGATCATCATAAATTCTCTGTCCACATAGCACTACTAGTATATTGGCCAACTATAAACTAAATTTCTAATAATGAAAACAAAGTATAAAAATGCAGTGCAAGGACTTTAGAGGTGATATTTTTGCATCATCTAGGGTCATCAGCGTTTCCCAACCTTTTTTGGCTCGCACAAACACTTTCTACATTGATATAATTAATTATTAAGCTCTAATCTAGTTCAGAAACTGTTACTATGATCAAGAGATAAATAAATATAACAGTTTACTCTAATTTATTTTAAAATTACTGGGATAATTTGAAAACAATCCCTCAAATTCAGAAATCAATCAATCACATTGCCAATTCAAATAACAGATAGCTGGAAGAATAACACTAGATTATTTTTTAAAACAATTATTTAATAAACTGGTTAATAATTTAAAAAGTTTAAAAAAATGATATGATAATATGAAAATTTAAATTTATACATTCTTATCAAAGATATAGTTTTATATTTGAAAAATGAACCATTTGATTTTCATTTGTTAATTGAATTAATCTTTCCTATCATTGAGTTATTTTCTTTTCAATAAATAAAATTACATTCAAATATTAGCCTTTCAAGCTAATTGAGCACGCACCTTTTGAGAGTGTTAAATAAATGAATATTTTCCTTTTCAATTAAAGATATAGTATTTATGCAGGAATAAATTGAAAAATGATTTTTTAATCAGAGATAAGAAATTAAATTAGTTTAATCCTTTGTATAATTAGGGGGGGTGATAAATGAATAAATAAAAAAATGTCAAATTTAATAAAAATTAAGTTACTTAAAAAACTATAATTTTGAAAGAAAAAAATCACATGAATAAAATATATGTTTGAATTTAAAAAGTTACCAATAAAACTATTAATTATTATCAATTGTTAATTAATTTTAAAACTTTATAAACTCTGACATAATGTGCACATTTAAAAGCAAAAAACCCATATACCATGGTTTTAATTTTTTTTTAGGAGGCCTTCTTTACATTTATATTCCAGTTTTTCCAGATAGATGTTCTTTTTAAATGTTTTTTAATTCCATCTTAATTTACATAGTCAAATTTTCTCCATTTGGAAATATAATATTTCAGGCTAGCATCCAGGATTTATCCATTTTACTTTCAATAAATTTTCCTGCTCAGGCTAACACATAGAGATACTTATACTCTTGGTTGGAGACAAGATTTGTAAACTTATTACTTCAGGGGTATCTTCTTTTAACATTTTATTCCAGTGAAGCAGGTTACAAGGAGGTAGCTAATATGTAGCTATTAGCTAAATTTAGCACATGGATTTCATGATAAAAAATATTTTTATAGCTAAACTCACAGAGTGCTTTACACAGCTAAATTAAAATTTCTACTGTTCTCTTCAGTAGCTTGGTTAAGACTTATGCTGTTTTCTGCAACAACTTGGTTAAAAATTCTGCTTTTATCTTCTTTAGCAGCTGGCTTAGAACTGATTGTCCTCTTCAACAGCTGGGTCAGAAACTACTGCTTCTTATAAAACACCTAGGTTTGCTTTAAATGATACCCCTAATTTTGAAATAATCCTGTCTTCAACCAACCATAATCCTGCCTCCTATATAATAAAATTTAATAATAAACAATTTAATCAATTTTGACAAAAACAATTGTTCAGCTATTACCCTCTCAAATCATAGTTTCTGACATTATTTTTTAATTAAAATTTTGTGTGCCAAAAGAAAAACAAGATAAACACTTATTTTTGTATTGGAGAGAGATAAAGAGAAAAGAAAAACAATTTTAATCAATTAAAACAAAAATTTAACAAAATGATTAAAATCTTATTTTTTTCTTTTCTTTTAAAATTATTTATATTTCTTAAGTTAAAATTAAAATTTATGAATACTGAGGAAAGAGAAAACTTTTTTGTTTAGTATTTTTTAACTAAAATTAAACATGATAAGTAAATTAACAAAGAGAGAAAATTTTTAAAAAAATGTTTACTTTACATTATACTTTTCTTTCTTTTTTACAATCCTTTATAACTTATAATACATTTTAAATATTAAACTTGTTTAACATATCTGAAAATTCTTATATTATCATGTGATGAGATTTTTTTAAAATAATTATCTCTTACTTTTAAAAATGTATGGGAATATTAAATACTATTTCCCCATGTGCTTAACTCATTCTAACTTTAAGGAGCATGTAATATTATGAAAATACAGCAATATAGCTACATTGCTATGTAAATAAATTTATTCCAACCAATCCACTTGGGTGCCAAATATAATGGTAATCCGTCAGTCTGTAAGGAAAACATGCAAATAAAAATTGGTTTTCCTTAAAATTACCAAAAAAATTGCCTGTTAAATATAATGATAAAAAATAAGTGAAGCATATACATTCCTTATCTAACATTCAGCCTAGTTAAACATAAGAGTATATGAACAAAAAATATAGACTCTTATATTTTATATTACTTGGGAAGTGTAATATTTCAAAATAGATTTATTAAATTATTAAAATATAGTTTAAATTGCAAAGGAAATTTTATTGAATCCAAGCATATTATTTAAACATGTAATAAATATTTAAACCCTTCTATGTGATTAAAATTATTTACTCCACATATATATTAATAATTCACCGTATTTTTCAGCACATCAGGGATTTCCTTACAGGATTCTTTATCAGTTACGATATATTAATTTATAATGTGCAAACTTTAATTAATATGTTTAATTTGTTTCTTATTTTGATCATCAAATAAACATAGGTTTATTAATTTGTATTTTACAGAGATATTTTAGATTATTCAGGGTTACATTAAATATTGATTTCTTTTTTATACTATAGATATTTACATTACACATATTATACAATTCATCTTAATTGATATAATTGGTATATTTAAATTTATTGTATATTAATATTTTTAGTAATTAAATGTATAGACCTTCATTATTATCAATAACTATTTAAATATGAAAACTTATTCCTACATCAGTAATATATGATAAAACACAGCAAACAATTTTCTTTAGGTAAAATACTAATAATTAGTAATAAATATTATTTATGATTTAATACATTTTCTTTTGGTAATGAAAAATATTTATGTACTAATCAAATATATAGATTAAATCATGCACTAATACACAGATAAAGAAACGTTTTTTATCATTTCCAATTAAAGTAGTAAAATAAGATTGAGCACTTTTGAGAGTTACAAAACTTTCATATTCATAGCTGGAATTATTTGTGAAATGATAGAGTAAGAGTGTGCATAGGTATATATATATATATATAGTGTTGTGGAAATTCAAATTTTATGTAAAATTAGTGAGTCTTGATAAATATCAGAGTCCACTTCCTGGAGAGGGTGAAGGATAAATTTTTATGATTAATACTGTGGGTGGAATTGCCTATGTAGTATGCTTGCTTAATTTTTCACCTTCATCTTCCTCAAAATACTGAATGGCTGCTGGGGTCAGAGTAAATAAATGCCTGGTTAATTTTTCATGCTCAAAAAAGTGAGATCCAGTCCAGTTGGGTAGCTGCCCTCTTATATGTTTATTGGTGCTTTGACAAACCTTATTTTTTTATTCACAGGGAATGCCAACTAAATCATGATTTTCCATCAGAAACATATTTATTATTTATAAATATATATATAATCGATACATACATTATATATATATATATATATTCTAACCTAGTCTTGTGCATCTTCACTTCCAGATAATATATGATATAAAATAAAACAGGTTCTATCTCAGTTAATAATTACTAACTAAAATATTCAGCATTAAAATTAAAATATTTCACTAGCTCAAATTTAAAAATACGAATAAGGTTCAGTTTATAAAAATAAATTAAATAAATATTTAATATTTTCATGAGACTTGAAGTGAAAATACAGGTGACAAGATAGATTACATTGAGCCAATATCCCACAGGATACTACCTCAATGGCATAAGAACACTATCCCCCTTTATTACTATTTCAAATAACAAACTCATAGTATTCTTACGACTTTAATAACTTCTACTCACTAAGATTAAACTAATAATTAAGTCTTAATCTTCTATTTGTAATAATCTAGCTCAATAAAATAATCTCAGGTTAATAAAGTTTATTCTAAGTTAATAAAAATATGGTAGTAAAATATGAGAAGGGATTTTATGTCATAATCTACTACACTGAAACTAATAATAATAAATAACAGTAATAATATTCTTCATTGTTTAACTAATTCTGTACATCTTTTCTTTTCGTTATATTTTTATTATCATAATAAAATAAACAATATAATATGATCTTATATCTTCATGTAATGATATAATAAATACGTGGTAGCATTTTGATAATCTGATAAACAAAATATGTGTGGCAACTGATAGCATATAATTTAATATAATATTGTGATAACTGATTTATGACCAATAAAATAATGTAAAATTATGATTATTTAATTATAATGAATACCAATAAAATATTTAAAATTCTTAAAATAATTCTCTATTTATCTTTTGTGCAAAATTATATATTTGTTTTGATTATTATGCATATATCGTGTTTTCATGCAGCGATGTGGAGAAATAAATAACTCGGACACAAAATTTTTGAAATAACAAAATTTAACAAAGTTTATTACTAACAACAAATAAATAAACAATTTATTTACACTATTTACAGTGGATATCCTTAACTTTTTTACTTTACAGTTTGATCTACCAGGTTATAAAAAAAATAATTTATATTTCAATTATATCTTTATTTAGATTTAGGACAAAATTTAAAAAAAAATGTTACTATTTGGTTTCTCATTATGGTTAACTTATTACAAATATATTTATCTACTTTATTAGCAACAACATTTTATCCTTAAAATTGTTAATCTATCTTATTTTAAAAATTCATACTTAGAAAAATATTCTATAGAAAACAAAATTTTATAATGAGTATGGATTTCTCAAAATATTAAAAAAAAATTTCATCTTGCAAAGTCAAAGATGTTACACAAAAATATTATCCAAAAATTCAGTACTAGATTTTAGTATTTATCACACAATGTTTACTAATCATAATATATTCTTCTTTAAGCCTTACTTTAGTATGATCTAAGTGTAATCATCAATATATTTTTGTTAATCAATAAACAAAAAATATACTATGCATATTGTTTATATAATTTACTTTGTACTATTGTATTTTAAAAATATGCAATACTTATTTTTCTCTTAAAAAAAATAATACTAAAGCATTTTAAAATTATTATCACTTTAAAGAAAATATCTTTGTTTAGATACTTTATTTTAAAAAGTTTATATTTTATTTCCGAAATAAAATTCAAAATATATTCTATGATTCTTTTCTTTCCTTAGGATACTTTGGATCTTCAATTTTAAGTTATAACTTCCTATTCCTTCTAAGCAAATAAACCAATCTTATACAAAACGATACCATAACCTAAGTTCTAAATTATTTATCATTTCTCTTAAACATATCTTAGTAAACGATGCAGTTACATGAAATAAAGATAGCGAAAACAGATGCATAGGATTAAGGAAGAAAGCTAGAGTATTGCTCTTAACATATCTCAAAATCATGGCACAGTGCGAAGAGGTATGACATTTACCTGCCTATTATCCTCTAGTACAGGGACGATGTTAAAACTATTTTTTCAGCTTTATTAGAACATCAAATATTTAAAGAAATATAAACACTGTCCAAATAAAATGTGTATCAGTCATAGGGCTTTGTTAACTATGCTGATATTCACATAAAGACTAAATATTATTTCCATTCCTTATAACATCCTATTTCTTAAAACATCATCTTGGTTTCCTGTTCACTAAGTACTTCCAAGCCACTATCTCAACATTATTTCTCAAGATTTTTCTACATCTTACATCGATAAAATAACTATCTGCATTTATAAAAACAATAAATAAAATTCATTAATAGTTAAACAATCTAGCTGTTCCACAAGAAAAGTCTGCTTACTTCATTATTCTATATGCCTAATCATGTACAATCTACTTAGACAATATGTGAATATCCAATAACATGAAAATTTTAAAAGAATCACATAATTATTTGTTATGTTGGATTATATCACTAATAAAAAAAAAATAAAAAATCGTCGTATGCATATTTTCAAATCAATCCTATCTCATAATGTTTTTTAAAATGTTGTATGAAATGCGGTACATATAAGTAAAAAACTTTTACACTTCATTCTTCCAATTTATGGATGATCTAAAGAAAACAAAAAAATATATACATTATAAATTATCAATAGTTATTATTATTACCAATAACCTTTATCTAGTCATCGTGTTCAGTAGGCTTCCTTTATCCACTTGAGCATTGCAGATATAAAAAAAATTCACACCCATACACTTTATATTAAAATATTTTTAGCTAAATTATTAGATTGTTATATTATAAAATTTTAATATTAATAAATTAATGTTTTTATGTTTTTCCTAATCTTATATAAAAATTTAGATTTAAACTAGGTTAACAAAATAAAAGGAATCAAAACTATAATTACATATTTTCTTGACGATAGTTCCTGATAAGTCCAAAATGTTTATTATTTTCTCTAGAGTTTTTAAAAATGTTCTCCTCCAAGTGCGTTAAAGTTTAAAATAAAAATAATTATTAATCCATTTAGTAAAATTTATAGAAAATAATCCTTGGTTTTAGTATTTAGGACGATAATTATTAAATCATAATATTAATTAATCCCGTGAAGCTTCTTAATTTTCTCTACCAATATTCTCTGTGTATCCGATGCATCAATCCATCTAATTTAACTTTGAAAAAATATTCGATAAACTTTTAAGTACTATTCGTATTTCCATGGATCCATCTTTTATTCAAATATGTGTTCATTTTTTTTATATATGTTTCCTTCTTGATACATTTAAACTTTTGTTTGGTATTTTTATAAATCTCTTTAAAAAAAAAACTTCAAGTACTTTTAAACAAATCTTTTCTAAATACATTTTAAATAATGCGAAGAACAGATATTTTAATATCAAAAAACGCTTCTCTAACATATTCTCCTGGGTTCTTTCTTTAATTCTTGAAAATATTTTTTTTTAAAATGTTACTTTCAGAAAGTATATAACATTTTACTCCTTTGAATATAATATTCTATAAAATGATTCATGAAATATAATTGTCTTATTACTATTTAAAAAAATAAATCTTGGATAAGCTTATAAATAATACGTTTCAATACATTTTTTAGACTTCGTATAATGTCTGAGCTGTGGTTTTTTATGTACCAGAACAGTTCTTCAGTGAAATATTAATAAAGCTGTGTCAATAAATATTCCAAACATTTTTACAGTATTACAATTTATATCCATTTTATTTCGTAGTATATCCATTTTTTATTGCGTAGTTCAGATTAAACTTCAGATAAAATACTACTGGCAAATACTTTAAAAAATTAGAAAATCATTTCCACGAAGTTTCTAAATTATTATATTTTAAAACTCTTTTTTGCAAAAAATACTTTTAAAATTATCAATTATTTTTTTGCAAATAAAACGATAAGAAAGTACCAAAAAATTGACTAAAATAAAAATTTTAAAAATACTATCTTTTTGATAGTTATAATTTACCTTTCTCCGGTTTCAATACATTATTAATCTCCCCTGATAACTTAGTTACGATGATATTTATAGTCTGTAAGAATACCTATTCCTATTGGTTAATTCTTACTTTAGCTTGAGAACAAATTTACATATTTTTAGTTTATAGTAGAATTAAATTTCAAAATTAGAAATTATGACGTAATGAACTTAAAATATTATTTAAAATACCACTTTTAATTCAATTATAACTTTATTTAAATTATTTAATCTTTTAAAATAACTTTTAAAATAACATTTAATAACCCATTCCATTTATCTATTTTTATTTAAACAAAATATTTAATTTTTTTTTATTAACTGTATTCGTCTTTATTACATTATTTAAAACATTACATACGATAGTTAACTTAATGTTTAATACTATTTACTTTTATGATAGGCAATAATTATATCCAATTCTATAAAATAACTTTTAAAATATTTTAAACTTTATTATTAATTCAAACAAGCGTGTATAAGAAAGTATGTAATATACAAGTCACATGATTAATAACTTTGACAGACGATTTTTAATCTATTTCTCTGCCTAGATTTATAAAATTGATATACTTATTATATTATATAATATAATTATAAAATTTGGAAGAATAATTTTAAAAATATAGAACTAGATATAATTTTCACCATCATAAAGTTTATTTTTAAAAGATACTATATTAATTTTGACTATTTAAATATGATTACAAATTTAAATATAGCATTTATTAAATTATACGTTTTAAACTATTAAAATAGAATTTTTAAATATACTTTTAATATTTATAGCTGAGTTATTTAATATGGCCAGTTTTTACAACCATATGAAACAATATTTTAAGCTTTACATAACCATTTTTTAAATAATTCGCTATAATTTTATATACTACATATTTGCTTTAGCCTCAAATTGTACTTTAAAATATAATCGACAAACTGTAATTAATAAAACAAAAGAACATATTCTAAAATTTAAAATTTGTAGTAATTGACTGTTATAAACTATTACTGACCTATAGAAAAGGGCACAATATATATATATATATATAGGCTGCAGAAAGGAGTTTGCTATTAACTGAAAAGAGACCCTTTGATTCCTCTTGGAGGCCTTAAAGGAACCGAGCAGGGCAAATTCTTAATGTCCACTCCATACATTCTTGTCATTGCAGCTGTTATTACTATGTGATTATTCATATAGTATACAAACATGGATGGGCCACTCACCAACATGCATTAGCCAGCATGGTGAGTTTATTGGCTTTTTACCTCCAAGTTTAAGAATATTTTTTCAATATATACAATCATGGCAAACAAAAATAAATCATGGCCCTTATTCCCAGGAGGCTGTAAAATCACCAGCCAAGACAGTGGTTGGTGGCCAAAGGCAGAGGGTGCTAAGAATCCCCTGATTGCAGACTCAGGCTGCCATTTGATGACGACTTTTTATTTAGGTACTTACAACTGCAGATCACTTTCAAGTGAAGGAAGATTGCAAGAGTTAGAAGAAGAACTGTCTTATATTAAATGGGACATTATTGGACTTTGTGAAGTTAGAAGAAAAGGTGAAGAAACAATTGATTTAAAAAATGGACATATACTCTACTATAAAGACACACATATTGGAAATACAAGTGGAGTAGGATTCATTATAAATAAAAAATGGAAGAATAACATTGTGGAGATTGATAGTGTATCAGACAGAGTGGCAAGATTAGTTTTACAACTTAATAGCAGATACCAAATGCAGATAATTCAGGTTTATGCCCCAACAAGTTCTCATAGTGATGAAGTTATAGAAGATTTTTATATGGATGTACAAAAGGCTTTTGATCAGAGTAAACAACATTTTAAAATTGTTATGGGAGACTTTAATGCTAGAATTGGTAAACAAATGAAAGATGAAAATGCTGTAGGTAATTTTGGTTATGGTAATAGAAATGAGAGAGGACATAGACTTGTGGAGTTTGCAGAAAAAAAAACTTTATATTATGAATTCTTTTTTTGAGAAAAATGTTAAAAGGAAATGGACATGGAAGCATCCAAATGAAGGTACGGCAGAATTGGATTATATTTTGACTAACTGAAAATACATATTTCAAGATTGTAATGTTCTTAATAAATTTAACACAGGAAGTGATCATCGATTAGTAAGATGTAAGATACATATTAATGCAAAACTAGAGAGACAAAAATTATTAAGAAAAACAATATTTACAGTTGATATTCCTAATCTTCAGAAACATTCTAATGAATTTAAATTAGAACTTACAAATCGGTTTCAAGTATTAGTAGATTTTGAACATGATTCAGATTTGAATGACATTAATAGAAAAATAAGCGATACACTTTTAAAAACTGCAACAAAGATAGTTGGTAGAAAAAAGCAGCAATTGACCAATAAAATTTCTACTGAGAGTAGAGAATTTATTAAGAAAAGAAGGAATATGAGGATATACAACAATGATGCATTAAAAAAGATTGAATATCCCGAATTTTGTAAAATGGTGCGGAAAAGAGTTGAAAATGATATAAGAAAGTATAATTGTGAACTAGCAAGGAAAGCTGTAGAAGAGAATAAAAGTCTAAATAGTGTAAAACAACATTTTGGTATTGGTAGGAAATTTATATCTGCAATAAGAAAAAAAGAGGGCATTATTACTAAAAAAGAGATGACATCATAAAATGTGTAGAAGACTTCTATCAAGAATTATATAGTAATAAAGAACAAGTGCCTCCTATACATATTATATCTTCCGAATTGCCCATAATTTTGAATGAGGAAGTGAGACATGCAATTAAATTTATGAAGAAAGGGAAGGCTCCAGGTAATGATGGAATTGTAATTGATATATTAAAAGAAGCAGGTGAAGAAATAATAAAAATTTTAGCAAAGTTATATATCAAATGTCTAAATGATAAAGATGTGCCAGATGATTGTAAAAATGCAGTATTAATATTAATATTTAAAAAAGGTGATAAAGAAGACATTAGGAATTACAGACCTATCAGTCTTTTATCAGTTTTATACAAACTTTTTACTAAGATAATTACAACTCGTCTACAGAAAACACTGGATTTCCACCAACCAAGAGAACAAGCTGGATTTAAAAGTGGTTTTAGTACAGTAGATCATATCCAGGTATTGAGAGAAATTATAGAAAGAACAAATGAATATGAGTTGCCATTATGCTTAGGATTTGTAGACTATGAAAAGGCATTTGATTCTGTAAACATTTCTTCAGTGATTAAAGCATTGGATCATCAAGGTGTAGATCCAGGATATTGTCATATTTTGAAGAATATTTATAAAAATGCAACAGAAACAATTAGATTACATAATGATAGTAGGAAAATCAACATTGAAAAGGGTGTAAGACAGGGTGACTCCATATCTCCAAAACTTTTTACAGCAGTGCTGCAAGAAGTATTTTGTGGATTAAAATGGGAAGCTAAAGGAGTGAAAGTAAATGGAGATTATTTAAGTCATTTAGATTTTGCAGATGATGTAGTGGTTTTTGCAAATAATGCTTTAGAGCTACAGGAAATGTTGCAGGAGTTATCAGATGAAAGTAGGAAAGTAGGACTAAAGATAAATGTTAAAAAGACTAAAGTAATGTTTAATAGATTTTCTCAAAATATGAAAATAAAGATTGATTATGATGAGTTAGAAGAAGTTAACAGTTACAAATACCTTGGTCAGATTATTAATACAGATGGAAATATAATGGATGAAATTAATCATAGAATTAAACTTGGTTGGAGTGCTTTTGGTAGAAATAACTTGATACTAAAAGGAAATATGCCTATGTGTTTGAAAAGGAAGGTTTTTAATAAATGTGTTTTGCCAGTTCTTACTTATGGATCTGAGACTTGGACACTTAATAGAAGAGCAATACAGAGACTTCAAAACACTCAAAGAAGTATGGAGAGCTGCATGTTGGGAATAACAAGAAGGGATCGAAAATGCAATGTATGGGTAAGAGAACAAACAGGTGTTACTGACCTCATTGCAAAAATTAAAAGATTGAAGTGGAGTTGGGCTGGACACATTGTTAGAAGAGATGATAACAGATGGACAATTGAAATTTTAAACTGGATTCCAAGAGATTTAAAGACCCAGAAAAAGACCACATGTGAGATGGGTGGATGAAATAAGAAAGTCTGCAGGGGTGATGTGGAGAAAAGAAGCGAAAGATAGGAAAAGATGGATTGAACTTGGAGAGACCTTCATCCTGCAGTGGATTGATAATGGTTGATGATATATATATATATATATATATATATATATATATATATATATAAAGTTCACAATCTTCCAAAAGTTCCACGGAAAAATGTCCCCAATGTTTTCATGGGTACATTGACATTATATGACAGTTATCTTTATTCCAAATTACCAGGATTCTAGTAAAATTATTCATTTTACAATATGTTTTTAATTTTAAGAAAAGATTTCATACTTAGCATTTTACAGTATTTAATCTGGGTTTTGTTTCCATATCAATAATGACAGTTGTTAACTTCTTTCAAAAAATATGTTATGAAGTTTTATCAAAATTATATGGTATTATCTTATGTTAGCACATTTAAAACTGTAAAATCTTAGATGTTTTGTGACTTTATCCCAATTTGTATTCATGTCTTTTAAATAAAAATATTTACATGCACACTACTTTTGTGCTATTTTAGCCATTGATACAAAAATGAAAGAAGGAATGTGATTACCATAGATATTGTTTTTATGGCATTTTATTCTGTAAACCAATTTCATTTGTTTCCATGTTCTTCATTATTTAGAGTCAAATCCATTTATCTATCTATTCTATGAAAGGTCTTTTCTAATAAACTAGTGTTCCATGATGTTAAAATACCTTTTAAAATTTTTATAAAACATATAATAAAAAAATATAATTTTACAAATTAAAATACAAAATATATTTAAAACCATATCTTAAAATAAAATAGCCATTTCTTTCTATTTATCTATTTTATACCATAATCAATAATTTAAATATCAATTTTAAATAAATTAAAAGTTTTTAAGAAAACATAAATGTAAAATATTATGCTCTTAAATTACAGCAACACATATTAATACACCATTAAGCATCACATGATCACTATAGCACAGGGTGGCAATACTGTATGGAGAGTTTTGCTTTGTTTATAAACATATCAATACACTTGCATACACAGACTTTTAAAAATAATTTATTAACCTATTCAAATATTTTAAAGATTATTTTTGACATGTATGCAGCAAATAAAATATAAGCAATTTAATCTATCAATATATACTTTGTCTTGTTACTGCTATTGACATAAAGCTATTTATATACTTTTATTTATATTCCAAACATTATATATATATATATGTTATTGGTTGTATAATATCGTAGCTAAAATAAAACAGCAAACATTAACCATAAAATTTACCATAAAATTAAAAAGAAAAAAAATTTATGCATCAACTTTTAAAAATTTATATATAACAATTTTACATTATGACATGTTTCAAAATCAGCATTTAATAAAAAGATAAATCATTTTAAATATTTTTAAATTAATTTAATTAAGTCTAAAGTTTAAAATTAAGCAATTAAAATTATATGTAAACAACATGATTTAAATTTAACTACTACAATACTGGCTATCTCAATATAAAGCTGAGCATTGATTGTATATATGTATGGAAATGATAATCTGGACCAACTGACGAGTGCTGGTTTAGCGCGAAATACATATATTGATGATTATTTATCTTTTCGGCATGTGTGTGATCAAGTTTATCAGCAGCATGAGATATCATATATAGTTGAGGGTCGTGTGAAAGTCTGATTTCAAACCCCCTATATATAAGATGAATTTTGAGAATGAAAATATTGCAGCATTGAAAGCTAATCTTTAAGAGTCTTATGATTTCTCTGCTGGCAACATATTCTTTGTTTTTTTAAATACTTTTGCAATTTTGCTACGCAAGTTTTTTCTATTCTCAAAATAGATTGTATGTAGTGCATTTTCTGAAAAGAGAATAAGTTCATCATCCTACCACAATTGATAAATTGATAATTTAACTAATTTAAACATGCACACATTAAATGTGATAGTTAATCAACAAATATATATATATACACACATACATTATCATTGTAAATCATTATAAATTCTCTGCATAATAAAAATCTCTCAATTTTGAGAATCTTCAATTCATAAATCATATACAATCTTTGGTACTGATTTAGTATGCACTCATGTCCATTTTGAATTCTAAGAATTGCCCCAAACCCCCACTAACTCATCCAAGTGATAAATGACAATGATTAATCTACACGTGGCTGCGATATGACCATTGGTTAAAAAATTGCAATTTACATCAATATTTAAAAAATTAAAATGCAAAGTTCGTACAATTGTATTTGATCTAATCACGTGATTAAAACATACAAAGTCGGAATTTACATCTATAATTTTAAAATTAAAGCACAACTTTCATACAATTATGTAATCATGACCATTCATTACAAAATCACAATTTACATCAATAATTAAAAATTTTAAATGCAAATTTCATACAATTATGCTTGATTTAAACATGTGACTAAAACTAAAATTAAAGCACAATATTTTTAATGTAACATACGTTTGCTAGTTTAATTATCATTTCACATTTACTTTATCTTTAAGCAATCTACTTTCACTGTTCTCTACTTAAAATAACACTTCTCTAAGTAAACATTACTTCTCTTTAGTTTTTCTGGAGTCACTAAATATGGCTTCCTTTCTTATACATTATTAAACTTAATAAATCCATATTTTTAACCAAATACAACAAACACATGTATAAATAATGTAAAATTGATCATACTAATTTTATAATTTTGAAAAACTAAAGTCTTATTAAATATGGGTTATATTACAACTTAATAAATCCATATTTTTAACCAAATACAACCAGCACATGTACAAATAATGTAAAATTAATCATACTAATTTTATAATTTTGAAAAACTAAAGGCTTATTAAATACAAATTGCATTACAACTTAATAAATCCATGTTTTTAGCCCAATACACTTCCATAATGAAACTTTATTTTTATTTTTTATTTTTCTGGAGTCATTAAATATGGCTTCCTATCTTATACATTATTAAACTTAATAAATCCAAAATCCATATGTTCAACCAAATACAAACAGCACATGTACAATTAACATAAAATCGATCATACCAGTCTTTATAATTTCAAAAAACTGAAAGCTTATTAAATACAAATTATTTCCAACATATTTTTATTTGCATGACTGTCTTTCCTTTCATTGCAATTAATTTTTTCACTCTCTATCATACATTATATTAAACAATTTTTTTTAACATTTCATTTTATCGGTTTTACACATTTGCTCTTTATATATACAATGTTATCCTTTTCACAAATATTTTAATATAATATTTACTAAGCAATGCTTTTATAATTAAACTTTACTCTTCTGTTGTTTTTCTGGAGTCATTAAATATAGCTTCCTTAAACTTAATAAATCCATACAATTAATAGGATTTTTTCTTACCAGAGAGAAAGTCTGATGTTGCATGCTTGCTTTGTTCCATATAGCTAGAAAAAAATGGGGATAAGTAAAAATACTGTTGTTCACATTTGATGTGACCATCATATTTACACTTGACCACAGGAGGTCATTATGGGTCTTTGAAAGCTATATAAATCTATATTTATATCCAAGGAACTTTTATTATCAACAAACTGCTGAAGCTTATTAATTCTGCAATTAATAATAAATTGCATGTTATCTTAAGATTAGACAAAAGAATAATTGTCTAAAGTAAAGAACATGCACTTTATTATTAATTGTATAATTAATATGCTTTGGCAGCTTGTGGATGATAAAATTCCCTTGGATGTAAATATAGAGTTGTATCAATTTCAAGAGCCTATAAGAAACTCATGTGACCATGTGTAGATCCATTGCCCACATCAAATGTGACCAATGCTATTTTTACTTATCTTCATTTTTTTTAACTATATGGAACAAAACAAGCAACATCCGACTTTCTTTCTGGTAAGAAAAAATCCTATTAATTGTATAGATTTATTAAGTTTAATAATGTATAAGACAGGAAGTGTATAAGACAGGAAGCCATATTTAATGACTTCAGAAAAACACAAGAGAAGTAAAGTTTAATTATAGAAGTGTTATATAGCAAGTGTTACATTAAAATATTTGTGAAAAAAGATAACATTGTATATATAAAGAGCAAATGTGTAAAACTGATTAAATCAAATGATAAAGAAAAATTGCATAATACAATGGATAATAGACAGTGACAGAACTAATTGCAATAAAAAGAAAGACAACTGTGCAAACAAAAATGTGTTGGAAAAAATTTGTATTTAAAAAGCTTTCAATTTTTCAAAATTATAAGATAGGTACGATCAATTTTAAGTTATTTGTACATGTTCTGAAGGTATTTAACTAAATATATAGATTTATTAAGTTTTAATGTAGCTCATATTTAACAAACTTTTAGTTTTTCGAAATTATAGGGTTGGTATGATAAATTTTACTTATTTATACATGTGTTTGTTGTATTTGATTAAAAATATGGATTTATTAAGTTTAATAATGTATAAGATAGGAAGCCATATTTAATGACACCAGAAAAACAAAAGAGAAGTAATGTTTACTTATAGAAATGTTATTTTAAGTAGAGAACAGCAAAAATAGATTGCTTAAAGATAAAGTAAATGTGAAGTGATAATTGAACTAGCAAATATATGTTATATTAAAAATATTGCACTTTAATTTTAAAATTATTGATGCAAATTGTGACTTTTGTATGTTTTTGTCACATGATTAGGTCAAACATAATTGTGCTAAATTTGCATTTTAATTTTTTAATTATTGATGTAAATTGCAATTTGGTAATGAATGGTCATAGTTGTACAAAAGTTGCATTTTAATTTTAGAATTATTGATGTAAATTATGATTTTGTATGTTTCAATCATGAATATAGATTTGTATCAATTTCAAGAGCCTATAAAGATTTCACATGATCACATGATCAAGTGTAGATCCGACAAGATGTCAGAAGATAAAATGTGAACAATGATATTTTTACTTATCTCCATTTTTTTTTAACTACACAAGCATATAATATCAGACTTTCTTTCTGGAAAGAAAAGTTCTATTAATTGTAAAATTAATATGCTTTATTTCATATGGTTATGTCATATATTTGTAATTATTTTTCTGTAAATATGTTTATTTATTTGGTTAAAAATAGGAAAGTTGTGCTTTAATTTTGAAATTATTGATGTAAATTATGACTTTGTATGTTTAATCACATGATTAGATCAATCATAAATGTGTGAAATTTGCATTTTAATTATTGATGTAAAATGTCATTTTTAACCAATGGTCATATGATAACCACATGTAGATTAATCGATGTCATTTATCGCTTGGATGCATCAGCAGAATGGTTCGTAGAATTCAAAATGGCTATGAGCACATACTAAATCAGTACCCAATCTTTTTCTAAGTTTTTGACATTCATTTGAGATCCAATATAAAATTTCAATTATGCAACTATTGTCTGTCATTGATATCTATTTTTTTTTCCATCCCATATATTTCAATTTTTTTTCATGTTCCTCAACATAGCTATCTCCATACTTTGTTGTGTGCCTAGAGACTATTATATTAAATGTCTAAATCTCTGATCCATATCTGATCCATAAGAAAATAAAAATATTTATTAATTTTTTTATTTTCAGCCAAATAAATAAACACATTTTTTTTAATATTGTTATTTCTGTCAAAATTACTTCATCTAAATTAAATTCTATGATTAATTCTATCCATTATGTTTTTATTTGTATTAATATTCTGATCAAAATGTTTATAGTTGCTAACATTTAATTTATTATTTATTTATCTTTTTTTCTTCTTCTTTAAAAATCATTAAGCATGACTTTTTTTACTCATAGCATCTTAATCCTATTTTTTTACTCTAATGTGATGGTTCTTATAAATTTTGTGAAACTCTGAAGCATTATTTTCAAAAACAACTACCTTGTTTGCAAAATGTAAAGGGTATAACTAATCTCCAATTAGCTTTTTATTTTAATTCATCTTTTTTAAACTATTCAGAGCTAAATCTATATTATCATGGTCCAAAGCTTTAATTACTTATGAAATGCTTATAGAATGAAATGACTTTTTACAATCTACAAATTCAAAACATAATGGCATCCATATTCATTGATTTTAAAACTTAAATGGGATATACTGTGCTATAATTATTTTTATATCTAGCATATTTTTATTGATTTAAGTCCACAGTTCTCTACAAATACAAAGATTATAGAAATGATCTTATGTAAAAGTGACCAAAAACTGATAGATCTGGAATTTTAATATTTTTCATCTCACTTTTCTTAAGTATCAATATCATTATTATTGTATTCTGCCAACTGTTTGAAATATTTTTATTATTTATACATTTGATACACAGTTCTTCTATAAGTTTTCTCTTTTACATGTTTTTTTTTTTTAATATTATAATAATTCTACAATTTTCTACAGTTTTTCATAATTGGAATTTTAAAAGATATTATCATACTTGTAAGGATTATATTATTTTATTGTTTTTTATTACTATACAATTTTTTAAACTGTTGCACATGCGCTTTAGATTTTAACGATTATATTATTTTATTGTTGCACATGCGCTTTAGATTTTAACCATTCATTTTATAGTTAAAATCTAAAGCGCATGTGCAACAGTTTAAAAAATTGTATAGTAATAAAAAACAATAAAATAATATAATCCTTACAAGTATGATAATATCTTGACTTTATCATGTGTTTGAAGTGTTTGTATTTATTCATTTTATAGTTAAAATCTAAAGCGCATGTGCAACAGTTTAATGCTGTTTAAACATTACAGTTTGTAAAAAACATCATGCTATATAAAATAATTGACATTTATATACACTTCTTAATGCCAGTTCTGTTAGTAGTTAATGTGCTATCGTTACTTTTTTATTAAAGGTTCTTGAATAAATTATTATTTTATTTGGTTTATTTAAGTTGTGTTAAATTGTCACATAGATGCTTAAATGTCACATGCCATCCTAAGCAATTAATTTTACTCTATCAAAAATCTTTCGTTTACTTAGTTGTTGTTTTTTTTTTTTGTAAATAAAACAACTTTTTTAAAAGAAATGTAAATAAGTAAAATTCTTGCAAACAAAATTTAATGTGTTTTTCATAATTAAAAATCAATTTGATTAATTTCCGGCTTACTCCATTGTTGATGTTTTGCAAGTTTTATTATTATTATTTTTTTGTAGGAATGGCGTTTATATAAAACATACTTTGTTTATGCTTCGCATTGATTTTCACTTTAAAAAAGATTTATAAAATCATTACATGCTCGCATTATATATTAAATGAGAGAAATAATTTCTTATAAAAATGATTAACTCAATATTTTAACTGAATATAAATTATATTAAAATAGTAGAATTTTTTTTTCCTTTTAGAATAATATATTGGTTATTGGAAACTAAATAAAAACTATACATAATAAAAATAGCAATAAATAATGTTTTTAGTTATTTTGTATTTTTTTTAAACGATAACAATATTTATTATGAAAATTGTTATTATTTTTTATAATAAAATGTCTTTTTTTTTTTTTTAAAAAAAAAATGAAATAAATAATAATAAAAAATGTTGACAAATTTATATAAAAACATTTATTGATTTTTAAATAAAGTTTTAAAAAAATAAATTATATAATCTCTCCCTATATATATATAGGGTTGAACAATCGTAATAGTAATACGAATATCAATAGAGATATATTGACCTTTCATTAAGTAGATTAATAATAACAATACTAATGTTTCCCAACCTTTTTTTTGATTATGCCCCAAGCGAGTATGTCTAAAACCCTGATGCCTCTCCATGCGGTGACATATAATTTTTATCATTCAAAAAGTCAACTCTTATTAATGTGGAGGAAGCCTAAAAGGCTATTCATGAAAGGTTTCAAGCCATTTAATTTGCTCCAAATAACAATAGAGAAATAAAGAGTAAAGGTTATCCAAACAGAAAAAACACTGAGAAGAAAATGGTATGGAAGGAGGAAAATTTAAAAAAATTTCTTAGCTTTCAAAATCATTGTTAATAACTTATTCTCGAATTGCCCCCCTTAAAAATCAAATTGACCCATATTGTAAGTAAATAAATGATCAATAATGGTGTATAAAGAGCTTGTAGATTAATTCATTAAGTCGTATAAAAAATAAATGTTTATACCATATGTGTTATAATTTAAAAAGTTTAATTATTCTCAAACCAAATGGAAGCAAAAAAAATCGATTATAATTTATTTTAAAAACTTTTGAAAAGGGAAAAGATTTAGGTTCAGTTTAGTATTTGTCATTGTGAAAATTGATTTTAAATCTCATCAAACAAAGTATTCACATAAGCTAATTTACCATTTCGTCTTTAATAAAATATTTTCATAAGTGTACATTTAATTAATATAGATATTAAAGCAAAGATTTTAATGTAAAAATGTAAACATATATTTTAGATTATTAGGTAGATTACCATTAATCTAAAACCTGAATTCAAATTTAAGTTTGGATTCAAAAAATTTTCTGAAAGATAGAAATTACTCGAAGAAAACAATAATTATTTGGGTAAAATGTTAGATATTTAAAAATAAAATTAATTCATTAGCATAACTTCAACATAACTTTTGTTAAAACAGGCAAAACTCACTATATATATTGCCACACACAGTTTTAACAACAGTTATACAAAAGCATAAGAGGTGGTGATCATGTGATGTTTATTGGCTTTAAACATAACTTATTAGTAAATATTCTTTAAATAAATAATTTATTAAAAAACGAAAATAAATGAATTTAACTTCATTACTTATATTTACTTGATTATGAAAATTGTTGCATTGGTAAGAGGTAGAAATTCAAATGCAGCATTATAAAAAGCTGCATAATTTTTATTAATAATTACTAGAATTGCCTACAAAAAAATAATTAAATAAAAAAAAAGCACATCTAAATTTACTACGTACTTACATTTATTTAATTTTTTTTATTTTTAAGTGATAAAAATATATAATAATTTAATATTCTTTGCAAACTTTTTTCGAAATATTGGTAGGGTGTTATGAAAATGATTACTTCATGAAAATTATTTTTGTTTTGTCATATTTTAAAGATAAACATTTAGCATCATATTATCCTCTAGATTTTTATTTATTAATACATGGAGCCTACTAGTATGGCCCACAGACTCTACATAAATATTGGACCTGATATATCCACATTTTAGTGTATCGTAACTGAAGTAGTCTTTGATGCAACATGCTGGATTCTACTAGAGAGGCATTGATTTCACACTACATGTATCCCAGCTGATAAGTTAGCATTATTGGGCCAACCTTAAAAGGGATGGTCAATATCAACAAAATGGAATGTATGTACTCATTTATCAACCTGATAGTGCAGAGAATGGCTCTGGTATACATCTTCCAGACCAATGCCAGCAATGGATGAGCCAACATTAACAAAGTGCATTTATTATTCATCTGTACAATAAATATATTTTTAAAATAAATAACTTACAAACTGATATGATTTTTTAACAATTTAACTTTTTTATAAAGAGGAAATATATTTATTCAAACTTACAATTCTATGATCAATTGATTATGTAATCTTGTGTAAAGATAAAAATTGATACCATTTTATGTATTAAAAAAACAACTTTTAATATACAATTTTCAACTTTTTGATTTTGGATTCTAGAATTATGAATAAATATATATTTATACACATATAAATAACAAAAAGTGTTAGATAATAATGATTATGTTACATAAAGAATCTGATGTAATATTGTACAGACATTAACACTAAGCGTATTTTGTAAACTTTTTTTGGAAATTAAATTTTAATATAAAATGTCATTTTTTTTGTTTTTAAAATTACTTAAAAAAAATTGAAATTTTCACTCAGTTTAAGAGTAACTTTACTTTCTTTATAAATATGTGTTTTAGGTTTTTTTAAAATCTTCACTGATGTAATAATTTATAATTTTGTCATAATAAGCTGCTTCTATATATAAAATATATGTGGTTCATTTACTAATGAGAACACACTTTTAGTAAAGAATAAGTCATATTTTTGTTTCTGAAAAAAAATTGTATAGAAAGTTGCAATTTTCATACAATAATAAATTTCTAATATCATATTACAATTTCTTTAATAGATATAAATAAAAGGTAAAGTGATAAGACATACAAATTTTCCACTTCTATGAATAGACCAGAATTAAAAATTACAGTCTACTCTAAAAGTTTATTTTCAATAATAAATGAAAAATAAAATGTAGAGCAATTTTTACATGAAAAAAGAAAAAAATATATTATCATTTTTTTTTCATAAGTCAAATGTGTTGACTGGCAAGCAAACCCGGTACAGCTGCTTGGAAGGCAGCTATGCTAACCACTAGGCCACCAACACTTGAATGATATTTTGTTTTTGATTTGATTTTTGTAAAGAAATTAAAGCAATTTTTAAATTATACAAATTTCCCAAATGTCTGCATAATTCAGCAACAAAGAAATTATGATTATTAAATTAAAGTTTCACTGATAAAAGAAACTGTCAGGATTAGTAAAATATTACATCAGAGAAATTTAAAAAAAAAAAGAATGTGTTGTCAAAGTTTAATATTCATAGAACCATTTTATTTAAAGAAATTAAGCTTATTCTTAAAAAAAAAAAAAATAATGAAAATAAGTTTTTAACATAGAATTGAAGTCTTTTTGTTTATACATTAAGTATAGTTAAACATATATATATAATGAGTTATTTATTTATATAATGCTATGTTTTAATCTATAACAATCATTAGGTATCTCTCCACTACAACGTGCTGTAAACTAATAAATACTTTTAAGGCATACTCTACTTTCCAAACATAAATGAAGTCTTTTGAAAAGATAGAATGAATCCACTCTACCTTTTTAATCTAAACATATATGTATAGCAAATCTTAAGCATTTGGAAATGAGAGTATGAAGATATTAATTAATCACTTTTAATTCCATTTACTATGTTTTAATTGATTGACATTTGTAAATTTTTTACAATTAAAGCATGTTAGTATTATTAAACATATATAATGAGTTATTTATTTATATAGCACTATGTTTTAATCTGTAACAATCATTAGGGATCACTCCACTATAACATGCACTGTAAACTGATAAATACTTTTTAAGGAATACTCTCCTTTCCAAAGACAAGATAAACTCTTTTGAAAAGATAGAAGGAATCCACTCTACCTTTTTAATCTAAATATATATGTATAGCAAATCTTAAGCATTTGGAAATGAGAGTGTGAAGATATTAATTAATCACTTTTAATTTCTTTTGCTACATTTTAATTTTGGGGATTTGTGGATTTTTCACAATTTATGGCATGTCTGTATTAGTTGCAATACTAACCATATATATATATATGTCCAAAAGATGGCGCTATACCAAAACCGCCGTATATATATATATATATAAGTTATTTATTTATATGGTGCTGTTTTAATCTATAACAATCATTAGGTATCACTCCACTACCCAGCACTGTAAACTTGTAAACACTTCTAAAGAATACTCTCCTTTCCAAACACAAGATAAAGTCTTTTGAAAAAATAGAATGAATTCAAAATGAATCCACTCTATAAACAATGAGAATTGCCAATTCCTCAACAATCTTTGTGATAAATGCTTAGCTAGAGAAAGCATTTAAAATATCTCTGTCAAGTCCCCCTCCCCAATCCTCTGACCATGGTTTCATGCTTTGGCATTCCTCAGAGAGGTGCTATGAAGGTTCAGACACCAGATCTACTCTATCTTTTTAATCTAAACATTTATGTATAGGCAAATCTTAAATATTTGGAAATGAGAGCATAAAGTTAAAATATATATGTATTACATGTATTCACATAACAGATTTTAGCTTGATTTGTTTTAACTATTTAATTTTTTCATTAATGCATGTCTGGGAGAGTTATAATTTGTGTATGTCATTGTAATGCCACAATGGCTGCCCTTTAATTGTCTAAAAAAGGAAGACTTTAAATTCATGTAACTCAGATTAATATTTTACAAATATTTAAAAATTTATATAAATTCTGGCAGAAGAATATGTGAATAATTATTAATAAAAAATATTATTTCACATGCATACCTTCCATTCTTCCTCTCTTACATTCACCTCTGTATTCATATGCAGGAGGAATGGGCAAGATGCCAATTATGGTCATTTGTGGATCGTCAAAACATTTTAGAGTGACAACCTGATTTTTTTTAAAAAAGGAATCTTAACTGATATTACATTATGCTAGAATAAATAACTATACATAAAAATGCATTTTCCACAAACATACAGCCATTATAGGTAAGAATTGAATATTCACATTTGAAGTCACTGTGTGTAGTCAGAGTTGGATAACACACATGTCTTTATTCAAAATGTATTATAATGCATACATTGATTTCAAATTCATCAGTGGAAATATATTCACTGTAATGTAAAGGCACAACTGGAAGCATTGTATACTGTAATGTCAATGTTGTGGTTACAAATAGAACTTGATAATTATAAACACAAAAACTAAGAGAAGGTTAAGATTAAGCTTTAATAATAGCATAACTAGTTTTAACTACTTTGCTGCTAGTTAATTGTACAATTTCCTATTGGCCTAGTGAATTAAAGTTCTAAACTTTTGATTGGTCAATTACAGAATCAGCAGTAAAAATATATTTCTTTTAATATTATATTTATTTTAGTTTCATTTGTAAAAAGCAAATTAATAATTTGTCAGAATATGAAAGTGAACAAAAGTTTTTTTCAAAAATAAATTTTTATTTATAATTATAAAAATATTTTATAGTGGAGAACCTCAAAAAAATGTTCATAACTTATTAGAAAATGTTTAGTATGTCAGTAATTATCTTTCTCATTTTATGTTCCTATAAAAGTAGAATTTTTTTTATTAAAATCTTACTATTTTTTTAAAATAATTATATTTCCAGCATATTTTATCAAGATAATTTATAATATGTAAAAAATACCAACCAAATACTCTAAAACATTAATTTTTGTTTGAAAATCAAATAAAGAGCTTGGAGCAATGAAAACAGTTGACAAATGTCAAAATTGTTGTTAGCTTTAGTTTCTTTTTCAATTTACATTCATATAAAAGTAAAGAATTTTTACTAAAATCTAAACTATTTTTCTAAAATAATTTTATTTTCAGCATATTTTATCAAATAATTTATAATATGTAAAAAACATTCTAAAACATTCATTTTTGTTTTCAAAATCAAAACAAAGATGTTCGAGTGGTGAAAATTATTGACAGGTGCTCTTCTTTTGTTGAAATAAAAACCAACCAATTAGCATCTAGGAAAGCCTGACTTCTCCCATTGTTGTAGTTTCAAATTATGATATTATTGATTTTTTACTTGTAAAATAATTCAAGAGAGGACAGCATTTTACGGTACTTTTTAAGCTTTAAAATAAGTGTAAAAACACTATAGTAATGTAAAAACCAATGGTATTAGAGTGGGTTAAAACCATCAACAAGTTTATTTGGGGAAGTCAGTAAAGCAATTAAGGTAAACCTTTTGTGCTATGAATCAAAATAAAATTAATTATTGTCAAAAATTTTAATGTTAATTAATAAAAAAGTGAAGGCAGACAATCCATCAAATAATGAGAGAAATGCGTAAAAGGTTCATTTTTTCATCTTATTTAATTATCACTGTTGAAATTTTAACTGTTTCTAATCAACTACAAAAAAATGCATTTTTATTACCTCCAAGTTAATATGAAGGTTAAATTCATCTTTAATCATCTAGAACTATTCTTTTCACTTCCTGATGGCTTATCAATTAGAAACTGGTGTTGATAAATTTTAGATAATTGTATTCACATATATCTAATATGACTGAGTAGATTCTGTTAGGGTGTTTTTCCTGTCTTTCTATGATGTAGACAAAGTATCCCCAAAGTGTTGTCTTAAGTAAATGTCAAAGTTATACCTACTAATGACAGTATTGTTTGACAAATGTTTACAATGCCTGATGAAAATTGTCGGGGAAGAAATAAGACACTGACAGAAAGAATTAATGTGTACCAAGGAAGGAAAATAACATATATTAAACATCTACCTGAGGTTCTCCATCATTAAATAAGCTGTAAGAGTAAGTAAAGTCAGAACAGTGAAAACAAATTTATGTCACATCAATAATAGAGATCTATTTAATATTAACTTGAAATATCAAATGTTCTAAATGACAGAAGAAAAACACTGCATAAATGTTGAGCCCAACAAATTTTGGTTAAGATTGTTTCAATTGATTTATTTTTGAATAATTTTTAACATTTCTAATAATTGATAAAATTGATTTAGTTTTGTGAAAAGACTTCTTTTTTAATTAAATTTTAGTCTAATATTTTATTAACATTTTAGTAATGGAAATCTAAGTCTATTGGTATAAAAAGTAACTTTTGTTTTTTTATATTATAGGATTATTAATATGGAATTATTAACCCTGGAGCCATGAATCAATCAAGTTGAGGAGAATTAAATGAATTTAAGTAGAGTAAAATTAAATCATTATATGGTTGATTAATTTTTCCAATCCATTTTAAAATAATTTCTTGATTGTGTACGTTTGTAAATATGAGGGCCTAGAAAAATTTAATTTGTGTTATTAACTTTTTTATTACTATTAAATGGAATAATTGTTGTTAAAATATTAATTTCTCGTAAATTTCTTATCTGTAAAATAAATATTTCATGTGTGTTTATTATTTAGAATATGTTATGATATAGCTGTTCTCATAGGGCTAATTAAAGCACATCTTTATTAGATTAACATATGTATATTGTAACGATCCGGAAAAGGAGACTTAACGTATATCTGCACTACGGGGCGCCATCTAGGCATTTGAACCTAGAAAAATTTATAAAGTAGGCAAATACATAAGTCAAAAAAAAAATTTTTTTTTAAATATTTTGGTTCCGGTCGTTAGCCCAACGTCACTAGCTCAGGGAGTAGCAGAGATTTAATAATATCATATCTTATCTAATTAGATTTCAACATTAAAAAATAAATAAAATAAGCCACTGCCAGTAATTAGCATACAAACATTTATTTCTGCACATATATATAAGATTTAAAATTATTTTAGTATTAGTTTTACATTTTAACATTTAACATTATTTTTTAACTTTGATTTTTGACTTTAATTTACATTTAATTACTATTACATTCTAATTTTACATTTTAATTAAGTTCGCACAGATAAATTTATGAAAGCTTGTTTATAATGTTGAATATAGATCGGTTACATAGATTTCACGGTCAAAAACATTTCAAAGTAAACATAAACGATCAAAATACAAAATTATTGATTACTGACAATTGCGGAGGGAAATTTATACGTAACCCAATAGTATTCACCATAAGATACTTGCATTGTCACCAATAACTTAAAAGACATCCGAATAAATACATTTTAGATACTCACCGTAAGGTATCATTATTTATCGAATGTCTATATATTTTGATCAAATATGGAAACGCAAAACATAGTTAACCAATAAACAATCCATGCAAGCGTCTATAAACTTAAATTTAATGCATTTTTATTTAGGGTCGAGTATGAATAGACCAGATAAATTTGCTTTTGCAAATAAACATTCTATCCCTATTTAACCTTAGGCTAAAATTCGTAGTCAAACTGGCATCAATTCATCTGATATATCGATGTATTCAATGTAATAAAATACGGCAGCACAAAAGGTTAAGAGAAGAAATTGCCTCTTATGAGATAGGAATATTACATCTATCTGCAAAGAAGAGCAATAAAACAAAAAACTCCATAGAAAGGAACTGCGGTATCCGACTTATAATTCCTTCCATAGGCAAACGGAAGTGTGCGGCGTATGAAGCGATTCTGCCCGTAGCGAATCAATATTACATCTACTAATCACACCAATATATCCAATCCATTGACCCAATTTAACCACGAAACAAATGACCTAAGATTACCCTCCCTTAATATAACTTTACAAATCTATACAGCCATTCACGCCCGACCTAAGTTTAACATTTATATAATTTAACTTAAAGAAAAACAAAAAAAATCATGATAAAACTTAAAGAACAAAAAATAAATAAATGGAAATGATTTTACATAAATATATAAAAAAGAAATACATCAAATAACATTATTAATAAACTAAGTTGGTCAGATAGGATAATATTGCAATCATTTAACTCTGGAAAGTTTAATTTAATGTTCATTATTTATACAGTTCTTACGGTTTAAAACAGTTCCTCTTTATCCGTTGCTTGCCATGAACGTGAATTCCCACGTCGTCCTAAGATTGATATTCTGTTGGCTGATTTATTTATCCATCCGGAGGTTGTTGTTTTAACTGGTCCTCAATGTAGAAAAACGATAGTTCATTTCTCTTTCTTTCCTAGCAAAACTGAAGGGATTGAATCGTGCGTCTGTTTCAATCCCTTCTACACTTCCACACTACCACATATCTCTCACATCGTAATTAATCATTACCTCTCACTAATTAATAATTTCCAAATTTTCCTTTTATACCTATTCGAAGGATTGACTTGGCATTATGTCATCGATGCGATGATCCTTTTCGTTGAGGTCCGATTTCCCAATGGATTTATTTCATTTGCTAAAAGTTTCTATTGTTTTCCTCTCTGACCGATGTTTTTACATTTAAATGCCCAAGGCTGGTTTACATTTAACTAATTAACAATCATTTCCATTTCTGATTAATTAACCTGTTTTCCAAATCAAAGATATATTTTTATCTCTAAATCTTTTTAAGTTTTTGTTTTAAAATACCTTTTCTATTTTTAATACAGTTTTATTTTAATAATTTTTTTTATCTGTGCGATTTAATATATACGAGTTTAAGATGATATTTAATTTCAATTTTTAATTCTAAAAGAAAATTTTTAAATGCGAACTTTTTAATTTACTTTCATGTTTAATAAATAAAAAACAACAACAATGTAACGAACATCTGTGCTCGTTACAATATATAGTGTAGATGATAATCAGAAAACATCACTGGTTGTTTACCTTGAGAACCTTGCTTGACAGGAGTTTCAATTTGTCCATTATCATAGGTTATAATGAAATAGGCTTAAATTTTAACATTATAGTTACTCTATCCTGTACATGGTTGCCGACTGAACATTGAATGAATAAATAAAGATTTCATAGTAATGGGCACAATCCCATTACAATACATTCAGTCAGTCAAAAGTTGATAACTGTCAAGTTCTTGCTGTGACAAATTTAAATAATTTATCATGAAAAATTAACATTTTATTACATTCTAAAAGAGGGGTTTAATATCTAAAACAAAAGCAAATAAATTTTAATTTATTATAGGAATAAAAAATGCAGGATAATGCATACGCCAATGACAAATTCGTTGACTTGCATACATTCACTTCAAACACAATTGGAAGCATGGAATACATTCAGTCAGTTATAAAGCTGATACATGTCTTTTGTTGAGACAGGTGCATAGATTTAAGTTATTTATCATGAAAAATCAGTATTTTAAAATAGAGGTGTAATGTCCGAAACAATTGCAAAAAGAGAAAAGAAAGACAGTTTAATACAGAATAAGAACAGTTTTGTCTCACTTCCTAAAAAAAGAACATTTTGAAAACCTTTAAAATCATGCATATAATATATAAGTAATTTATAGATATAATAAACACCTCCATTACACATGGGAAAGAGAAAGATGAATAACTCTGTGTGTGTGTAAATTTTAAAAAAATCAGATATATTAATCTTCAACTGAGGTTTAAAGTTTATATCTGTGCTAGAGATAATCTCTAGTTTCGAAAATGATTTGCAATAATCATTATTGTATTTATCTGAAATGGATGGCGTCAAAGTTATGATTGGAGGGAATTCGACAATGGTAAATGAAAATGTAACAATATATAAGTAATCCTTGTCCTGAAAAGTTGTGCCTACTTCTGACCTATAGGCTAGATAAAAACATTAAAAAGACCATATTTACTTTGAAGACTTCCAATTTAATATCGCGGCTAAATTGGAGTTTTGTTGTTTTGTAATAATTTTAATTTTCATTTATTTTTTTTGCAGACATAAATGAAATAAATGAAATGTTGATTATTATTTTTTAAAATTTGTTATTAAATGTTAATAATTGCAGAGTTAGTGTGATTATTTTAAATAATAACATTAACATTATCATTTTTAATCATTATCAATTAACTACTGGAGGAAACTCTCCAAGTTTAATCCAGTTCATCCAATCCTTCCTTCTCTTCTCCATAACACACATGGATATATTCATCTCATATATGGCGTCTTTATAGATCTTTGACAATCTCTTCTAGCAATATATGTATTTCAATTCCACTTCAATCTCTTAATTTCTTCAAGATGTCAATGAAACTTCTTTGTTCTATTACCTATATATTTCATTTTGATTTCTTCTTGTTACTCCTAACATACATCTGTTAATACACGGGGAAGTAGTATGAAGTTTTTATATTGCTCTTCTATTAAGTGTCCAAGTCTCAGATCCATAAGTAAAAACTGGTAAAACACATTTATTAAAATCCTTCCTTTTCAACATTGGTAAAACACATTTATTAAAATCCTTCCTTTTCAACACAAAGGCACACTACAACTATTACTATTTTGGCTATGATTATGAGGATAACACCTAGAAAGTGCTTAGCCTGGATTAACTCATTTTGATTGATTGCTATTAACAGCTTCTTCAACCAGAATTTTAAAGTGCTTGTATATACTATTTCAATATTCAGTTATTTCCACCAAAAAGATTCCAATAAAGTTTAATTCTATGATTAATTTCATCCATTATGTTTCCATATGTAGTAAATAATAATCTGACCAATGTATTTGTAGTTAACTCATCATTATTAATATTTATTTTCTTCTTTTGAGAAAATCCATTGAGCATCATTTTAGTCTTTTTAGCATAATGATACTTTCCTAACTTTCATCTGATAACTCTTGCAACATTTTCTACAAAATATAGTTGACTTAAATAATCTTTACTAACTTTTACTCTCCTAACAACAGTATACAGTTTTGGAGATATGGAGCCACCTGTTATAAACCCTTCTCAGTTTTAATCTTCTTAATATGACTATCTAATGTAATCATTGCCATTGAAATTTGACTAATATTTTTCAGAATATAGCTAAGTCCTGTATTTATATTTTGATGATTTAATGTTATAATCTCTGCAGAAGTACTTATAAAATTAAATATCTTTCATAATTTAGAAATTCCAAACATAATGGTGACTGATATTTACTGGTCCTTTCTATAAGTTATTTCACTAATGCTAAAACCATTTTTAAATCCAACTTGTTCCTCTATTGGTTAAAATACAAAGTTTGCTATAAACAAGTTGTAATTATTTCGATAAAGATTTAAAAGACTAAGCAAGGCAAAACTCTCCATACAGTAGTGCCACCCTGTGCCAACCAGAGTAATCAATGTATGCCAGAAGGCTTGTGCATAAAACCCCTATCTGGTTGGCACAGGGTGGAACTACTGTATGGAGAGTTTTGCCTTGTTTATTAACAATTATGTGCTAGTATAAGAGATAGTGATGATGTAATGTTTAGTGATTTAAAAGACTAATAAGTCTATAATTTATAATAGCTTTTTAAACTTTCTTCAATAGCAATATTATTACTACATTCTTCCAATCATCAGCAATTTTTATTTATTTTTTCACCTGCTTTTTTAAGATATCAATTATAATTCCATAATTATTTGAAGCTTTACATTTAAATGAATGTCTTACTTCTTCATTTAAATTTCAGGGTAATTCAGAATAACTGTAGGAGAAACTTAGTTTTTTTATTACTGCATAATTCCTTACAGAACTTGTCTATACATTTCATGATGTCATCTCTCATTTAACTTTTCTTCCAATGTAAAGATATTTTTCATTTTACGTTTATTCTCTTTTAAAACTTTTCTTGTCAACTCACAATTATATTTTCTTATATCATTAATAACTCTTTCTTATACCATTTTATAAAAGTCTAAATATTCAATTTTTTAGTGGATTATTTATACATACATTGGTTTGCGTCACTAGAAAATTTATTGGTGAATTACTGCTTTTTGTAACAGCTATTTTTCTTGTGGTTCTTACTAATGTATTAGTTTCATTATTGATTTCATTCAAATTAGAAGCATCTTCAAAATTTTATATTATTTTAAAAAGATTTTCAAGTTTTAATTTAAATTCATTGGAATGTTTTTAAAAGGTAAAAATATTAACTGTTAAACTACTAAACATCGTGTAATCACCATTTCTTATGCTTGCTCATAACTGTTATTAAAATAGGCAAAACTCTCCATACAGTAGTGCCACTCAGTGCAAATCAGAGTAATCAATGGATGCCAGAAGGCTTGTGCAGATCTAGGTGTGGTTCTCTCAGATTCAAGGCTCCTCACTGATGACAGCCACAAGTTAGAAACTAGTCTGGGGATAAGCCTTCTTCTGATATCCATTGATTATTCTGGTTTGCACTGAGTGGCCCTACTGTATGGAGAGTTTTGCCTGTTTTAATATTAATTGTTAATATTGTCTTTCTTAATAATTTCATCTCTAGTTTTTCATAAATATATATTTCACATCTCAGTAATCAATTATAATTTAAAAACATTGCAATCTTGAAATATATATTTTCTATTAGTCAAAAAAAAACAACAATCCAATTCTGTTGTATTTAATATCCTTTCCCATTTAGTCTTTTTTTTTTCAAAGAAAGAATTCATAATATACAGTTTTTTTCTTTTTCTATAAATCCCACAAATCTATATTCTTTTTTATTTTAACCAAATTTACTTACACCACTTTAATCTTTCAATTGTTTACCAACACTGGCATTAAAGTCTTCTATAACAATTTTAAAGTGTTGTTTTGTTTGCTCAAAAACATTTTGTACATCATTATAAAAATCCTTTTCTCCATCACAATTACAATTTGTTGGGCATAAATCTGAATTATCTACGTTTGGTATTTTTTATTAATTTGAATGCCTAAGATTGCCACTCTATCTGATATACTATCAATCTCCATAATGTTAATCTTCCACTTTTTATTTATAAGGCATCCTATTTCACTTGTGCTTCCCACATTTGTGCTTTTGTATTTAAATAAATGTCTATTTTTTAAATTAATTTTTTCTTCATTTTATCTTCTTGCTTCACAAAGTATCATAATGTTCACTTTACATTACTAAACAGTTCTTTCAATTCTTGCAATCTTTCTTCCCTTATAAGTGATGATTTAAATGCCTAAATAAATGATTGTCATCAAAATGCAGCTTGGATTCATAATCAGAGAATTCTTAGCACCTTCTGCCTTCAGTTACCAATCACTGTCTTGGCTGGAGATTTTATAGCCTCCTAATAATAAGGCCATAATTTAATTTTGTTTGCCATGATTGCATATATATATATGATTACTAGATGGAGCTTTACCAATAACTCCTAACAAGCTTTGTTTACATAAACACTGAGAAAGATAGAATTCAATATCTCTTTAGTTGTCTTTCACCTCCAGACCATGGTTTTGAGCTAGTTTGCTCATGGATCATGTGAGCCATGTAGCTCAAAATCATGGTCTGGAGGTGGGAGACAATAAAAGAGATATTGAATTCTATCTCTTTTGGCATTTATGTAATCAAATCTTGTTAGGAGTTATTGGTAAAGCTCCATCTAGTGATCATAAAATGCAAGCTAAAAGCAAGTTACAAAATTTATAACTTGTTTTGTTTATCATATATATATATATAAAGTTCATCCACACACACATTGTTTCTACCACCAAGAAACTCAAATCCATATTTTATTTAAAAATTATTAGGCAACTTAGAAAAATAATCCTGGTGTTTCTTAGGTAAAAAGCCAATAAATCCTTTATGCTGACTAATGCATGTTGGCGAGTAGCTCATCTATGTTTGTGTACTATATAAATAATCATATAGTAATAACAGCTGCAATGACAAGAACATACAGAATGGATATTAAGTATGTGCCCTACTTAATTCTTCTAAGGTCTCAAATAGAAATCAATCTTCTTTCAATTACACAATTTTTTTTCTATGGTCTAAATAATAATATATATTGTTTAATGATCAGTTAAGATTACATTAACACTATCTAATACTTGCCACCAGATAATATTTCAGGAGTATACCTTAATTTAGTCTTAACATAATTAGAAAGATTTTAGTTTCAATAGGCTTTATTGGTTTATAAATGTACAAAAAAAGGAAGAAAAAAAAAGGAAAATAACAATTTTGATCAGGGCTTACCCTTCTCCTGATCGTTGCATCAGTTTATAACAATTTACATATATTAATGGGTACACTTTTCATCTCTTTTACCTCCCCCTTCCCTCCCCCCTTTCTTTCCTTTTTTTTTTAAAATCCTGGTGATCTACTTCTTTGGCGATGGTGAGTCTTTTTATAAATTAGAGCGAAGTAGCATTATTGACCAGGTGTCTGAAAAAATGTTAGGCAATGAAATTTTTTCATCCCTAGTGCGTATGATATCAATTTTGTTTCTAAAGGTGTTAGATTGTTTCATGTCCGGTTCATACATAAGTGTACATCTGGTACACCATAGTGAGTATAACACAAATGTGCTAGCGCGGATGAGTCCATAAATACCCTTTTCAAAGGAATTGAGAAGTGTTTGTATTCCGTAATCCTTGTTTTTAAAATTTTTTGGAATGTGATAATGAACAATATATCATTCTTAATTTATTATACTTGTAAATCACATACCACAGGAATTACTCTATATAAAATGGACCATGAAATTGATATGCAGACCAGATAAAAACTGCACAGCATTTACATAAATAAAAAATACAATTTATTTACAAATTTATAATAGCAAAGGGGTTAGTACAATTCTCTATTTCTCATATAGAGCAAATACACTCATTAGCAACTATTGGCTAATAATGGATTATTAAATTTAAATTAATCTTTCTAATTTTAATAAAATTCATTATTATCTACAATTACTACTTAATCTAATGAAATTTAAGTAACCAACAATGATATTTCTTTAATAGTCAAATATCTAAATTATCCTAATAAAAAACAAATAATAACAATTGTACTTGCAGTAAAGTATCCGATGTTTATTCTGATCAATTTTAAAATGTCAAATCTATAATCACAGATTAGAGTATAATTTTATGATCGAGCATTATTTTCTATTAAATAAATGACCTATGCTCTTAATACATGAAGGATATAATACTACATTTTGTTGACCCCCCCCCCCGCATTAATATAATTCATTCATTCAATTATCTTTGTCTCACAGTTGACATATATATTTATAATAAAATTTGTTTCTCATGTAATCCTCCAATATAAACTTTGGAAAACATATATGTAAATATCCTTATCCACTACTTAGATGAATACTAATTTAAAAAGATGACTTTTATGGTTCTTTCTTCCTTTTCTTAGCAATAACATAAACTTAATTCAAAGAGATAGTTAGCATCTGATCCAACCTCACATATACAAAATCAATTTTTCTTCACTTATCATAACATCATATATTTCGTATATACACCTGGGTCTCATTTTATGCAGATTATTTTAATGCGATTTTGAAGTTATGCAATTCATATTTCTTTTTAATATCTATCACATTTCACTATATTTATTAGATATCAAGAAATTTAAATTATTAATAACTTATTTTGACTTGAGAATACTTTTTTTTTTTTCAAAAATATAATGTTATATTAGCAGCTAACGTGAATATGGCCTGAAGCTTAGCTTCTATGTAAATAACCTACTTATACTAATGAGTAAATAATAATAATAGATTTATATGTACATATAAAAATATCACAATAAATTTTGAAAAATTTTAAACTTTTAAAACGTATTTTGTTAGATATTAACAGAAATAAATATTTTTTTCAATTTTTAAAATAAATAATAATGAAGATTTTATTGATTTTATAAACTGAAAATAATCTTTCTAATGATAATGTATAATTTTTTTGTTTTGATTGCGATCTCATTTTTTTAATATGGAAACAAAAAACCATTAACACAGCTCAAGACTGAAAAGTGGCACTAGTACATCACATCACGAATCTGATGTCTTACTAGTTCGCAAATGAATGCATATTATCAAACAGTGGTAATGATTAAAATATGTATAAAAAAATGAAAAATTAAATACTGTAGTTAATAAAAAAAGTTTGTCTTGTATTAATTTTTTTCAAATATTTGAAATTTTTTATTAGTCATACTTTATTTCCTTTTTTTTTTTAATGTGAATTTTAAAGTAATTTTTTCCTTGTTGCTTTGCTTTTATGCGACTTCTGAAAATTACTGGAACATATCCTCTATTTTTCAACATAAGTTACATTTATTTTATGCGATTTCTTTTGTGCGTGTTTTCCGAGGAATCTATCTATCGCATAAAATAAGACCCAGGTGTACTTAACTATATAAATTAATGACCTGAATAACTGTATTTATTCTATAAGTTTAAAGCTACATGGATCTCACATATAAGATGTTCTCAATCATATTTAAAATTAATGAACTTATCTATTTAACTTAAAATTATGGTGATCATAACATTTAACATATACCAAAACAATTCCACTTGTATGCGCACACATTGTATTTATTATTTTTATTATGGCTATTTTATTCAAATTTTAATATTTAACAAAATTTCTTCTCTTTATTTTAATAAAACATAGATTTTCTTTCTTTTTATACTCATCTATATATTCAAGAGGAAATGTCTTTTTCTTTTTAAATGTACATTCTCCATACTCAATAAACTTTAAACTAATTCTGTCAAGAAGTGAATTTTTGCTTTTTATATTCTTAAAAAAATAAAAGAAATTAAAAATTAATATAAATTAAATGGCAATTTTAATTGCTTCTTTTAATTTTGTTTAAAAGAATACACCAATAAATAATTTGCTTCCCCTCTCATCATTCAATTAATTTATAATAAATATATAGTTTAAAAATAATAGTCAAGTATAATATATGTATTCAGATTCAAAAGTTTTCAAAATAACATTCTTAATATGTTTAATTACAAACAATTTTTTTTAAAATAACTATATCACTTATATATATAACCATGGCAGAATATTTTTTAGCAAGAGTTCCTACCATAGTTTATTGTGAGGCTTCATAATTATGGCTGATATTTTGAAGACATGTTTATATGCAATTTCTTTTTTTCTCATATATCATAGCAATGGCAGGGATGCGAACCCACAACCGTCTGCAACCAACTACTTGCTTGCAAGGCGGTTGCGATGACCTCATGGCTAACAACGCTTAACTATATGCAATTTATTTTAGCATTATTTTTATTTCCGGGAACAAAGATAAAATGTCTTGTGTAAGCATCCTTGATAGGATGGAATTTTCTTCCTCTAGTTTATAATTTTTTTAATATAAGTTGTTACATAAATACATACACGGTCAACTTCACATTTTCTTAGTTGAACTATGAGTCGGAATTTCTTTAAAATAGCATTTTAAGTTATCAAATATTGGATCCATGGTAAACTTCATGCAATTAGTAGTTTTTCTTCTTTAGCCATTAAATGTCATTCAGCTTTAAAAAACAGTCATAACTGCATTGGTGGCCGAGAGGTAGCGCGACTGCCTTGCACTTGCAGGCAGTTTCCCGGGTTGCCGATGCTATGACACTTAAAAATAATAATAATAATTGCAGAATTAAGAAAGAATTTGTGAAGAAAAACCTGCTTATGCATAACTGATTAATTTCTATTTTTCATAACAGATATTTCAATTACATTTAATTACAAGAAAATATTGTAATCCCCAAATTGATTACATTTAAAACTTGGAATAAGTTACATTATATCTATTTAATTATGGCTTGTTTTCTTATTCTATTGTCTCCAAACATAAAAATACAACCTTAATTTAAACTAAAATATAGATGTTTTAATTAAACTTTACTTTTAAGATTTATTTTCTTTAGTCTATCTTAATTACATCGTCTTTGAAGTAAACACACATAACAACATAAATTTCATCATACATTCTTTTAAATACTTTTTTTTTTAAAAAAAAATTTCAATTCCTGATAAGAAAAAATAGCTACATTATTTTATTCTATTATAAAATATTTTTATTTAGTTCTTTTTTTAAAAAAAATTTAACTCTATATTTTACTAATAGAACCTATTACATTATTTCTAAAAAATTATTATAAAATATTGTTTTAATAATATCTTTAATAAAGAATTACAATGCTACATTTTATTATCTAAAATTACTATTGACTAGCTCTTCTCCTTACATAAGACCACATGGATGTTCATAAAATAATAACATATTATCTATTTCAACATATACCGATTTTGTTTTTACTAAATTAAATAGGCTATTTTCATGTTCAATTTGTTTTATTATAAATATATATGTCAAACAGGACATTGACTTTAAAAATGATGTTTAATATGTAAAATATAATAATATACTTTAAGTTCTGGACAATATTCTATCAATGGAGTAGTGCATGCATAGTATATTTGTATGTTTTACTTTTACAAGTGGCTCATTGAGAGCATCTGATATTAACTTGGATCTTTTACTCTTTGTTTGGTAATAGATAGATATCTATTTATCAACAATACTGCATAAATTGACTATATTAATTAATGGCGGACCAACTTCGTAAGGAAAAAATCGTGTTTCAGTTTATGATTTGAAAACCATTTTAAGATTCACTCAGCCTGTCTCAAACCAAGGCATGGCAGGTGGTTGCATTTCCAGCTATGTATTGGAGACTTTGTTTGTTTAAAGATTTTTTATAATAAATCTTTGTTTACATATAGGAATTCAATTATAAATTATATCCTTTTCTGAGCTAATGTAATAGATGACAGACTGTTCATAAACACATATGCAGAAAAAGTAGATTTTTAAATATTCAGCTTTGATATTGTCTAACATACTTTCTATATATATATATTATGAATAATTGATATACATGATGTAGTGAAAGCACTCTGGTAATAATAGAGTCGAATATTTGAAAGTCTACCTTTTCTGCATATGTGCTTGTTAAAGCTGTTTATTATATAGAACTTTAATACATTGGAATATGGTATTTTCATGACAATATTAATTAATATTCATCTTTTTTCTTTTTTTAGAATGGAAATGTTTGAAAAGACTTAACAAAAATGGATTATACTACTATGCATACTCAAAAATAATATGAATTAGAAGTAAGTTTTGCATTTAAACTTTCTTATTATTAACATGATGTTAACAATGATCATATTTTATCCATATATATTTTGTGATCTATATTTAAATCTTTTCTTTATATTTCAATATTTATCAGTCACACTACTATAGATAACAAATCTTATCTTATTTCACATTGTAAATTTATACATATTTTTCATCAACTTTTAACATTACTTTATAAATATTGCCTAAGAAAAATGGCTCCAAATTTAAACCTATATTCAATTATATATATTGTAATGCTAGTGAGATATATGTACAAAATTACATATATCTTGCATTACATGTTTTATAATTTATATATATATATATATATGATTAATTAAGTAGACTTTAAAATGCAGTTTTGTAAAATAAAAAGATTGTGTATATTTTGTTTTTAAAATAAAATAAAACTATTTATCAAAAAAGCAAATGGGAAGAAGAATTAGGAGCAAGATTTAAAACTTTTTTTTTCTCTCTCTTTTTAAAGAAAACTCCTTTTATAAAGTAAAATAAGTAAATATGTAAATTTAGAATAAAATTAGTCTGCAAAAATAAATGTTAGTGAAACTTTCAAAAATGTAATTAGTTTACATGATTTCTGATTGATAATGATATTGAAATTATATTAATTAAAAAACTATGTAAACTATTGATCAGATAATAGATTAATGTAGGCAAAAGATTAGATTAAAGCAAATGTACAAATAATTAATTAAGAAAAAAACAGTTTTAAGTTGTGATCAAAATTAAAAACTATGATAAGAAATTAAAAATAATGAGAGAAAAAGATATATAAAGTCACTATGGCCTATTGTTATTTAGTCTGCTATGAAATCTATAAATCAGTCTGGTCTGCAATCTATAAATCAGTCTGTTCTGCAATCTATAAATTAGTCAACTCTGCAATCAGTCAATCAATCTAGTCAGATTTGTTATATACAGTCAGGATTGCTATTAGTGTTATAATACAGAGTTTGCATTGCTATTATTCTGGAGTTCAGATTCTTTTTAAAGAATGCATGCAGATATTCAGAAATTTTACTGCAGTAGTAAATCAGTCATTACTGCTGTGGTCAACATTAATGCAGAACCACAGAAACCATAGAAATGTCCAATAGGGTTTCATGTTCCAAGCTCTCAGCCATCAACTATCCTACCTGAATCAATACCCAGAACCAATGCCAAGATTGTGAAGTAAAAGCTGCTGCATTCTTTTTCTCTCTCCCATTGTTCAACAGAAACCTGAAAAGAAAGCTACGAAGCCATCGATGGAAACAAAAGGCCAATCACTTGGAAAATTCATACAAATGAAAACCTAGGTAAAGATACTTTTAAATAATGGTCTATAGCCACTTTATATTTATTTTAAATGAACTTTAATTATTGAAGGACTATCATAATTTTAGCCTGAAAGTAATCATTTATATTTTTGTTATTTTATTTTATATAAGATATATATGTGCATAAATAAATATTAATGTTTGTTTAAGTATTATTTGGTCTATTCTCTCTCTCTCTCTCTCTCTCTCTTGTTACTGCATCACTAGTAATTTAAGAGTATAGTCTGCGGATCCTTATTATGAGCTAGCTATGGATATTTTAAGCACTGGATTGTGTGCCTGTCATCTGAAACATGCTGACTATATAATCTATGGTTGGCTGGGACTTAATATTGATCCTAAAAACAAATAAATTGCTTTGGATGGCAGGAGATTGAATCCAGCAGTCAACATGAGCCATGGCCTGGAAATGAGATCATGTTATGATTTGCATAGGTTGATCTGACTGTGGCTATTGTTGATGGCTATGCTATCAATGGTACTCTCCCCTCAGCTTGAAGGACTAGTTCATTGCCACAGGGCTACAAAAGTTATTCCAAAAATTATTTTAAATGAATATAAAGGTAAATGAAATTACCACCTTCAATAGACCTGGTTCAATATAAAAAGTTATTTATACTGAAGGAATTAAGTTTTTTGTGCTAGTTTGTTATTAAATGAAAATTTTCTTTTAAAAAAACCAATGATATTAATAAACCTTTGTGAGAAACAAGGAATTCATCATCATTAATTCTTTAATAGCTCGAAACACGAATTTGCATTGTCACCTTTAGATTGCTCTAACTCATCCATTTTATGAGCTACAATGATAAATTTATACTCGATTTTAAGCTTAGAGCAAGGCCTGTAAAATGCTGCCCTCTCTCGAATTATTTTACAAGTAAAAAATCAATACTAGAAGTGTTTTAAGTTACAAAAGAAGAAGGCCAGTTCTGATTGGTTGGATAATCTATTCTCAATCTATTCTCAATTCTTATTGGCTGATGATTTCAATAAATATTTTTTCACCGCTTAAAATGAAATATATGTTTTAGAGTGTTTTTTTTATTATTTTTCATGCATATTATAAATAATTTTTATAAAATCTAATATTTCTAATAAAAATATAGTTATTTTACAAAAGTAGTAAGGTTTTATTAAAAAATTGTATACTTTACACGATTGTAAATTGAAAAAGAAACCAGCCATAGCAACAATTTTGACATCTTGTCAAGAGTTGAGATTGCTCCAAGCTGTTTATTTGATTTTCAAACAAAGATTAATGTTTTAGAATATTTTTCTGGCATTATAATGTATTTTTGGTGTATTTTTTTAATAATATGCTGAAAGTATAATTATTTTGAGAAAGACGTTAAGATTTTTCCTAAAAAATTCTTAAAAAATTCGTAACGTGAAATCTGGGAGGGATTTAAATGACATTTACAATGCTTCTAATTTGCTCCTAATGTTTTCTTTGATTTTTCCGCTTTTGAACATTTCTATAAAATACAAATAAAAATATATTTTTGAAATAACTTTCATTTACTTTCCTAACATTACAAATAATTAATATACTTTTTGAAAATGAAACTAAAATTAATATATATTAAAGGATGAAAATATTTCTATCAAAGAGTTTATCACTTGACCAATTAAAAGTTTCAGAGTTTTACTTCACTTGTCCAATAATAAAAATGATCCACGAAAGTGTTAATATATACTATTGTCATGAGCATATACTTTCATTAACTATTCTGATGATTAATTAAAAAACATTTATTATGTGACATAAATATTATATAATCCAGTAATGGAATCTATTAATAAGAATGTTAGAATTTTTAAACTGGTAACTTTTTAATAATGGATTATTGTAATCATAACGTTTGTTCCCGATACTTTACATGAATGCTCACAATCCATGATTAGTATCAAATGCTATATACCATATGCTTTCAAAGACACAATTATAAAAAACAGGAATTTTGAACATGTGACTATACACTACATTTTGCATATAATATGGTATAAATTACAGAATTAAAAGTTAAAATTAATGCAGAAGTAATAAAAAAACCCTAGCAAGCTATATGTAAACTATCAGCAACATAAATGCAGATTGAAACCATCTATACTTAAGCTTTGATGATCATATATGAGAATACCATTTACTGATGTGTCTGCATGTAGAGCACAATTTATATGTACTAATGTAATTTCAAGACAATTATAAGCTGGGGGTCTTCTGTACTTCCACATTACTTTCATCTATATTCAAGCTATCAAAAAGTTATATTTAGATTTGAAGATTGTGTAATATACATATCAAGTGATCAATAAAAATTATTAACAAAAAAAAATTTGTAAATAAAACACAAATCAACATATATATATATAGTATAGACATTAACATTAATAAATATAAATTAAATCTGGTTTTAATACTTCTGAATTTTTATTATTTAATAAAGTAAATTTATAATATAAAAATTATGTATTAAAATATTTGATAAAAGCCGAATCCAATTTTAAAAATAAATAAAAATTAAAATAATATATATTAAGACTATATATAACCATAAGACAATGCGCCTCGTCTTAAGGTTATAGCCTTAATATATATTATTACTTTACATAACGAGTATGCAATGCGCTTTACAAATTTAATTATTACAAAAATTAAAATAATATATTAATTTTAACATTATTTTTAAAAATTATGTATTTTATGGAATTGAGAAGCCCATGATTGGTTATTGCGTATATATGTGTAATTTCACATTGTGAATTAAACATTTCACCAGGAAAAGGGGAAATGATCTAATAATTGCATTGGGAAATCAAATATGTATATCAACTACTTTAAAATAAAATTCAAATGGTCTTAGGGATGTGCATGCAGATATATATGTATAATAAAGATTAAATTATCATTTTAATTATATACACATTCTTAGAGAGAAGCATCATTTATATTTAACAGCTATCTATCATCTAGACATGACAATTATTGTCTTTATAACCAGGTTATGGAATTCAATATAAACAATGCTGTCAGAGTATGAAAATGCAAGTTCATTATGTTAATCAGTCACAGACAACATATAGAAAAAAAAAAAAATTAAGAACAAGAGCTGAAATTATATTTTAAGTACAAAATATTTGTCCATCTATAACAATATTCACTGCATTTAAAATTATTAATACTAAAAAAATAAAACAAAAAGTTAAACACTTATCTCAATTTGCCCCAATCTTTTCATTAAATAAATCTATCAATCAATACATATTTAACATTCAAATTGTTATTGGTTAAATTTAAAAAATAATTTTAAAAATAGGAGTATATCTATAAAAGGAGATATATATATAAGCAAATAATATAGTTAAATAAATATAAAAAAAATTTTTGTTTTTTAATTTCTTTTTAATTTATTTGTTAATTTGCAAAGTAAAGATAAAATTAAAAGATTAAAAATCTTTAGAAAAAAATTGCAATAAAAATGTTTAAACATTTAACAATTATTTCTTTTTAGAATAAAAGAGAAAGAAGTTAACAATCCAGATAAACAATTTCAAATATATATATACGAACATATGTATAATATATAGGGGGTTTGAACTCAGACTTTCACACGACCCTCAACTATTCACGCTATCTCATACTGCAGAGTCGCCTGATCACACACATATGTATAATATATTCTTTACATATGTTCATGAACATAATTTTCAATAAAAAATTATATTTATTATAAGTTGTTAAATATATATAAATTTAAAAATAATATATATATTGAAGCAAAAAGCTCTCCCACATACATGTAAAAAAGAAAAGTAACAGTATGTGTACAGAGATAGATTTATGCTATTTAAAAAAACGAAAAAATATCACAAACAAATGTGTAAAATGAAAAAATAGATTATTTTGTATCATTCTAATAAAAAATCAATGTTCAAATTATTTAATTTATTTTACAAAAAAATTTATAATTTGTAGAAATGTGAAAAGGTTTTTGAAATCTAATAAAATGTAGTCAGGCGTTGTTAGCTGAGAGATCACCGCAGCTGCCTTACAAGCAGTAGTTGGTTGCAGACGGTTGTGGGTTCGCGTCCCGGCCGATGCTATGACATACGGAAAAAAAAAAATCTAATAAAATGTAAATTAATTTTATTTTATGAATTAAAAAAAGAAAGCAACTATTATATTGAATAAGTTTATGAGTACTTTTATTAATTAAAAAGTAATTTTTCCTTTATCTTGTTTAGTTGTTATATCTGTCTGTACAACTCTTATCATATAATTATGAATACTGAAACATATATTAACTCAGCAGCTTCAAAAATAGTTCCGTTGCTAATAGGATTCTCTTAACATTAACCATTTTTTTGTTTATTCTGAGATTTTGTTGGGCCGGAAGTTAAGAAATTCAATTTGCATCTTTAGCCCTCTATTGACAGATTTTGCTAACTTTTTTTTTGTATTTTAAAATCCACATTTTTTTTTTAATATTTTAATTTCAAAAATTCTGAAGATGATAGGATAATCAAAGAAGTGGGAATTTCAAAATATCATAAATTCCATAAAGATAACTTATTGGATTCTTGGTAGTCTCAAACTTTGTGATAACTTTGCAATATTGCTCTAAGACAATATTTTGATAACTAAAAACTTAATTTTTGGAAAGTTTATCATTAATTTTGCATAATAGTTGTATGATAATTATTAGGGATCAAGGATATATATTATTTCATATTTATTTTTTACAAAAGTGTTTCAATTTTAAATATAAAATATCATATTTTTCTGAGTAATGTTATTATGGAAATTACAGTGACATATATATACAATCAATGAAAATGTCATGACTAACAGTCTGTTAGAATATATAACAATATCATAAAAATTATTAAAAATTTTAAACATTTAAAGCATAAGTTGATAGATTTACTAGATATTCATTGAAATTTTAAAAACATACATCTAACAAATAAGATTTCATTCATTTTGCAAATTCAACTGCTCCACCTGAAGTTGAATAATGAAACAATGCTTTGTTTTGATTTAAAAATCTAACTTTTAAAATAATTCCGAAAATCAAATGTGATTTTTTTTTTTAGAAATTTAACAACTAGATAAAAATATCTATCAAATGAAGTAAAATTTATTATGATATATCATACCATTTACAACTCTCTTAAACACTTTAGCAATACTATTTTTTTATATCAAAACTTTATTTTTACAGTTTCAACCATTCTGCAGTCATCATCAGAGCTACAATATCCACATATATAATTATACAACTAATAAAATTTATACGCATATTTATATACATAATTAATTATTCAAATAAAACATATATTTTAACCTGACCATTATAAATAATCACTTCCCATTTTATTACTTTACTCTTAATTAATTTTATCCACATTTTATATTACTTTTATTTTTAAATTATTTATTATAATTTTAATTTTAAAAAATAACTTTTTATGCTACTATTTAATACATATTATTGTCTTTTTACTTATATTTTTAATTAACTTCTAACCTTTTATTATTTTTATTAAATATTTTATAATTATCTATTAACTTTTTCCACATTACAAATTACCTTTTTACATTATAAAACTACTCACCTCTTTAAAATAGAGATCAATACATAAGAAAAGAAAGAAGAAAATTATTCTGATATATAATAATGGTTTAATATTAAAATGAAAGAGGAAAGCATATAGTAAGTGAGAGCAAAAAAAACTGAGAGAGTATAGGAAAGTTAAAACTTTTAATCATAAAAAGTGCCTACAGAAACACTCCTGTGATAAATGTCATATTAATTATGTATTATTACAATTCCACAAAATTATGACCACTGCTTTCTTGAAGTTCAAACGTATACGTATATAGATCAGAAACCCATTAACTGTTGCTTAGCCAATATCTATATATCAATGAAACCAATCATTACCTATGTTATGGAAAGGAAAAGTTGTTAAGTCACTTGTATATCAAAGAAGCAGTTGTCACCAATGTATCTGCATATACAGAAAGAGAAAGCCAATTCTCCTTAACAATGAAATACAGAATGAGCTATAATATATTTTATTTAAATTCTTTAACAGGAAGATACAGCTTAAGGATATTGTTGGGAAAATAATTTTGTTTATCTGACATGAAATAAAGAGTTTTTTTTTTTTTGTTAAGGCAAATTAATACAGAGTGTATACATAAAACCATGTTACATATGGACTGGTTGTACACAAGGTTTGGCTGCTACCCTACATCTTTAACCAAAGTTTTATATGATATCAAACTATGTGCAATCTTGAGCATTGATATTGGGCTTGACATATTTTGGTTGGATATAACAAGTTTCCGCAGCTATGCCATGATGTCAAGTAAAAGGCATAAACGATCATCTAATTTTTGCATAATTTCATGATATATATTGATTAGTTACCACAATTTTGAGTAACTTCCCATAATCCTTCAGACAAAGTAGTCTTGATTCTTCATATTAAACCTGACATCTTATGAATGTATAACACAAGGTACAACAGCTACTTCACCTTATTCTTAAAAAGAGTTGTAGTCTAACGGTCTTAGCTTGAGTTGTGAGTTATTTTTGCAAGAATGCAAATATGTATAAATCAATCTGCAAATGCTAATGGATTTAGAACAAAATACAGAAACTGAAAAGAAAACTGTCCTGCTGAATACGTTTAAAAGAAATTGTTAAAGGTGGTTATTTGTCTCAAGATATTCATTAATAGTTTGCATTGAGAAAAATGACTGTAATCAGAAAATCAAGGAAGAATATTTTATCACTAGCAACAGACGCAACACTTGCTTTGATATTTCTAAGCATTGGACAAATTAAACAATTTACATATAATTTGCATATTATCATCTACACCTACTCTGCATTATTATTGTTATAGCTATGAATATGAGGCAACCTTCCTCAAAAGCGCTCAGCTTTTACTTGTTTATTTATTACTTTATAAAAGTACTTGATAGGGCTTCTCCTGCCAGCGCCTCAGCACGCTTGTAATTTTATTATAGTAATCATATATATAAACATTTTTAAATCTAGAAGTTTTTTTTTAATAATTCATTATCGCAGAGCTTTTAAAATTAATCAAGTTATATTATATTAAACTAAATTAAATCATGTAGACTATTATAAGTTTAAATCTAAAATATTATATCTATAATTGTGGGACCACATACATGATAAAATAACGAAATACTCTTAAATGTTACAAATAATAATCGCTACCAGAACTGGAATAGTTAAAGTTTATATTTATTATATAAAATACATGTATCTACATATATAATTTATGTTCATATCTAGCCTTTTAAAACTGTATAAGCATTTATTTTCAATGGATTGTTTTGTTTCTACATATTTCAAAAAAGGCTAGATTATATATTTATTAAATTAGTGCAGTGACATTTATATCTTTATATGCAATCTATTAATAACCTATCACTTAGTAATTTAAATTTTATTATTTTATTTCATCATCATCAATAGTAGTCTGTCCAATAGACAGGTCCAGAGAGTAGTCACTATATCAGTTCATCCATTCTTCCATTCCATTCTCTTCCTTGCCCACTTCCTCAATTCCACATAACCCCTTCCATCTCGTATATCATCCAATAATGTCAATCTCTTCCGTCCTTTCTTTTTATTTCCACTCACCATTCCTTCCAAAACATCTTTCATTAAACTATAATCTTTTCTTAGTATATGTCCAATCCAGTTTCTCTTTCTCTCTTTGATACTTTCAATCAATCTTCTTTCCTCATTAACTCTTTTCAAAACTTCTTCATTTGTTATTTTATTCACCCAACTGATTTTTTCCATTTTTCTCCATGTCCACATCTCAAAAGCTTCCAGTCGTTTCTTAATTCTATTACTCAATGTCCATGTCTCACAACCATACATTAATACACTCCACACATAACATTTAATTAATCTTTTCCTTAATTCTCTTTCCATAGGTCCACAGAATATCTTCTTTCTTTTTACAAATGTCACCTTTGCCAATGCTATTCTTCTTTTAACTTCATCTTCACTTCTTCCATCCTCACTCAACCAACAACCCAAATATCTAAATCCCTTCACCTGCTGCACCATGTCATCATGGATTCCAATTTGCAGTCTTTTTGCATCTCTCCCTATCCATAAACACTTAGTCTTTTCAATATTAATCTTCATTCCATATGCCATACATCCTTCTTCCAATTTATTCAACATATTCTGAAGATCCTTTTCTTCCTCAGCAATAAGAGCCATATCATCTGCAAATCTTATACACTTTATTACTCTCCCTCCAACATTTGCTCCTCCACAGTCCAAATAATTATTTATCATATCTTCTAAATAAATATTAAACAAAACAGGTGACATACTACATCCTTGCCTAACTCCACTTTCTATATTCACTTCATCAGTCTCATTACATCCAAATCTAACTCTTATTCTTTGCCCATTATACATATTCCATATCAATCGTCTTTCTTTCCAGAATACTCCTTTATCTCTTAAGATAGACATCAGTTTATTCCAGCTTACTCTATCAAATGCCTTTTCTAAATCTACAAAACATATACCAATTCCTTTATCTCTTTCAATATATCTTTCTGCAATTGTCCTAACAATACCAATAGCATCTCTTGTGCTTTTCCCTTTCCGAAAACCAAACTGTTCTTCAGCAATATAATAGTCAACCTTCCCATAAATCCTTTGAGTTAAAATCCTCAATAACACCTTAGAAACATGAGACAATACACTTATTGTCCTATACTCTTCACATTTAACAGCTTTCTTCTTTTTAGCAATTGGAATCACTATAGTTCTTAAAAAATCTTCAGGCCAAACTCCACTATTATATATCAAATTGCAAAGTCCAACTATTTCCTTCATAGTAAATTCTCCCATTTCTCTCAAAAATTCTATAGGTACTGCATCAAATCCAATAGCCTTACCATTCTTCATTTGTGCGATTGCCTTTCTTACTTCATCTGGCAGTATGTCCATACCTCTATCATCCATTGCAACATCTTCTTCATTTTCAAGTTCATAACTAATTAAATTATTTCCTCTACTAAACAGATACCGAATATATTCTTCCCATCTTTTTAATATATCATTACTATCGGTTAACCTTCTTCCATTCTTATCCGCAATCTCACTTGCTACCCATGTCTTTTTCTCCCAAGAAATACTTTGTATTCTATCAAATGCTAGATCATATCTTTTCATCTGTTGAAACCTTTCTATCTCTTTACATTCTTGCTCCAACCACTTTTCTTTTGCTAAATCTGTTTCTCTTCTTAATTCATTATTAAATTTCCTATATTCCTTTTGCCCTTCCTCAGTATTTACATTCTTCCACCATCTCCGCACTTCCATCTTTTCCAACATACCTTCAGTTATCCAAGGTCTTTTAGCTTTTCTCGCATGAATAATACCTATTTCATTTTTTGCTATTTTCAAGAATCCCTCTTTAATTCTATTCCAACACTCATCAGAGCTATTAATATAGTTCCCATCCTGAACAATTCTTTTAAATTCATTTTCACATATTAAACCAAATTTTCCTTTTTCCATTTGTCTCAATTTATCCAAGTCCCATCTTGTGTATCTTTTCCCTCTTTTAATTCTTTTTAAACTTAACTTTAATTTAGCCATCACCAAATTATGATCCGAATCTATATCAGCACCTGGCAAAGCATGTGAACCCTTAACAGCATTCTTATATCTATTCTGAATCAGTATATAATCAATTTGATAACGTTCTTTGTTACCTGGAGCTTTCCATGTATACAATCTTCTAATATGATTTTTAAAGCAAGTATTTGCCCCCCCCCCCCCCCCCCCCCCCCCCCCCCCCCCCCCCCCCCCCCCCCCCCCCCCCCCCCCCCCCCCCCCCCCCCCCCCCCCCCCCCCCCCCCCCCCGCCCTCCCCCCCCCCCCCCCCCCCCCCCCCCCCCCCCCCCCCCCCCCCCCCCCCCCCCCCCCCCCCCCCCCCCCCCCCCCCCCCCCCCCCCCCGCTTCGCAGCTAACCTTCATATCTGAAGGCCATGCCCCTATCCGCAACCCAATAAATTTATATTTTATTTTTAAATTATATATTTATAATTTCATATATATATTAATTCTAATATTCTCACTGATAAATAATGAATTTATAATATGATTTCCAGGAACTTCCGTGCAATAAAAATATAATTGCTAAATAGCTGACATTTCAGTACAATATCAAGTACATTCCTCAGAGCTTCTTCTTTCTCAAATTATAAAAATACTATGAACATATATATATATATTCATCGTTATCTTACTTATATGAAGCTATGCATTTCAGAATAATAAGGGAATATAACTGTGTGGTTTCTATATAATTTTCTATGACCATTATAGTGATTTTATAATATTACCAGAAGTTTACTGACAAAAGATTCTTAAATGATAAGCATAAATAATGTCCATATTCTTATATATATACACAACATTTAATGAAATTAGTGAAATTAGTTGCTAACAATAACTGATGATTCAAACTCGAGGCTATTATTAATTAATTATTTTATATGTGTGTATCTTAGTGAGTGTGTGTGAGTATAATGTGTTTCAAGAGAAATGACAAAAAATATAAAGTTAAAGCAGCATGGTAGGCATATGATTAATAAGAAAGATTTTTGATCCCATTATCAAAGAAGTGTATTATGTAAATTATCTCATTTCCATTTTCATGTAGAGGATTTAAATACCATCCTATTATAATACTTTTTACTGAGTATATACTGAGGGTTTTAGAATTAAAATGTGGTTAATTGTTATCTTTCATATTTGACATTTACATTTAAGGCATAAAGTGTAACTACATTTAAATACATTATATATATATAATAATAATCAATGTAAACACATTTTTCATGTTTCATAAGAAAATATTATTTTTAACAAAAATTCATATGCTTTCAACTATGGTAACTTTAAGAAACGGTTTCTCTCCCTCTCCCTTTTTTATTTTCCCAAATTAATTTTACAAACAAGTTTTTTTTTTTTTAGTTTTTGTATAGAAATATTTATTTGAGAAGGTGTGCAACAAAATCTACTCACCCACTCAAACAAAATTTAACACTTTATTTACCAAAGTTTTAGAATTAAAATGAAAATGCTATTAATATTATATTCGACTCTTTCATTTTAATTCTAAAACTTTGGTAAATAAAGTGTTAAATTCTGTTTGAGTGGGTGAGTAGATTTTGTTGCACACGTTCTCAAATAAATATTTCTATACAAAAACTAAAAAAAACAACAACTTGTTTGTAAAATTAATTTGGGAAAATAAAAAAAGGATAAGGGAGAGAAACAGTTTCTTAAAGTTACCAAATCAGCAATAGAATTGTTAACTAAGTTTCAATTATAAATACAGAAGTTCAAAATAGGTTTGTAGTTTCTGTGTTTTTTCTTTTTCTATTTCCAATCATTATATATATATTTTTTCTATGCTTTTTAAAATACAAGCATTAATAATGATTTTAAGGCAGATGTTTAATTATGCTGTTTAATAGTAAACATTTTATAAAAGGTTGGATTAAAATAATTATGTTGATAAATCATATAAAAAGCTATTAATAAAAAGAATTAGTCAATCTGTTTACATTGTGGTGAAAACCATTGAAACACAGATATATTTGAAAGTTGAAAATAAAAGCATAAGAAATAAAAGTATTTGATAGTTTTGCACTTTGTATGTATATATAAAATAAATATTAATCAAATAGCTTGCTGAGAAAAGTATTGTAGTCAATCTTGGGCTAAATGTTATTACATGGAAAAAAATAAAGTTATTCATCCTGCGTAATACAGCATGAAAAAATTGCTTCATTCTGGCTCTGTCATACCAGAATACTTATATATGTCTTACTCACTTTGCTTTCAAATATTGGATTAGTGCAGATTCCTTTCTTATCACAATCAGATTGAGCATTTATTGCCACTAACATAGATAGATAGATAGATGGATGGATGTATGTATGTATGTATGGATGGATGGATGGATGGATGGATGGATGGATAGATAGATAGATAGATAGATAGATAGATAGATAGATAGATAGATAGATAGATAGATAGATAGATAGATAGATAGATAGATAGATAGATAGATAGATAGATAGATAGATAGATAGATAGACAGACAGACAGACAGACAGACAGACAGACAGACAGACAGACAGACAGACAGATAGATAGATAGATAGTGCACAACCAATGGCAAGAGCAGGCAATAAGAAATAATACTCACTGAAACTGAATGTTTCTATTAAGGTTGGAGATCTGACAATAAATAGTCAGCCTTTTTGAAAATAAAGTAAAAAATGACTGTCAAATCTATTAAAACAGAATTAATTCTCCATATACAATTGAAGAAAACTCCTGCTATCCTGAACAGCAGTGATCATTCTCCAGACTATAGTTTTTAACTAATAATTGATGGAGTGAGGCAAACTCCTGTTTTAGGAACAGAATCTGCCACATTCAAAGCCAACTTGAGGCATGCTGTAAATACATCGGGAAGAGGCACCTACCTATTCATGAGACAGGCTGTCAAGTACAGCTAGAAGTGGGTTGAGAAATCTATAATGGCACAAACAGTGTCTTCATCAACAGTTCACATCAGAACTAGTAGCTGTATTCCACTACACAGTACCAGGCAAAGTATCAGCATCATTACTGATATCAGTAAATAGTGTAAATACGTGTGTGTATAAATACATTTGTTTGTATTTACGAGTCAGTGATTATTAAATCTCATTTATACTTCCCAAATAAACAATAGATTTGATGCACTTTGACAAAATAAAATAATTTTTTTTTTCCATGACTGGAAAAAAAGGTTAAATCTTACTCCGTGGGTCATTAGAGTATGTCATCATTCAAAAAAAATTGATTGCAAACATTATTTGGGTATCAATAAAATTTTGTAAAATCAGTCAAGAGTGGTTACTCTTAGATTAAGAACAGCAACTCCCCCTAGTGGGTTGATAGATTGTGTACTTATCAGAAATTGACATACAAGCAAAGAGTAGCTCATCATATAAACATTAAAACATCATTCTGAGTGGTGACTCACATAAAGTATGATATAAAAGGGAAAAAATAACAGAATGGCTAATATTGGCTCAATAGAAGCATTCAATCCAGATTGCCCAGAGAATGGTCCAAGCTATAAAGATAGAATAATCTTATATTTACAGGCTATCAACTCAAAAGGCCTAAGTTGAAATTAGCCATACTTATTTTAATAATCAGACTCCAGACTTAAGAGGTTTTTAAATCACAAACAATTTCAGAAATACTGATCTAGACTTTTACAAGGCATTATCTCTATTTAATTTATTTCTAAACCCCTTACAAGAATACAGTGGTATTATTTCAATCTTTGTGTCCAATGGGAAAGGCAAAAAGCTAGAGATTTTGCTATTAGAATTCATTCATTAGCAACACTAAAAGAATCATTAGCTAGTCAAGAAAAGCTATTGGAAAAAATAAATGATAATATTCAAAATATTGAGCAGAACATTGGTTCAGTCAAGCACTCAACTGACAGCTCAAATAAATCAATAACAATGAGTAAAAAACATTGTTACAGATATAATGAACTGATTCATGTGCACACAGAATGTCCACAATACTATACTGTATTTACATATTGCAATCATGTAGATCACACAAGAACTGCTTGTTTAAAAATGAAACAACAAATAGCTGATGACAGAATGGGTGAGTCCATATCAAAAAGCAAAAAAAAAAGGCAATTCAAAGTCAATAAAATAAATTGCCTGCATAAAAAATGTGAGAAATAGTGACTTTGTCTTCAAATATGAAGTTATTATTAATGATATGTCTGCCACAATGCAACTGAAACAGGATCAGCAGCATCCATAATGTCAAACAACACCTGGTCTATCATTAATAAAAGTAATTAATTTTAAATGTATCCTAGCAGAAAATCAATAACTGGTTACCAGGACAATCAAATAACAGTCTCAGGACAGACTAAAGTCAAAGTTACAATGCTTAATAAGACTATATATCTAACACTCTTTGTAGCATCAGATGAATATAGGCAAATTATTAGACTATGACTGGTTCACTCGCTTAGGGATTGCAGTGACAAAAATGAACCAGCTCACAACTATAAGTAATTTAAAAAGGGTTTATCTGGAAGTAATTAATAATTTGGATTTGAACCTAAATTAATTAATGCACAAAACTATAAATGCAAAGAAGCATATAGGTACTCATGTCTTAGGGCAGCACAAATGGATTCCAGCAGTGATGATTGGATTTAAAGGGCTTCAAACAGTAGTAGTTAAAACTGCTGATGGCCAACAACATCATCATCACAAGAAGCAACTTATCAGCAAAGCTTCACCAGTTGAAAATAAGTAACAAACCAGCACTGATATAGCATCAACCACTTACATGAATCTACAGCTCCAAAACCAGCCATCAGCAAAAGCTCAGAAGATAAAACAGTTGCAATCTACAAGCTGTAATGAGCCTTCAGTTCCAAGAACTTCAAATGCTGATAACAATGGACCCATTGAGAACATCAAACCAAAGGCAAGAACAGGTCAATACGTAGTGATGCTCACTGAATCTGAATGTCTCTATTAAGGTCAGGAATCTGACAATAAGTAGTCAGCCATTTTGAAGATAAGGTAGAAAATGGCTGCCAAACCTGAAAGATAGTATGCATCTCCAGAGAACAACTGTTAAAACCAAAAAACAATAGCTTAGTTCTCCATATATAGTTGAAGGAAACTTCTGCTATCCTGAACAGCAGTGATCATTCTCCAGACTATAGTTGTTAATATAATGGTTAATGCAATGAGGCAAGTCCATATTTCAGGACCAGAAGCTGCTACAATCAAAGCCAATTTATGGCAAGCTGTAAATACAGTCAGAAGAGTTGCTGTACTTACTCACAAGGCAGGATGTCAAGTATAGCTGAAAGTGATTAGAGAAATCTGTAGGGGCACATAAGTTCTTTCTTCAACAGTTTACATTAGAGCTAGTAACTATACCCCATTAGCTAGTAGCAGGAGGAGTATTAAATTAGTATATATATATATTCTGTATATATATATATATATATATATACATTCTGTAATAAATTATTAAAATGCATGTATACTTGTTTGTGTTTCTATGTGTAATTCAGACTGAACACATTTACCAAGTGAAAAGAAAAAAAAAGATTTACTGAAAATGACCAGCAAACTATGAATTAATCATTGAAGAAATGTCATGACCCATTTTGTTAATTGGCAATATCCACTATGATAAATTTGTGTGATTATAAACTGCATAGGAGTAACTAGAGGATCAAGAACTCATTTTAAACTCATAAGTGAGAATGGCGAAGTCAAAAGAATAAAAGACAAGAACTATAAGTAAGAGTAGCTATTTATTTTATCACTAAATTTATAAATGTATATAAATATTTTTCCCTTCTTCTCAGTTAATTATTAACCAATATCAATTTTTTAAATATTAATCCACTCATTCTGAATATTATATATGCGTGGTTATTTTAGTGTAAGATAATTATATATTGTAATTTCTGTATACATCTGCATTATCTATTACTAATATGGCAATATTTTCGACCTTGATGTGACATCTTGGTAATAAAATGATTATTATTTTTTTTAGTATGTGTGTATTTACTTAATTTATTAAAAAGAAATGATAATGTTATCTATTCATGTTCGTCCCTTGTTTTGTATATTACTGCTGGAATAAAACTGTTTTTGTTAAAACTGTTTTGCTTTGTTCATTTGTGCATTTTATCGTGTTAACTAAGCAGTGCAGTCTTGCGTTGTTAGCCGAGAGGTATCGCAGCCGCCATGCAAGCAAGTAGTTGGTTGCAGATGGTGTGGGTTCGCGTCCTGGCCGATGCTATGACACATGGAAAAAAAAAACTAAGCAGTGCAACATTACCAGTAATTTCATGCCCCCCAAAACTATGATTCAGAAACCCAGATTGCTAGTGGCACTATTCTGGATTATTTAGTAATATTACCAACCAGAACTAATAAATATTATAGTCACCTTAGATACCACCGTTTATATCAATATGATGATCAGGAAATATTACTGTGTGGAATTAGCATTATCAGCAATGGATTCAAGGTGATAATGCCCCTCAGTATGATCATCATACTGTATAATAAGGCTAATAGGTTAGTTACAGTTGTGACCAAGTAAGGCCTGATCATGGTAATGTACATAGTCTGCATTATATTTTAGCATGTCATCATGGTTCATTTAGTGCTAGTTAACTTATATTCATTTTGTTATGTACGTAAGGGAATTACAAAAGAAACATAATTCCTGAGAGAAATTAGATAGTGTTGCACAAATGAAGGTGAAATGTAGGTACGGAAAAGATAAATAAAACAATATGGAAAGGCAATGTATAAAAAATAATTAAAAATAATATGAAAGAGCTATATTAATAAGGACAAACATATTCATTTTTGTATTGTGATCTTTCACATTTTCTATCATTTCTTCCATGAAGCTTTTATTATCTTCAGCCATTTTTTCATTTGATTTTTATTATTATCAATCATTTTATTATATTTGTCTTATATTTGGCAATCTCAGCAAGAGTTTTTCTTGATTTATCTGCATTTTTGAAGATTTTTCTTCAGCAGATTTTTATCATTACTTATGACCCATAGCTCTGTGATAGTGTTTTCTTCCAATTTTGGGACTTTTATTGTTGCTTTAGCCCTTATCATTTAAGTAATAATAATCAATACCTGAAGTAATTCATCCAAAAACACCAAGATCAGTAAAAGATTTTGAAGACAATGTTGGACTCTTAAAATGAGCCATTCATGATTCAGAAAACTAAATGATGATGAGTGCTGAAAGGGTGGGTGACTTACTTCTTTGATTATCTCATTCAATGACTTTATGCCATTCATGGCCTTATAATACAAAATTACTTCAATTTTTTAATGCCCAGGTTCTCTAATGCCAATTTTCTTCACTCTTCATTAGTTGATTCTTCTATGTGTGCTTCCAAAAGTTTTTCAATGTTGACATCATCAACTTTCTGTAAATACTATTATTAGTTAGATCAAATATGTTTTTCCATATGATTAAAACAGATTTTTTTATTCATTGATTGTAACATGTTAGAAGAGATGATAATATATGGACAGTTGAAATCTTAAACTAGATTCTAAGAGATTGTAAAAGACCTAAAAAGAGCACAAATATGGAATGGATGGATAAGTAAGTGTGTTGGGATGATGTGGAGAAGAGAGGAAAGAGATTGAAGAAAATGGATTGTACTTGGAGAGACTTTTACCCTGCAATGGATCTATGATAGCTGAAAATGATGATGATGATGCCCCAAAAACCAGAAAATTTGTAATAAATTATTTTTATGCTAAATCTCCTGAAATCTTACAAAGTGATGCCTTTTAATACCTCCATGATTTTTCCATTCACCACTTCCAAGTTTGCAAAACTTTTTTGAAGCATTTTTTAGTTCAAGATAATAAAAAAAAAGTCAAATGGCAGTTGGATAAGCTGGACCATATTGTTTCGATTAAAATTTTGTTTCCGCATTGAATGTTTTGTGCACTAGCATTGCTGTGATGAAGCTTGCATGACCTTCTTTGTCACAAATTGGACATTTTCATTTCACTGTACCACACAAATGTTTCAAAACTTGTAGAGTTAAAATACCTGATTGTTATTAATATATTATAAGTTACCAATGCCATTTGCATAAAAAATCAGCATTGTTTTAACATTGGACTTCACTTGTCACTCTTTTTTTATTAAACCACTTGTAAAATTGTCTTTTCTCAGGGTAGCTTTCTTGTAAGCTGTTTCAAGCATCATAACTGTTTTTTCTGCCATTTTTCCTTAAGAGAAAACAGAATTTCACATTGTTCAGCCATCACAAAAATTGGTGAATAGGCAAGATGCACTTAACAAAACATTCACAATGTAATACTATGACTTCATTCAATAATACCAGTCAACAGACTGATGCAGAAGAGTCCCACAAGAGATATCTAGTGATGGAAGCATTATTACAATGTGCCAGCCATCAGAGAATGATTCCGGGTTTTTTGGATACTCCCTCATACATGCAAGCTTCTGTAATTTATTTACAATTTAATTATATATATATATTACAAAGAAATCAAGTCATATATCACATGACCTAATTTAATATATATATATATATATATATTACAAAGAAATCAAGTCATATGTCAAATGACCTAATTTAACAAGCTTGTATTACAAATGTTATATAAAGAGCTCACAAGCTTTGCAGAATATCCACAACCCCAGCCCATTTCTGCTACTGGCTTTCTCGGTGAGGTGCAAGGATATTCAAGCATTAGATTAAAAATACCAGGACAAGCCCAGCACTTTATCTAATGGATAATTATTAAATAGAAAGTCTGAATTTTTCAGACATTCACATGTCTTCCAATCCAGATATCTAACTTAAATAGCTATATGGGACTGAACTATATATTGCTAAAGCTATTAATATATAGTGTATATGAACTTGGTTCTATCCCATATGGCTATTTAAGTTAGATAGCTGGATTAGAAGACATATGAATGTTTGAAAATGTCAGATCCATTAGATAAAGTGCTGGGCTTGTCCTGGTATTTTTAATCTAATTCTTGAATATCCTAGCACCTTACTGAGGAAGCCAGTAGCAGAAACTGGTCTGGGGTTGGGGATATTCTACAAAGCTTATTAAGAGATTATTTGCAAGCTCTTTATATAATATATAAATATATGTATACATATACACAAGTTTTTTTTAGAAATATTAATGTATTTTATTTTTAATAAAGCTTTACATAGTGTTCCAACATTTGTGCTGCTTATTAATATTTACATGGTAACATGATTTTTTTCTTTATTACAGAATGTCAGACCTTGAATGTTTAGCATTTCTATGAGGATCATTATTGCTCTGCATTGATTGGTGCAGTGGCAGACAGTGTGGCCATGGTCCACACATTACACTCAGTTCTGTGATGTTTAGTGATTGAACTTATAGTATCTCTGGCATATCACTATTTGAGTTTCTACATTATTTTGAAAAGTCAAAAATTGGGGAGACCCATTTTTATCTCTGATTTAAAATGTCTTTTTAAATATAAAGACTTGTATAATAACTCACAAATAATTATAAATTATATCTCTATCAAAAGTATTATGTTTAACTAAACTGCTTAGATAGAACACACCATAAAAATCTAGTTAACTTTTGAATATCATTGTGGATGACATGTAAGTAATATCTAATATAGTCTTTACAATTTTTTCCATGTTCCCATTCAGACAAAAGACAATGATTGTAGATATGCTAACCAACCAACTCTAGTCATAATTTTGCATTTGATTAAGATTACCAGTTTTTCCATATGATAATAATTTCAGTAAGTTTGAAGATAAAAGTAAAACATAGAAGTCATATAATAAATTAGAATTTAGCATGTTAACAATTACATGTTATTTTCATTTGTGTTAAAAATATATTCGAGTGTATCACAAATTATTTACAATTGCGTAACATAATTTAATCTCACCAAGAGTGTTAAAAATCATATTCAAAACAATTATAATCATTTTTCCAAAAATTTAAGTATTAAAAAGTATTCGATTAACTTATAAGCATTATGATTTTAAAAAGGGTTGATGGCTTTATTGATCAAGAATTTATAAGAACTTCAAACATCAAAATGCAAGCAGCAGAATCGATCCTGAGATCTCCCAATTACAAGTTGGACATTTACCCCTGTACCAAACCACACACACCGATGTTAAGATAATTTATTATACAACTTACATTGAACTAATAATTCTGAGCACCTTAACATTATTATAATTTGATCATTGCACGCCCCACTATAAATACATTAATTAGGAATCATCATCATAATCAGTGAATTAATGCCCTAATAGTATATTCTAAACATATAAAAAGTGACATAAATACGGTTAATTTTAAAAGCTAGAAAATTATATTGCACTAAAATTATTTTCATCATAAATTCTTTGAAAGCAGAATTCATAATTCAGATAACAGGATACCACATTCAAGAAACATTAAAATTGATAATCTTTTATACTACTTCATAAATGCATTAAAATTAATATCTAAACTATCTATCTGCATAACATACTATATATGTTTCTATTCACCAATCATATATATATATATGTGCGTGTGTGTGTGATTGGTGAATAGACAAATATATAGTATGTTATGCAGGTAGATAGTTTAGACATATATATATATATCCATTCATCTATCTATATTTCCCCTTATGGTGAATAGACAAATATATAGTATGTTATGCAGGTAGATAGTTTAGACATATATATATATCCATTCATCTATCTATATTTCCCCTCGTCCACTATCCTTTGCTATTCTGTTCTGCCTATCTAATCTATGCACATTTTCCCATATAACTATCTATTTATTGACATTTTTCTTAAATACCACTATAGAAATGCTTTGTTGGAGTCAATTTAATAGTGTGTGGATGTACCATATACATATAAATTTTGAAAGAAAGAGGGGAATTGAAAACAAACAAAATTTATTGCAGATATTTATGTCTAATGATTAAAAATATTTAAAACTAAAAAGAACTAAAACAAGTTTGTGTTCATTTTGTACTAGATATTAATTATAAAATCTTAGTATCTATTTTTACTTGGATTACATGAGAAACTTTTTCTTCATTAAAGATAGTTAGTTTTGATAAATATAAAATATTTTTAGAATCATATTTTTTCTATAATGTACTTTGATTGTAATTAATTCTGCAATCTATTTTAAGTTAAAGAAATAAATGTTTAACTAATTGGTTTTAATTAATATAAATCCCAAACAGGGCAATGTAATTAAATTTATGTTTTTTTATAAATTATTTATCAGAATGGAAACTGCTTAATTACCGTGTATTCAGATTTTTTTGTAACTATTAATAATGGATTTAGATAGACCAATGAAAAACTGCTTTATCAGCAAGTTATTAGATTATAAAAAATTCTGTAATCGTGTGTGTTGAATAACAATAGTAAAGAATCATTGCCAGTCTCCATGTTGGTCAAGCTTGAACTTTCATAAAGGTTGGAATGCTTACTCTGTAAATTTATAGCTCAATATGTGAGAAGTTGACCACTTACCTGGCTGCAATCCAAAGTTATAAAAACTAAATGGAGATGAGGACTGTCAATGCTTATCTGATGATGTATGCCTATCTCAGATAAGACTTTTAGAAATCAGCATACTATAAGATACCAGTGCTCATTGCACTAAGGATACAAGAGACCTGCTTTATGAGATATGAATAGAATATATATTATAATGGACAGCAAGCATAATAATATTCAACAACAGAGAATGCAACTAGACCTATATCCTAGAAAATTAGAGTTTACTGGTGAGGATATCAAATATAAATGCTAACCACAGCTGTGCAATCATTCAGATATCTAAAATTGCTTCTAGATTGTGAAGAGCAGAAATTCATGGCAAATATCAATTGGCAGATCAGACAAAGGTAAACAAAATACTGAAACATATAAAACGATTGACAAAACAAATTTTTTGTGGCAAGACATCTAAAAAAAGTTATATAACTTAATTTTGTTAACAACTATTGCTAATACTTTATAATGCTATAATTTCAGATGTTAGAGCTGCTAGAGCAGTATTTCACCTATTATAATAGTAAAATAAATTTAAACAGCTTAAGTGTAAAGAGTCTTTACACTTTAAAATAGTTAGTAATGTCAATAATAAATAATGCAATTTTGAAGTCAATAATGCTAATTTAGTTTTAGTTTAACTGTTAAAATTTTTTGAAAATCTTACATTAAATTTTAAAGTAATGAAACCAGGTTCAAGCCCTATATTTTGGTTTTCTGGTATTTAAAACTAAAGCTGTAATAGTCAAAATAAGAGTCATAGATCACATGACCCTATCTCTTAAGCTTGTAAGTTGTAAAACAATGAGGATTGCCAATTCCTCTACAAGCTTTGTGTTAAATGCTTAGCCAGAGCCAGCACTTAAAATATCTCTGTCAGGAACCCCTCCCCAAACCTTTGACCATGGTTTCATGCTTTGGCACTCCTCAGAGAGGTGTCAGGGTAGGTTCAGACACTAGATCTAAAAATACCAACCCAAAGCTTAAGAGATAGGGTCATGTGATCTATGACTCTTATTTTGACTATTTATCGTCTCTGCCATAAGTCTTATGCAATTTTTTATATTGCTAAGACAACTACTATATGGTATGGATGAAGATCTATCAGCCCCATATAGGTATTTGAGATGGATAGCTGGATTTGAAGACATGTAGATGTCTGAAAATTTTTAGATTTTCAACTCAATAGATAACTTTTAGTTAAATGCTGGCTTTGGGTTGGTATTTTTAGATCTAGTGTGTGAACCTACCCTGACATCTCTTTGAGGAATGCCAAAGCATGAAACCATGGTCAGAGGTTTGGGAAGGGGTTCCTGACAGAGATATTTTAAGTGCTGGCTCTGGATAAGCATTTAACACAAAGCTTGTAGAGGAATTGGAAATCCTCATTGTTTTTTAAAGCTATAATATTTAATTAATTTTAATTATAAAACATATTATTGTAGTTAAATATTTTAAAACTAATTTAAATAGAAAAAGTTTAATAAAGTTAATTATTAAAGTTAGAATTTTAAAATAATGAATTAATGAATAAATATTAGTCTTATTTAATATTATTTATTTTAAAATATTCTTAAAAGTAATTTTAAAACCTATTCTGACATTTTATGTAGATTTAAAATAATAAATGTATTAAAATGTATAAGTATTTGCTTTGTAATTATGTAATATTTTTACTTATCCTGGTCTTTTAAAATTTTTAATAAATTATTTGGATATTTTTTTTGCAACCAGGAAGGTTTTTAATTAATTTTGTAGTCATCTAAACAAAAAATTAATTTATTTTAAAATTGAATATTTAATTAGATAATTTTTGATTAACAACCTTCCCTAGTGATAAATTAAGTCAAAGATTTAATCTAATCAAAGAAGAGGTTGTAGGATAAAGAGTTAATAAATAGTCTGGTAAAATGATCACCTGAACAATAGTATAAATAAGTGAGATTTGTCACCTGATCAAGATTCTTTATCAATTTTAATTTTATTTATAGCAATTGAAATTTAAAACTCCTGAAATTTAAAAGTTTAATTTTATGTAAACTTATTATTTTTTTAACTGAGTATGATAGAGTAAATTAAAACTATTCTGACACAATTGTCTGAACTGATAATGACAAAGGAATTGAAGTCTCTATATCTGCTAGTGAAATGGTAATATATTTCATTGTTATGTTTAGAATGTTAATTTTAATGTTTGCTGCAGTGGAAAACTTCAAAAACTATTATTGTTACCATTATCATGATTTTAAAATCATTCTCAAATTCCTTCTCCAAAAAAACATCTGTATAATAATTAAAATTGCTACAGAATATTTATTTGTCTTATTGGTAAGAACATTACAGAAATTATTAATCATTTCTTGATATTTTCTTTAAAAAAGTTTGTGTCAAGTTGTTTCAAATTTATTTACCTTAGAAAATAGACTTTATAACTAAATAGAACTGTATTGACATAGCAAATATATTTTCAGATGTTTAACAGTGATTTTAAATTTACAAAAGGATATTAATATTCATTAAGGCTGTAGCCTCAAGCACATGCATATAAAATGCGATAGTAGGGACCTCTACAGGTCTTAAAACCACAAGCTTATTCAACTTTAAAAGGATATTAAATTAATAATTTACACTTTAATAAAATAATTTACTTGTGCTGTATTTTAATAAAAGAAATTGTTTCTCTCCTAAAAGAGAAAAAAAAACAATTTTCTCCAAGTGGGGGATAATAATAAAAATCAACTTACAATGAATTGTTTAATTGATAATATGTGAAATTTAAAAATGTTTCACTTAATAAAATGGAAATAATTTATCTGCAATAATAATTTTATATTAATGAATTTAAATAATTTTTCTACTTTTAATTATTTATAATACCTACAAAAATGTTTAAAAACTGCAAATGATTTTTTTTCTTCTTGCATATGAAGACCATTGAGGTCACCAATATAAGATAGGAAATATTTTCTCCTTCAAGTATGTAATGATATTTCATATACATTCTCTATTAGAACTAATTTATTACATAGTATTTACATTACTACTTAATGGATTAATGTAAAAACCTGACATCAAGTACATGAGAGAGATATTTACTACATCATGAACATTTATTATAATTTAAAGGAATAAATGTTTTAATGAATGGCCATAAACTTATACATTTTCTAGCAGAATTATTTTGAATTTAATAAAAATATCCAAAAGAAACATGTTTTACATTTTATAGTTATATTATAGATTTAATATCTTAAGTTATGTTATTATATAATAGATATGTTAGCTGTCCACAAGATGTGGTTGTCAACATGCTTTTTCATATTCAAGATAAATGGAGACTGATTCAAGAAGGAAACAGAGGGGCATTATTTAATTTATTTAATGATAAAAGATTGAATTTAGTTATATTATGATTTTTATAGTATTTTTCATTTATGTGCATATCATTTTTATATTGTATGATATATTTTAAAATATTAGACATTAAAGTGTTCAGAACAGTACCTTAATATGTCTTCCTTTTTAAAATATGAACAATTTGCTATGCTGTAAGCCGAATAAGCTGTTATATAATTCTATTATTTATTTATGACTTATTCCCTAATGTTAATAGAACCATATTTGGAATTAATTAATTATTGTTATTTATCATATTTCACATTTGAAAGCTGTTGTATTTTTGTTTTAGATAGATTTATTCACTTTTTATTTTAGAAGTGCTTTTATATGCCAGTATATTTTTAAGAATGGTAGTTAGTCTCCATCATTATTTTTGCTAGCTTATTTTTCAAAAGAAATGTAGCAATTAACTCTCTTATTTTTGATATCTTGCTAGTGTTTATATGCTTATAGTATATATTTAGGAAATTAAGCTTAGGCTCTATTTTAAGGCAATATTTATTCAGTATTTTGTCATAATGCACATTCTCATTATTTCCTGATTAGTGACAAAATCCTATATCCTTTACTAATCCTTAAAAGTAGATATGTTGTATGAGCTATGCCAGCACACTTTTACTTTGCCTTACTTATTATTATTATTATTGAAATTTGATTTTGTTTGTAATTTATAGTATGCTTAACAAAGCATGAGTAAGATTTTACCATGTTATCTGGCATTTTTAGTGATTTTATCAACATATTGTGGAATTCTACCTTACCTCTAGAGCACTCTTGGTACGCTTAAAATATGAATAGTACAGTGTAAATGTGTCAGTTCAGTATTTAAGCTTTGCTATTGTCAGGACTAAATATGATAAATAATTAATTTTAGAATTTTAAAGGTTAATATTGGGCATAAAAGATAATATATATATATATCTTATAATTCCTTCATTGTGGGATTAGTAAACTAATATGTTGATTATTGAGTATTCCAAATATCCATAGAAGTGATTATATGAAGTTTATTATCATTGTATATATGAATTAATAAATGATAACTTTTGACTAATTAACAATAAAAGTTATTTTATTATGCTGGATTATTTTGTTTAATCCATTGAAGTTTATTTTAATAAAGCAATATGTAAATTTTATTTTTGATTCTTCTGATAAATTTTGCAGAAGCAACATTGTAAAAAACTTTTTGGTTATGTGGACTCAAATATGAATTATTAATAATTTTTGTTGTTAATTTTATGTAAATAAATATTTGTTGTTATATTTAAGAAATTTTCATAGTCGTTTCTTCACATTATCCCACTTATCAAACAAAAATCACTCCATATATTGGTTATAATTTAAATGCTTATAAAACACTACCTAATTGTTTAAATGTATTTGCTAAAACAATACCTGACATTTAATTTAACAAGTCACTTTATTGGATTATTTAAACATTGGTAGAAGATCTAAGAAAGATGTATTTTCTTAATAAAGAATTACAATTTCTTTGTTAATTTGGATCACCTTAATTAATTCCATTTGCTAATTTCAAATCACTATACATATTTATTTTAAATCATTTTCATATTTGAAGATCATATTTATTATTTTATGATAAAATTTAACTTTACAAGAATCTTGTTCATATGAATAAGGTGTTATGTGGATTTATTCTAAGATGTGTAGGGTGGTTACAAAATCCCTTTCCCATTCTTAATATCACATGATCACCATTTCTTATGCTTTCTCATAACTGTTATTAAAACAGGCAAAACTCTCCATACAGTAGTGCCACTTAGTGCAAGCCAGAGTATTCAGGAATCCATTGATTACTCTGGATTGCACTGAATGGCACTACTGTATGAAGAGTTTTGCCATTCTTAATATCTGAGTGTAATCCTATCTTATTCTTTATCTTATTTTAAATTTAACAGATTATATTGTATTTTATTTAAGTAGTTATAATTTTTTATTGTCATAATTATGATAAAATATTAACTTGGGGGAAGTGTATATCTTATTTATTTTAGTAACTAGGATTTCATTCAACAGTGAATAAATCTAAAGAGTCAAAAGAATTTATGAGATCAAAATCCTTGAGATGCCATAATATAAGTGAAGGACCATATTATTAAATTTATTTTAATAGTACAATTTTGCATTTAAAAATGGACCTTAAGTGGCATAGATTTTAAAAGTACATATTAAAGAATTAATGTTTTTATCTGATCAAAACAATGAGATGCTTAGAAGATCTTTAGAAAATGGATAAAAAAGATAGTTGTATTAGATCTTTTTAGAAAAAATAAATTTAAATGTAACCTCAATGGCATATGTTTACAAAATTAAAATACTTTTGCTAGAGTGAGTTAAGATTTCTCTTTCTCTTTATTTATTAATATAATGTTAGTTTGTATTTTACTATATTTTATTATAATGCTTCCCCTCTATATCTTTGCATTGTGGCATATGTTATGAACTTATTGAGGATAGCTATTGAGAGATCACTATGGTACAAAATGGTGCTTGATGATGTATTTATGTATCTATTCATATTGGCATTTGATTTCTCATAGGTCACAATATATAATAAATTACAGTTCAACATGAGAGATCAAATATCACATGATAGAGTATAAGTAGAACAAAGTATGATAAATTTAAATGCCAATGCATTTGAATAGTTATTAACTCTTTTAATGTGAGCATATAGCTCATTTTCTATTTGGTAGCTTTAGATATTACACTTTCCAAAAATTTATCTAATATTATTGGATCATCTCTGAAGTAAATTACTTTATGGTTTATCAAGATATGTGCACATATATATTTCACTTTTGCATTAAACAAACAAAGCAGCCTTAATCCACAATGAATGCTCACACATGCAGGCCATTACAAAATTAAGCATGACCTAATATCCCTAAACCTATGACAATATGGTTTCAGAATCACCATTATTATAAAATAAAAAAATGTAATTCATGAGGAGAAATGTCTCTACCAAACACAAAATACAATTATCCACCAAGTGCCTTAAATGAGAATCATATATATATATAATGGTGATATGGGAAGGTGAGCAAAGATAATAGTCATATATGGTGAATTAATATATAGGATTATTACAGACTATGCACACATATACATATACCATTTCCTTTCATTTCAGACATGTGTAGTGCAAACAGAGTAAATTTAAAAAACTGATAACAAATTAAACCAGCTTATCAAACAATTTATATGATTACATGCATTTTTTTAAAACACACATATATGATTATGCTTTTTAAAATCTCATCAGAGACACTAAATTAATTAATAAATATGAGCTCTAAAAATAAAATATTCATTTATCTGTTTTTAAAACTTGTCTGTTTTGTTTAAAACTTTTCTTTAAAAGTAACATTGATCTAAAACATCATAATTAATAACATTTTCCCTTTTTTAAAAAAATAATAAAACTCTTTATGAGGGAAAAAGAAAATTAAACTTTTAAGAAACAGACTGTTTCTTTTGTCTACACTAACACTACTATGCTATATTAAATATACAAAGTTAGCTAAGGTTTTATAATGTATAAAGATTTAAAATAGTTTTATATAACAGATAAATGCATAAATACATGAAATTACATAATTTAAATTAAAATCATCATTGTCTTGTTGATAACAAAGTATAGTTTTATAAAATAGTTCATAAATAAATGGTTAACATAAGTGCAAAGAAAAGATGGTAAAGGAGATATTATTTTCCAGAAAAGTTGAATTTTATATATATGTATGTATGTGTGCAAAAGAATCTGCTTAATAGTTTTTATGTGAAGTCTCTTCATTTACCAGTTTTTTTAATTTTGTGGAGTTGTCATGAAATTATTCTTTCAGGTTGAGAAGCTTGATTTTGTTTTATACTTAGTGATAGTTAGCATGTTGCTGGCTCAAGATTATCAAGGAGAGATGGACATTTACTGGTTATGAGCAATATACTAAAAATGTGAAATTTGTTTCCCTGGTTCCTAGCTACACATAGTTATTAACTTGACTACTGGTAAAGTTTCAGAATGCAGCATGCTAAGCAGCCAAAAGCAATAATCACAAGAAGCAGCAGGATTAATGATGAAAGGAAGCAGATTGATCAGAATAATTCTTTTACATCATTCATTTTTTTGATTAACAAGCCACTTGCTTACCAAATTCCTTAATTAACAAAGCCAGTGATTGCCTGTTTACACAATTCTGTAATAAAGCCCTAAACATCACATGATCACTATCTCTTTTACTAGCACATAATTGTTATTAAACAAGGCAAAACTCTCCATACAGTAGTGCCACCTTGTGCCAACCAGAATAATCAATGAATGCCAGAAAGGCTTGTGCATAAAATTCCTATCTAGTGCCTACTCATCCAATATCCCCCAGACTAGTTTCTGGCTTGTGGCCTTCATTGGTGACAAGCCTTGGATCTGAGAGCACTGCACCTAGATCTTAGTATTTAATGCAACCCTCCAGCAGCCACCTTTTATCTCTACTTAACTACAAAACTATGAGAATGAAATTGAAAACACAATAATATTTTCAATCTAAGCTCAATAGCTTATATAGCCATATGGGTCTGAACTCAGTTCAGCACCCATACATTTTGGTGTCTTTGGTTCTTTAACAACCATAGCCACCACTATCCTATTAGGCAGGATTGGTGTTAAAGCACTAAACATCACATAATCACTATCTCTTATACTAGCACATAATTGTTATTAAACAAGGCAAAACTCTCCATTAAGGACTCTCAGATACAAGGCTTCTCACTGATGAAGGCCACAAGCCAGAAACTAGTCTGTGGATATTGGATGAGTAGGCACTAGATAGGGATTTTATTTCTGGCATCTATTGATTAATCTGGTTGGCACAGGGTGGCATTTTGCCTTGTTTAATTCTGTAATAAGTCAGTAATTATTTTCATTCATTCAATTAACTAAAAAAATTAAATAAATGCTTGTTTATATGACACAAAATATTATCAATTTGAAATCCAAAATTCTCAAAACCAGGAACAAAGCTTCAAAAGAAATTGACTTTTCAAGAGTTTTTTAAATAACAATAAAAAATAAAATAATTTAGTAAAAGTTTTATAAATTAAGCATTGAATGAAGTATTGTTTTTGTAACATAAATTCTAAGAGAGACTTACTAAAACAACTTAGTTAAACTAAATTAGTTTCCTTATCTTTTTAAAACTAAAGTAAAACTGATTTAAATAAATGATACTTCATAAACATGTGGATGTTTATAATATAAACTGATATATAAAAGAAAAACTGAATAAAGTTTGTGAAAGCTGAATTTGTTTTATAATTTGCCAACTATAAGATTTATAAAATATATTATATATTGGAGATAAAAAGATTATTATTTCAACACACCTTTCCTTAGGCCAAAAATAAAATAAAATTTACTATTCATGTTAACTTATTGCCATAAGCTAATTTTTTTTTCTAAAATTGAATCAATCACAATGTTTCCAATTAGATGCACTTCCAAATATTGATTCATTATTTGATATTGGCTATCTATTAGCCTCTTATCTAGTTGATGCAATTTCTGCCATACAGGAGGTGGTTTTTCTCTATTTGGAAGCATAATATCTTTAGATGTATATCTGCTACCCATCTAACTTTGATGTTATTGATTTTGGTGGGTCTCATTTCTTAGAATACACTTGATCTACCCAATTGTAATATTGTATTGTTGCTACATGGTGGGTCATCTTCTGACTTCATCTGGAGACTCTTTCTGGATGTTGGCGTAATCAATGACTGTTAATAGCTCTGTCATTTTTTATTGAAACATTTGTTGTTGCTTAAAATGATTTGTTGAACCACAGAAGACATATTATATCATATTGTTCTGATTATTTGGCCTTGTGATAAGTGAAAAGCTGACAAAGCTGTCTTGGAAACCTGCCTATAAAATAACTGGATATGCGTCTCCTTATTTAATCACATGATCACTTTCTCATACTAGCACAATAATTGTTATTAAACAATCCAAAACAAAGCAAAACTCTCCATATAGTAGTGCCATCTTGTGCTAACAAGCTTGGATTGAAAATATTAATAGTGTTTTCAATTTCATTCTCAGAGTTTTGTAGTTAAATAGAGTTAAAAGGTGGGTGCTGGAGGGTTGCATTAGATCCTAAGATCTAGGTGCAGTGCTCTCAGATCCAAGGCTCCTCACTGATGAAGGCCACAAGCCAGAAACTAGTCTGGGGATATTGGATGAGTAGGCACTAGATAGGGATTTTATGCACAAGCCTTCTGGCATCCATTGATTGCTCTTGTTAGCACAAGATGGCACTACTATATGGAGAGTTTTGCTTTGTCTCCTTATTTCTGTGGGATGTTTTTGAGACACTGTGCAGAATTCCATCCTGTCTTTATCTTCACTCCAAATACTGTAAATTACAAGATAGTATTCCTCAAAGGTTTGAAGCTTTATTCCTAATGTATGCCACCAATGTTTGGGTGCTCCCTGGAGGTGGTTGCAAGAAATGGTGATCTTTATATCCTTCCTTCAGTTAGAGATCTGAAATAGTTCTTTCAAACTTTCCAAATCCATTAGAGGTCTTTCTCTCATATCTTCCTTGAAGGCTTTGATCTGAATATTTTTGGTTATGATTTTGTCTACCTTAACCATCATTCCTCTTACCATTTCTTCTTTTGGAAAATCTACATCATCTTCATTTAGTCTTTTATTTCTTCCCTCTCGGAATAGCAACATTTCAATCACCTCAATTTTTTGATCTATCTTTATCTTAGCACATGCTTTAACTATTTCTTCTATCAGATTGCATTCTTTTATTTCCATATCCAGACTATTAATGTATGTACCATCAATACTTTCAATCATACTTTCTATTTGATCAATGATTTTCCCTTGCAATCTTTCTTCACTGACAATCATGGACCCTTCCTTCATTTGTAATTAATGTTGGAATGCCTCTTCAACTTGTTACTTGTGACACTTATTTCATCTGCTTTATTTCTTCCTTTATATTATCTACTCTTACTCTTTTGACTTTATTTCTACAATCATTTTGTTGGTGCTTTTTTTAATCTTCTCTCATTTTTATACCTTTGAATGCAGACTTTGTTCCAATTTTTTTGAGACTGTCCATTTTATCTTCTACTGTGTGCTGATTTTCCTGCAACATTTTTTTAATTTTCTGTTTCATTGTTTTTTTTAATTCTTCCAGTTATTGCACTAAGCATTCATTATGTTTTAATTCTTCTATTGAGTGCCGAGTTTCTTTAAACATTTCTTTTATTGAGTGCTGATGTTGCAACATTACATTCACAAGTATTTCCATATCCATATGTTTGTCTACTCTCTCAATTCCCTAGAAATAATTTTGAATGTACAGGGCTGTCTTCTTCCCATGCCACATTCTCAAAAATTGGATTCCTATTTTAAATCTCTGATTCCATGGTGAGAAAAATTTTATTTTTTATTTCTAATATAATATAAAACATCTCTGTTTATGTTAAACTTTTTCCTGTTTCAACCTAAATTAAACTTTTTATACTTTTATGGTCCACTATATTTAAATTTATTAAATCTTATGTTTTTCTATGATGAACTTCATTTTATACCATTACCACATTTTTATGAATGTCATTTGCATTGCCCAACTTCTTTTGCTGTTATTCCTGGTTATTATCTTGTGCCAACTATCATCAACTGAACATACTTGTAATACATTCTGCAAACTGGTTTTGATGTCTTAGGGTGTATTTTGTATTTGAGCTCCTCATTGTGTGGTCTTTTATATACAAACCACAAAAATTCAATCATCATCAGGCTCTATAGTTGATTGCTCCAAAAATTAAAAATATTATACTATAGGGTTTAATATTCATGTATCATATTGGGAACCAAAAATTATAAATATACTATGTAATGGAAAGCATTCAGAAAGAACATGACATATAACCTAGATAATTAGAGTATACTGGTGAGGATGTTAAGTATAAATGCTAACCACAGTTATACTATTCACCAGATATCTAAAATTGCCTCTAGCTCACAGACAATAGCTCCTTGAAAACTATCAATTGGTAGGGCAGATGACATTAAACAGAACACTCAAACAAATATAACAATCAACAAAACAATGTTATTTATAATACAGTTCAATATTAGCATTCCAATACCTCACAATTCAAATATGATAGTGTAAATAAGGCAAAGTTCAAATATATAAGAATTTAAATATGACAAATTTTAAATACAAATGCATTTGAATGGTCATTAATTCTTTCAATTTGAGAATATAGTACATTTGATACCTGGCAGCTTTAAATATGATATTTTGCAAAAATTTACATAATACCACTGAATCATCTCTAGTTTAATAATTACATTATGGTATATCAAGATGTGCATCAAACAAACAATTCAGAACAAAACAGCATTAATCCACTATAAATGTTTACATATACGGTCTATTACAAAATTATGTCTATATACTGTGCACTTGACCCAATACCACTAAAAATATAATGATAAGTAGACTTATAATCATTCATATTGTAAAGTAAAAAATGTAATTCATGTATTACTTTGTTTTTTATATGTCACTTTGTTTTTTATTTTGTGATTATTTTGTGCATAATTTGTAATGTTTGATTTATATTTAGTTTATTTTTTATTCTATTTTTATTTTAATATATATTTTGTTGTTTATTCATATGTATTATTTTATTGCTATTTATTGTTTTATCGTAAGATTTTGTCAATTGCTTTATATAAAACTTTGTATGGTATTTGTAAAACTTATAAAAAGCATTTGTTTTGCTTATTATGTTTCTTTCTTTGATGTAATCAAGTAAATAAATAAATATCTACCAAACACAAAACACAAACATCCACCAGTATCTCAAATGGGAACCATATATATATGTAAAATAAATAAAATATCCGTTAATTAAAAAAACAATATTGTAATTATAATTGAAATAATATTTTTAACAGTTTACAAACAATTACAAACAATCCTTAAATCCGCAGAAGTACTTTCGGTTACTTTCTAACCTGCCTCAACTGCCATTAAATTCAAAAACCAAAAGCGGAAGCAAATGTCATCAATTCAAATTCCACGAATCTCGTATTTTAATGTTAGAAGCTTGTCGATTTATTAAATGCGTTTTATTTCTGTTTATAAAAATTATCTCTTTAATTTTTCTTTTACTATGGTTTCTCTCTTCATGAAGAATTTTCATATTTTCAAATTTAAATTTATATTTACATGTTTTTTCTTGATCAAAGAAAACTGAAGGAGATATTAAATCACCATTATTTTTATTTTTTACACGCTTATATAACAATTCATGTTCCTTCAATCTTTTCTCAATACTGCACCTAGATTCACCTATATATGATAGCATACAATCAATTTTTTTTCTGTGATTGTATGCTATCATATATTGGTGAATCTAAGTGCAGTATTGAGAAAAGATTGAAGGAACATGAATTGTTATATAAGCGTGTAAAAAATAAAAATAATGGTGATTTAATATCTCCTTCAGTTTTCTTTGATCAAGAAAAAACATGTAAATATCAATTTAAATTTAATTTTGAAAATGTGAAAATTCTTCATGAAGAGAGAAACCATAGTAAAAGAAAAATTAAAGAGACAATTTTTATAAACAGGAATAAAACGCATTTAATAAATCGACAAGCTTCTAACATTAAAATACGAGATTCGTGGAATTTGAATTGATGACGTTTGCTTCCGCTTTTGGTTTTTGAATTTAATGGCAGTTGAGGCAGGTTAGAAAGTAACCGAAAGTACTTCTGCGGATTTAAGGATTGTTTGTAATTGTTTGTAAACTGTTAAAAATATTATTTCAATTATATATATATCACAGGGAAGTGAGCATACATATACTAAATTTATGTGTGATAGATAAATACCCAGGATTACTATAGACAATCTGCATGACACAAACGGAGTAAACAAGCAAAACCTAACAAGTTAAATCATCTTCTCAGAAGACTTATATAATTACATGCACATTGCAATAAACATGCATATATATATTAATGATTTTTAAATATATTCAGAGACACTAAATTATTATTAAATATAAACTATTAAAAATAAATATCTTTTTTTAATTTTTTTTTCTGTTTAAAACTTTTCTTTAAAAGTAATATTGATCTAAAAGTACATCATAATTAATAAAAATCACAGAAGAAATTTTTCCTTTTCTTTTTTTGTTTTAAATTAAAACTCTTTATGAGGGGGAAAGAAAATTAAACTCGAAGAAACAAACCGTTTCTTCTGTCTAGACTAAACATACAATAATACATCAAATATACTAAGGTAAAACTAATATGTTATAACATATAAACATTAAAAAATAGCTTTATGTAATAGATACATAAATACATAAAATTATGTATTTTAAATTATAATCACTACTATCTTTTTAGTAATGTAAGTATACATTTTATAAAATATTTCATAAATGAAAGGTTATACCACTAAACATCACATGATCACCATCTCTATACTAGCACATAATTGTTGCAAACAAAGGCAAAACTCTCCATACAGTAGTGCCACCATGTGCCAAACAGAGTAATCAATGGATGCCAGAAGGCTAGTGCATAAAATCCCTATCTAGTGCCTACTCATCCTATATCCCCAGACTAGTTTCTGGCTTGTGGCCATCATCAGTGAGGAACCTTGGATCTGAGAGCACTGCATCTAGATCTTAGGATCTAATGCAACCCTCCAGCAGTCACTTTTAACTCTACTTTACTACAAAACTATGAGAATGAAATTAAAAAAATTAAAGGTTACCTTGAGACCAAGAAAAAAATGGTGGAGGAGACACTATTTTCCAGAAATTTAATTTTTTATATATGTACATAATGTACAAAAAAAGCGTCTTATTAATTTCAATGTGAAGTCTCTTCATTTACCTTTTTTTTAATCTTATAGAAAGTTGTCTTGAAATTTTTCTTTCAAATTGAGAAGTACGTCTGTTGTTGCATACTTGATGATAGTTAGCATATTGTTGGCTCAAACTTAGCAAGCAAAGTTGGACATTTTGTTTTCCCAATGCCTAGCTGCAGATGATTATAAACTTGACTTCTGATAAAGTTCAAAATACATTGTGCTAAGAAGAAGAAAATAATGATCACAAGTAGCTACAGAATCAATGAAAAATAGAAACAGAATATTCAGAATAATTCTGAACTGATCTTTTTCTTTTTATATCACTTTTTTTTATTAATAACCCCCCCCCCTCATTTAACAGATTTTTTAAAATTAACTAACTCACTCATTGACCAAGTTTTTTAATTAATAAACCTACTCATTTAACAAATTCCTTAATTTAAAAAGCCAGTGATTACCTGTTTAAACAATTCTCTGGTAAGTGAATAATTATTTTCATTCATTTGGTTTACAAAAAAGATTAAATAAAATAAATTTGTTTGTTTATATGAAGCTTAAATATTGTTAATTTGAAATCCAACAAAGCTTCAAAAGAAATTGACTTTCTACGAGTTTTTTTTTTTTTTTAAATTAATAATAAAAAATATGAAATAATTGAGTAAAAGTTTTATAGCTAGCATTAAATGAAACTTATTTCTGTAACATAAATTTTAAAAGTGATTTACCAAAGTAACTTAATTAAAATAAATCAGTTTCCTTATCTTTTTAAAATTAAAGTAAAATTGACTTGAATAAATAATACAGGCAGACCTTTGTCAATGTGTGACATATATAATATAAATCGATGTTTATAAAAAAAAAAAACCAATGAAACTTATAAAAGCTGATTTTATAAACATCAATTATTATTAAGTGCATTGTTAGCACATAAATACATATAAGGCTTTAACCTTAATACTATGCACTTTGAGTGCTTAATTTTACCATCAGAGGGACTTCTACAAATCTTAACACAAGATTATTTCTTTATAAAGATAAGAGTGGCCATCTTATCTTTAACATACTTTCTAATTATATAGTCAAATCTAAAGCATTTTAATTTGAGAGTGTGAGTTAATATTTAGATCTTAGAAATATTTTGAATCAATTTAAAGTTGTAAACATTAATTATTATTAAGTACATGGTTAACACATAAATACATATAAAATTTTAACCTTAATACTATGCACCTTGAGTGTTTAATTTTACCACAAAAGGGGCCCCTATAAATCTTAATACAAGATTAAAACTTTATAAAGATAACAGTGGCCATCTTATCTTCAACCTACTTTCTAATTATATAGGCAAATCTAAAGCATTTTGATTTGAGAGTGTGAAGCTAGTGCATTCTTCACTAATTAAGTCCACTACCTAATTTACCAACCATGAGATTTATAAAATATAAATAGAGATAGAAGAGTTACTACTTCAATATATGTTGAAAAAAGTTGACTGAATTTTCCAACTAAAAAAAACTATAGGATTTTGTCTCCAGAAGGTTTCTTTATGGTATCATTAAAAGAAGATTTCATTTTGGAATTAGAAAATAAATTCAGTTCTTTTTAAAAGATAAGTAAATAGAGGGATTTAAACTTAGGATTTTTCACTCTGCATTCATCTTCCACTCTGTCTCAACATGACCACATATGTCTAAAATATAGATGATTCTCAATATATATATTTCATACAGAACCAGCACTCATCAGTTGGGCCAGATCATAATTTCCCACACATATATATAATCAGTGCTCAGCTTATATTAAGCTAGCAATTCCTTAAATTTTAGTGGATAGGCTTCAATATTTTCACCCTTCTAACTATTGAATCATCCATTTCATTGAAAAACCAAAGATGGAGTCCTCAAATTCTTTGTGGATTTGATATTGTAATCATACTCATGTAAACATTATGTCAATTTAACCCCTTATATTATTGGACCATTTCATAACTATATATTACTAAGGGAGAGAGGAGCTGAACTTATAGATGTAACCTATTTCCAAAGCAATATGTAAGTAGACTATTCATTCAGTATGAGCTAATTATATATTGCCTTGGAAATAGGTTACATTTATAAGTTCAACCCATTCCTCTTCTGGTAATATATGAATATGTAATGGTCTGATAATATAAGGGGTTAGATTGATATAAAGTCTACATGGACATAACTATATTATCAAACCGAGTAGATGGTTGAATTGTTGGAAAGGTGAGAAGATTGATACCTGTCCATTAAAGTTTAAGGAATTGCTATCTTGATATAAGCTGAACACTGATTGTATATAAGTGTAGGAAATTATGATCTGGCTTTACTAATGAGTACTGGTTCTGCATGAAATAGTATATTGGGGATTATCTATATTTTTCACACGTATGTTATCTGTTGGTCAGTTGTTTGAGATGAAATGGAGGATGAATATAGACTGAAAAATTCTAAGTTCAAGTCCCTCAATTTACTTATATAAGAAACATTCAATACCCTGAATGAATAGGCTGATTAATTAAATGATGTAAATGGGAAAACAAACGCCAAATAATTTTGAAAGAACTTTCAAACTGGATTGCTTAAGATGTTATTTTATTTACAATTAACATTAATAAACTAATAAACCTAATTTGTAAGTTGAGAATATCTAACATTAGTAACCACCAAATAGTTCATATTAAAATATGCACATATGGGTCCATTCATTGTATAAAGACTTTTCCTCTTGAATTAATTATGTCATCTGAAAATATAATAATACTGATATATAAATTTAATAAATTTATTATTAACAAATTTAAATATAATTGGAATATAAATGCCAATACATGCACATATCTCCACATGTACCCATTTATATACACGCATACATAAAGTCAGTCATTATTTATGTCTTATTAAAATTAAATGATCTTTATTATTTTGTTAAAATTAGAATATGTTAATTTTACATTGTCATATAGTCATGTCTATGTGCTTACATATACTTCATTAAAAACCAGTCAACATGTAGACGATCCTAATATCAATAGCAATCAACAATTTCAAAGTGTTATCATGGCAAGACTCCTTAATCTGCAACCAGTATAACATCAGAACAGCTTTCCAGAGCCATACCATACTATGAAGAATTCTAACATCTACAAAGCCTAAACTTGAAATGCTGAAAAGAAAAAACTGCATCTATGAAATAACAAGTGAATGTGGAAGAACATATATTGGTGAGACCAGATATCCCATTGAAAAGTGCTTGCAAGAACACAAACTTATAATTAGAAGAGAGAAAACAGATGTGTCTAAGGTAGCAGACCATGTTAGTGATGATCATATATGTTCAATTGGGAAACAAAAATATTGGGATAGAGGAGAAAAGGTACAAAGAAGAAAATTTAAAGAAGCTGCTCACATGACAATGGCAAACAACCACATAAGTCAATCTTGTGTACTACACATAATGTATGGAAACCACTAATCAACTTCACTCTTAAGGAAAAAATGGAGAACTCACATGATAATGGCAAACAACCACATAAGTCAATCTTGTGTACTACACATAATGTATGGAAACCACTAATCAACTTCACTCTTAAGGAAAAAATGGAGCAATCACAAGGAACCTCATAGACAAGTACATGAAATTTCTACTGACTGTTGCCTTTGGGAAGGATGGCTAAGCTGGTTAGAGCCTTATCTTAAAATTCAATATTCAAGAATCTAAGGGTCCAGGTTCAAATCCCATGCAAAGTACTGTCACTGATCAGTCCAGCAGCATTTGAAGAAAAGAACAGAATAATAACTCTTGAAACATTGTGAATATACTAACCTGTTTAATGTGCTATATTACTAACAGTTGAATGTATTTGAAATAAAGTTAAATTTTTCTAAAGATCATTCAAAACTTTTATTAGATGATGGAAATTGTCCAATATAAAAATACAACTAAAATAATGATCAGAAACCTTCAGGAAAAGATGGAAATCCTCTATACTTATATATATATATATATATATATATATATATATATATATATATATATATATATATGTGTGTGTGTGTGTGTGTGTGTGTGTGTGTGTGTGTTATATGTTGTGTTTGGGCATCCAGATTATTCTCTGCAGGATGATTTTGATAGCACAAAAGTAAAGATCATCTATAAAATTCATTCTCTTTATGATAATTAATATGACCACTGTGTTCAAAATACCAGGTACCCAAGATCATCAATGATGATCAGCATATTTTGATCTCAACATTTTTTGTGTATTATTGTAACTTTAGCACTACATGTGCATGCAACTTATTTTTATATTATGCCATAAGTTTGGCATTGACTAGATGGTTGGGCTAGATTTTATAGAGTAGCTCTTGATTTTTGCTCATTCTTATTGATTGTGAAGTTTGCAGAATGATAATCCTCATACTCCATGTTCACACCATGTCCATACTATTAGAATATATAATTTATACTAACCTATTGCAGCTTCAAAGATTTTTTTGATAGGTCTTCAAATTGATATCAGACATTACTTACCTGCTTGTCAAATGTTAGATGGTGAGAGTTGTAATAATTTTTCATCTTTGTTTTATCATCAAATTAATTAAATATTTTGTGATCTATTTTAAATAGTAGCATGGTCGTCTCTGGAATGACTTTCTATATCAAAGTGATGCAATTCTTATAATTAAAAATAAAGTGCAAATCACATTTTTTTAAAAAAAAAAACATTTATTATTTCTGAATCAGAACAAATATGATGCATCAATTTATATTATTTTTTATTCCCAATATATTAATAATTTATTATGGTCCTTTTTAAAAAGTGTAAAAACATAAAATAAATATATACCCTTCTGTGTGTTTGTATTAACTTTTAGTTTATAAGAGATAGAAAAAAAGGCATATATTAATTTATTTAAAACAATATTTATTTGATACTATTTTCAACCTTGAATGTAGGAAACATCAAAATGATGTATAAATATTTATAATATTTATTCTGGATTTACAAGTAATAAATTAAGGTTTGATTTTATGAAAATGATAATTTGAACACTATGTTTAAAATCAAAAATGCTAAGACTGTTTGAAACTTGACAAATGACCAATTTGAATACAAATTCCAGATTACAGACATGGAAGGTAGATATATTCACACTACATCATGAATGTTTTATTAAAATTATATATATATAGTAACAGGCACAGATGACGTTACATTGTTTTTTATTAGTAAACATGAAAAGAATAAAAGTTCGCAAATAAAACTTCCTTTTTAAGAATTAAAAATCAAAAATTAAAATTCTATACTAAACTCATATATGTATATAAAATTGCACAGAAAAAAAAAAATTATTAAAATAAAACTTCATTAAAAATAGAAAAAGTATTTTAAAAGTAAAAACTTTAAAAAGATTTAATTGAAGATAAAAAGATATCTTCAAGAATGTATATAAATTAATTAATCTTTTGTAAAATAGAAATGATTATTTTAATTAGTAAGCTAGCCCTTGGGCATTTCAAATGTGTAAGCAATGGTCAGATAGGAGAGGAAAAACAATAGGAACAGAATAGCCAATGAAAGAAATCCATCGGGGAAATCGGCCCTCAATGGAAGGATCATCATCATCAATGACGTAATGTAAATTGAATCCTTAAAATTAATATAAAAGGAAAAGTTTGGAAATTATTAGTTAGTTATTACAAGAGGACAGATATGTGTTAAGTTGGAGAAAGTTGGAGGAGAAGGGATTGAAAGATGCACTTTCAATTCCTTCAGTGGTTATAAAAAAGAAAGAGAAATGACCGATCATTTTCTACATTAAGGACCAGCTAAAGTAAAAGACCTCCTGGATAAATAAAAGAACAATGGCTAACTGGATACCAATATCTTCAGGACTGTGTGGGAATTCCCATTCAAAATTACAAACCACTACAAATTATGGACCTTTTAAAACCATAAGAACTTTAGATAATTCATGAACATTAAATTAAAAACTTTCCATATTTAAAAAAGTAGAAATAGATTCCTATCTGACCAAACTAAATTATTTATTAATTAGTTATAATTTTATTTGATGTATTTCTTTTTTGTAAAATCATTTCCATTTTTTTTTTTTTGTTCTTTAAGTTTTATTTATGATTTTTGTTTTGTGATAAATTAAATTATATAAATGTTAAACTTAAATCAGGCGTGAATGGCTATATAGATTTGTAAAGTTATATTAGGGGAGGGTAATCTTAGGTTATTTGTTTCGTAGTTGAATTAGGTCAATGGATTGGATATATTGGTAAAAGTAGTAGATGTAGTACGAGATTTGCTTCAGGCAGAATCGCTTTCCACGCCACACACTTTATTTTTGCCTATGGAATGTGATTGTAAGTCGGCAAAATGACCGCAGTCTTTTCCTATGGAGTTTTTTTTTATTGCTCTTATCGTCTGATAGATGTAGTATTTCTATCTGACGAAAGGCAATTTCTTCTCTTAACCTATTTGTGCTGTCATAATCGTATTACATTGAATACATCGATATATCAGATGGATTGAAGTTGGTTTGACTACGAACTTTTGGCCTAAGGTTAAACAAGGATAGAATATTTTCTTTTCAAATGCAATCTATGTAGTTGCTTCATACTCGACACTGTAAATAAAAATGCATTAAATTTAAGTTGCGTATAGACGCTTGCATGGGTTCATTACCGGTTAATTATGTTTTTGGTTTTCATATTTGATCAAAATATATAGACATTCGGTAAATACTGATACCTTACGGTGAGTATCTAAGATGTATTTACGTTGGATGTCTATTAAGTTATTGGTGTCTCTGCAGCATCTTATGATGAATGCTATTAAGTTTCTTATAAATTTCCCTCTGCAATTCCACCAATGATTTTATATTTTGATCATTTATGTTTATTTTGAAATGTTTTTGACTGTGTAATCTATGTAACCGATCTACACTCAACATTAAAAACACATTTTATAAATCCATATGTGCGAACTTATAAAATTTAAAATGTAAACTTATAAAAATTAAAATGTAAAATCAAATTCTAAAATCAAATTAAAATTATAAAATAAAGGTAATATTAAAATGATTCAAAATTTATATGTACATTAATAAATGTTTGTGTGTATAATTACTGGCAGTGGCTTATTTTATTCTTCTTTTGAAAATATTCTTAGATAAGAATTTATTGTAAAATATAAATCTCTGCTGATCCATCTGAGCTAGTGACAATGGGCTAACAACCAGAATCAACCAATATAAATTTTTTTTTGACTTACGTATCTGCCTACTTTATAAATTTTTCTAGGTTCAAATGCCTAGATGGTGCCCTGTAGTGCAGATTACATTAAGCTCCCTTTCTCCGGATTGTTATAATATATATATAGATATTAAAGTAATCATTATTTAATATCAAACAGTTAAAATATGATACAAAAGACTGTGGTTGAAGATACTTCCTACCTTTCATCTTAATTTTTCAATTTACATTCTGTAGTATCATATTTATAGATTTATTCTCAATATCCATTTCAATTTTCTTTTTTAACCTCATTGCTTTTTTTTCAAAGAATTTGAATAATGTACCTGTAAAAAGTTTTAATCACTATTTCATAAATATAAGGTAAAATTTAATTATATATTTACTATTGCAATTTGAAATGAATTTATACAGTCGATCATATTATATTTATTTACCCTTGGTACAGGCTAAGGTGAAATAATTATTAGACTTTACAAGGGAAAGAGATTATAATTTATAAAAACAATATTTAATATGTTATTAATGTAAAAAGTTATAATGTTTTTATTATATTCATTTATTTTATTGTACAAGTAAAAAAATTTATATAAAAATTTCATTCTTATCCTACTCAATCATACATTTTATATAGGAAAGATTGTATTTACATATGTGATTATTGCTAGTAAAAAAGCAACATATTTTGATTAGTTTAAAGACAGTTAGTATTATAATTGCTAGAAAGATTCATAAGAAGTTTGAACTTGACTTCAAGTCCACTACTCTGCTACTGCACTAATATATACTTGTCAATTAGTAGTTACAGAAATAAAAGTGTATATATATTTTAAATGTTTTTATTGAAGTTAAAAATTGGTTTGTTTGTTAACTCACAATCACAAGAAAGTAATATAATTTTTTTTCAATTTAATAACATTTTTTTAACATTTTGAAATTGATATTTCATATATTCAAGTAACTTTTTGAAATTTTATACATAGAACACAATTTTTTAGTTTTTTAGTTATAAGAAGTGTGGGTGGGAATGTTTTAAATAATGTTCACTATCAATTTTATTTATGATTTAACTAATGCACATGAGAGGGCAGTATAAAACATCTTTCTTTCAATTAACATTTTTTAACATTTAAAAATTCATACTTAATATATTCAAGTTCAATATAACTAGTTGGAATTTTGTACATTTGTTTAAAATGTCTATGAGAGTGATAGAATACATTAATTTTTCAAATAGATGGATTAGTTTCTTAAATAGGGAGAGCAGGGGGAATGCTTTAAGTAATGCTCTCTGTCAATTTTATTTGTTACAATTTAAGTAATAAAAAAAATTGTTTATAATATACTTTTGTTAAACATTTGTTCTAAAAAAAGACATTTGTCAAATAAAAAGATAAAAATGTCAACAATTTTAAATAGAAAAGTTATTATTGATTTCTTATAGATATTAAATTATGTACACATACTAAATATAATATATAATAAAGACTAGCATATTAACTTACTGCAGAAATTTCTAGTGATATATATATTGTAACAGATGAAAGATTTTGGATTTGCATATACTGAACACAAGGGTTCCACTAGTCCAAAAATCAGAACTAGACATTTATTTTAAGGGTGGACAGGATATGCAAACCTGAATGCGCCAAACTAAACTCAGGGAGAAACAAGAGATTTTATGAATTGTTTAGACAATTGAGAAAAGTACCAAGACAAACACCAGCCAAATAAATTTAAACAATTTGAAAATTTTATTAAAAGTTGTACAGTAGAATAAAGAAATCTAGCCATGAATACAAAAGTAACTTAGATTGGAATACAGATATTTATCAGAGAGTGCACATGAGTATGGAAAATATGAAAAGATTAAATGCTTTGGCAGCAAAATTCTTTCACCTAAAATTAAAAGAAATGGATATGATAATATCTTCCTGTTGGCAATTTATAAAATTACAAAAAAACAGCAATTCTAGTTTCTCGATTCAGAGATATGAAAACAGTTACAGTCTTGTAGGAAATCACTGAAACCAGCATGAACAATTGATCAGTAGCATTCTAACTACTGACTTTATAATGCTGTAGGACTGCTGCATGTAATACTACTTTGAAAGCAAACATGGTTGATTTCACATACAAGACAGCAAAAAATAGTTGATTACAATCTTATGTAATCTAGAAAAAAATCTCTGCTTTCAGAAAATTAGAACAAAGAACCCAGTAAATAGCCAGCCGAAAGATTTGGTTGTTTGCAAAAAGCGCAAACTAAATGTATTTAAAATTAATTATTTTACAATAACAACTAAGGGCAGGTGAGTAAATAAAAATTAAGAAGACTGCCAAAGCATTTAGCAATAGTTAGTAAAATGATTAGACATATTAGGAATATAAAATATCTTACAATGCACCCTCTGATAAATGAAAATTGGAAACAAACTTGGTATCTTAAAAGTAAGATTCCAAGACATGCTATAAATACTAGAACAAGTAAATACAGATAATGATTGTTAGATTAACTAATAAATAAAACTTTATATATCACACTTATTTTAGATTGAGCAGAGATTTAATTAGAAGCAATTTATTTACCCTGGCAAGACTAAGAAAAAGTATTTACCTTACGGTAAAGCAATGTTCATGTAGAGTGCGTACTTTTATGTTAGTTCATTTTCCAGATCTTTTGACAGCAGCAAAATAGAGGCATGGGATCCTGTTTATTTTAGACATTCATGGCATGATTGAAGGAGAGTTGGAAGAGTGATTCATCCTTTGTTTAAGTTAGCAGGGCATCTTGATGATGGTCACACTCAGAGCAGTAGATTTGGACATCTTGTAAAGCAATGAAGTCTGTTAATAATTGCAAGTTTTTAGAAGGAAATAATGTCTGAACTGCTATCCAAAAAATATGAGTCTCAGCAGGCTATAATCAAAGTGTGTATGGAATACTGAATCTCTCACTTTGAAACAGCTTCTTAGTCAAGAATAAAAGCAAAAAAAAAAAAAAAACTATTGTCCTAAAATTTGCAGGGTCATTTATACCAGGCTACATTTCCTGTGAAAACCTTTCCTGTTGTCAGATTCTAAGCCTAACGGTAGGACAAATCTTAATCTCCTGCTCAATCTAATTTAAGAATTCTAACGAGAGATTATTGTAACTAAAACAACAACATAAAATTAAACCTCCACTTTAAGAATGAGTAGAAATGATAAAAGAGACAAGAATGTAATTAACAAGCCTGCTTGTTTTTAATCAAATTGTTTAAAAAAAAGTAAAAACAAGCGGTAATAGAAAACTATTTTAAAATCAATTTTATATAAAAGAAACAAAATATATTTTAAACATAAACGAGTATGTGTACTAATACACGTACTCTTTTTAAATAATAAAAAAAAATTTTTTTTAACATTAGAAACTTAACGAACATTTAAAGTTTTTAATTTTGGCAGTAAAACCCTTGAATCAGATATCAATCTGGTTCAATATGTATATGATTATGTATGAAATTGGTTTAAAATAAAATTATATGTATTAAATTAAGTTCATTTACAAAATAATTTTGGTAAACATTTTTTTAAATAAAAATTTCCAGTCAAAATTAAAATGTAAAACACTTTTCACTTAAAAAAATAGTTCATATTTTTAATCACGTATATACTACCCATATATTATTATGTACACAGACTAAATAGGATATATATATAAAGGGTATACATTTTAACATATAGCAGAAATATCTAGTGATATGCATACCAACTAGATGTCCAGTCGATTTAAAGTACAATATGGTTTTACATTTTCATTTAATGTTCCAATACTAAAAACTTAAAAATAAAAGAGGTAATTTTTTTAATATTAAATGTTTTTATTGACTGTCCACTGAAAAGCAAAAAAATAATCATATTTTCAATCACAATTGAGATTTTTAGATTTAACTTGAAATAAAAGCATGGGAGGGGGATCCAGAAATTAATTAAATCAATCCCTAATTTTTATAACAAGAGATTGATTTAATTTATTTTGGTCCCTCCTCCCATGCTTTTATTTCAAGTTTAATCTAAAACCTTCAATCATGGTGGACACATCAATTTTTTTTTTTTGTTTTTCTATTTATGGTCAATAAAAATATTTAATATATATATTTTTATCTCTGTTATTTATTAAAAATGTTAAATGTGTTGTTTTTATTGAGGAGATACCCCCACCCACCCACACACTTCACACGTGTGTATACGTAATATTATAATCAAAATTGGTATATACTATCGATAAAAAATAAAACAGGTTTTAATATTCCATTTCAGAATAAAAGTTTTTTTTAATAATTCTGCATAAAGGCAAAGTGAAGAGGGATTTATTTCTCATCATCATATTTGTAGTAGTTAGTGGGAGTCTGAGCCTTTTCCCCTCTTGTCATATGTATTTACCAATCAATATTAGATTCTTAACTGAGTAGTATATAAAATCTGTCTAGATAAAAGAAAAATTCTATATCTGATTAGAATCTGAAAAAATATTCAAATGTATTTCACCTAGATTTGAACCTAGGGTGTGGGAGTATCAGACAGATGCACTACATCTATACCATGAGCTTCTTTTAGTTTTTATATATTCTCTTTTAAGATTTTCTTCTCATTTGATAACAGAAAAGTTTCCTGAAGAATAAAAATCTTTTCGGTCATCTTTCATTATTTTTTGTTAGGTTCAGAATAAGCTTGAATGATTTGGAAACGTTGATGACTTGTTACAGTTAGTCAACTCAGTTCTTATTTACTTTGTTGGGAGTTTTGAAAAATTCAGTTAACATTCATTTAACTTGTAAATGTGATAAAAAAATTTGAAATAATCAATAGTAGTAATTAAAAAAAAAAGATAAAAGAAATCCGTTTTCTTATTTCTTAAAATTTGTTTTGCTATCAAATTAACATTTTCTTCTTTTTTTTTAATAAAAAATGATCAAAATTGTTTTTTTTATATATTATATATAGATTTTTTTAAATCGATAATACATTATAATGATCGTTATATTTTAAAACTTTTAATTACATAAAATGCTACTATTAGAAATTTCAAATTTAACTCTTTCAAGATGAAAACTAATTTTAATTTAGTGTTGTAAATCTATATATATATATAAATGAACAGCAGTGTGAAGTATAGTGCAGTGATATATACAAAGCTAAAGACTCAGGAGCAAATCTAGAATGAATTACATAAGAAACCACAGTTCAGACTAATTGAATAAGATTGTTAGCTGCTCATCTTTCAATTATGATGCTTGACCCCTGCCTGAGCTTCTGATCAGCTCCAGAACTCTAAATTCCAGAATCAAAATATTTATGATACCCAAATATCACATGACTTTAAGATTCAATTATTTTGTTTATAATACTGACAACAGTTATAATCGGTCTCATTCTGATGATTTTTAACAATTTCCAAGTGAAATATATAAAAAAAATTAGTTGTATATTCCATATGCCTAGACATTCTCACAAAATGTTTTATTGATATTTGTTCAATATTAATTTTCTAGTCAATTTATAATTGTGATTTAACTCAGATTTAATAAAGTCTAGAATTTAATCTTAATTTGTTCTGGCAGACTCAGAATGTCATCAAGAAATACTTATTTGTACTTCTATTGTTTGAGTAGGGGTGTCTCCAAGAAACATTTTTTATGACATACTAATTATTAGACACATTTTTTACATGCAACTATTATAATTTAGTTCAATTTTTGGTCAATAGATGACAGTTGTAGTCAGACAAAATGAATTTTTGTGATAGAAAGGATGAATTGAATTGAGAATCAAATACTTCGGTTAGTTGCATAAAATACTTCATTATCTCCTGTTATATAATAAGTAAAGGTATAAATATATTTTTTATTTTAAAATAATTCTTTATGAGTGGTTGTGACAAAACTTCCTCATGACAAAATAAAAACTACAGTCTACAGACCCCCCCCGCCACAGCCAAATACTTATATACATTTATTCACATCAGAACTCACAAAACATGATATCACAAGGTTAGAAATTTATAGGCATAATAACATGGATGTGAAAATGTGTAGCAGGTCTAATACATAAGTACCCAAGTTATTTATGGTATTCCCATTTAATTGTGCATTTTTAATTTATCAAATGTAATATTATACTATTTATTTTTTATATTAAGCAAATTATATTTTTAATTATTAAATTAGTCATCTGTTTATAATATATATACTTACACCTTTACCTTGGTTAATGATGACAATTGTTTCTCAAAATGCCTCAAAATAAAATCTTAGATAATAAACAAAAAAAAAACTAATTATAATTAGTTTTTATATGAAAAAAATAATTCTTTACTTCATTCAAAAAATAAAGCTTTAATTGAAAAAAAAAGTTAATTAATGAGAAAACATTTTATTTGGCTTTTTTTTTAAAAAAAATTACTAACCTGTAATTATATGTACTCTTTAAATATTTCAGTAATTTACAATTTTAAAAGTAAAAGAAAAAAAACCTGTTGTTAGCCGAGTGGTCACCGCACCCGCCTTGCAAGCAAGTAGTTGGCTGCAGACGGGTGTGGGTTCGCATCCCGGCCGATGCTATGACATATAAAAAAAATGAAAAAAAACTTTTTTAATTGCTAATGGCCATCTTGTTTCTTACACAACTCCAGAATAGTATATCTTGGGTCAGGTTTTATTAAATTAAATAAAGCAGGAAGAAGAAAAAATTACAATGCATATTTTAAAATTTATTTCTTTATGCACTATTTTCAATTATTATTTTTTTATTTTTGCAATTTCTAATTAATAAATTTTTTTATCACTTTGTTAATTTTTTTAAAAAAATATATATTTTTTAATTTTACATAAATGTAGATAAAAATATGTATAATTGGTTGTTATAGTTTTAATAAGCAAATGATTAAATCTTTTTTTTCTTTTTTGACGACCTATGTTTACAATAAACCCACTCAATCTTGAATAAGTCATAAACAAATTATGACAGTATTAATTTAAAATTGAAACAAAGTAAATGGTATTTTAAATTTATGTTTAGTAACCTTTGATCATATAAAGTTAATTATTAGCTGCATGGAGTTTGAACTCCTTTTTTTTCTCTAAAAAAACTTTCAGTTACTGTGAGTATTATGATTGTCATAATTCTGTTGTAGGAAAATAATGTTTGCAGGTATCCCTAAAACTGATCGAATAAATATAAATTAGCTAATTAAAATATTTCAAGTAAATATTAATACATTTTAATGTTATACACGATTAAAATATCTCACTTGAAACTGGCTTTTTTTATTTTATACTTGTTAAAGATGAAAACATTTTTTAATTTCGATATGTCATAAATTAAAGCACTGAATGTTTTATGAAGTCAATAAATGAAATTAAATAAAGTGCATTAATTGCATTTTAATTGTATATTCAAAACAATATTGTCTATTATATAATGAATAAGTTATTGTACATTTTTAACTTGAAAGTCACAATTTTATATTTGGAAAATATAGATATCTTATGATGTCATCAATTTAAAAAATGGCCACCATTTCTTGACTGCCATCTTGAAAAAGTGATGAATATTTTTTGAAGACATTTCAATTTTTTTGAAGTTAATTTACCAAGTTAAAATATAATAATAATACTAATAATAAGAAGAAGAAGATGAAGAAGAAAAAGAAAAAGTAGTAGTAGTAGTAGTAGTAATCAGGGTTCAAATAAAATACTCAGATCATCTATTATACTAACAATTTAAATTATAACTAGCTCATTAATTACAATTAAAACATGGTTTGATTAAAAAATACTAATGTAAAATTATGAAACTCCTAACATGAAACATTCAGCAAGGTACATGGCTTAATATGGTACCAGTCAAAACACGTGTATCTCGTTAACATAGTG